>VZTA01016288.1:122535-176594 GCA_013398855.1 Mohoua ochrocephala | reverse complement strand
TCCGATCTGGCGGGGGGGGGAAAGCAGCTAGGGATGTCCTGTACCCCCCTTCCCAGACCAGTGTTTCATCTTCACTTTCTTCTTCATCCGGACTTTTTCCCTCCATCCTCCCCCCAGCTGGGACTCAGAGCGGGTGGTTGCATTGCTACGCTCCGGGTGTCCCACCGGCTCCAGCCACGTCGTGATCCCCCTGCCCGGGGGCTCTCCCGGTTTCGGCCCACGCCGCGGGAATGTCACCCGCGCTGCCTCCCCAGGTCCCCTCGGTGCCTCCTGGTGTCGACCCCCCTCCCAGCCACTTCCAGCAGTGGCAAGGGTCACCCTTGGCAAGAGGTCTCTTTTTGCTTTTATACCAAACCAAACGAAAGCAGGAGTTCTTAGGCTGAGGAAGTTGGAGGTGTTCAGTCTGGAGAAGAGAAGCTTCAGGGAGATCTTTAAGACCCTAACAGCACCTAAATGGGGCTTATGAAAAGGAAAGAGAGCAACTTTTTATATGGGCAGATAGTGTTAGGACAAAGGAGAACGGTTTCAAACTAGAAGAGGAGAGATTTAGATTTGATATTAGGAAGAAATTCTTCCCTGTGAGGGTGGGGAGGCCCTGGCACAGGTTGCCCAGAGAAGCTGTGGCTGCCCCATTCCTGGAAATGTTCAAGACCAGCTTGGATGGGGCTTGGAGCAACCTGGGTTAGTGGAAGGCGTCTCTGCCCACAGCAGGGGGTTGGAACGAGTTGAGCTTTAATGTTCCTTCCAAACCAAACCTTTGTGTGATTCTATGATTCACTGCAGCATCCCAGTGTTTGTAAAGGATTTGCTCTGATTGGACTGACATCAAAGTTGAAGGGCTCTTTCCCCCCTAAATCTGCCTGGGAAGCAAAAGGGGTCCTTTGGGGCCACTTGCCCTTAGGGACAGATCTCTGCAAAATCCTCCTGTGGCTTTGCAGACTGGGCAGTGGCCAGCAAGGGCAGCTGCTCAGCAAAGGATGGGAATTGAAACGTGTCCAGCAAGCAGCCACTGAGCCAAAGAGAAAAAATCTTTAGCAATATTAAGCACTTTCAATTTACAAAGATTTTTTTTTTGCCCACAGTAAATAAATCTGATCTGCATAAAACCCATTAATGCTTATTGGATAAAATACATAAAACCATTCCTCAGTCAGGTTTCCTCTCCCCAGGGAGTGTTTCATTACTTCCTCCATCTAAGTAGGAAATCATGAAATCTTACCTGCAAAGGCTCATTACTCCAGCCTAAAAGATAAGAAACAGAGGTCTCAGGTCTTTCTGAGAAAAAGGTGATGTTTTAAACCCTCTTGAGTATTGCCTGAGAGCCTCAGCTGCACCTCTATTAAATGGAGGCAATTTTTTGAGCCTCCAGTGCTCTGTTTAAAAGAGAGGAGTGATCTATGCTCTGCCCAGAAAGGGGTGACTAGGTTCCCTGGCTCTGGGAAAAGGTTTTCAGCTGTGAAGCCTGATCTGATGGTTGTGCAATTTTCCAGGCCAGAGTCAGACCCCTTGGCCTAACTCCTCCTCCACCAGCTATTGCAATTTTTTGCCAGGGGAAGGCTTAAAGCTCTTAAAAAATGGAATGAAAAGAGGAGAGAAATCAAGCAAAGGCATTGCCAACTGCTGAGTCCTCTGAAAACAGCAGTCAGTTGCAATTTCTCTGTGAAGAAGAACAGCAAAGATCCCAGGTGGCGGCAGAGCCAAGCCCCTGGGTGCAGGCTCCTGCCTTGCCCCTCCCAGTGCTAGACTGCTGGTTTGGGAATGGCAAGGTCCCTTTCACTCACGAAGATGGTTTACAGATGTATGAGCTTCTCTCCAAGACACCCCAAGGAGCAGGAACCCCAGATCCTCAGAAGAGCATCTTTCCTCAGGAGCACAGGGCTGCCTGTCCTGGGATGAGCTCACCAGGGCCGTGTTCCTATTATAACCTTCCAGAATGAGGGTTGATGTCCTTGAGACACCAAACCCCGCACTATATCCAGCAGAAGTTTGTTGAACCCAAAATGTTGGACATTAACCTGGTGAAGATTTTCCCCAGTGAAATGTTTCCCTGGAGATTAAGCAAACAGGGAGTGAGGAGGAACAGCCAGCTGTGAGGGGTCAGGGTTTGTGTGGGGAGGGATGGGGCAGCCCCACTGCCATGCTGTGCCCAGCACTGCCATGTCCTGGGTCCCTCGAGTCACATGCAGGCAAATTCACTGGTTTTATCTACCACTGCTGGTTTACTTCCTCCCCATCCCTCCCTCCCGGTCCAGCTGCCTCCTCGTTCTTCTTCAGTGCATCTTTATTCATTATTCCTCTCCAACAGGACTTTCTGTCCTGACTAAGCCTCCAATTAGCTTCTAGAATCTGTTTGAGAGCAGTTCAAGTGTTGCAAAGAAATATTTAAATACACTTGGCTATCAGACTGTGACAAACCTATTTGTGAATAACCAGAGCTTTGATTTGCACTTGTTTTAACCTCTGCTTCCAGACGGATGTTTAGTTTGAAACGAAATCCACGGGCAGTGGACTCTCTGCACACTCATACAAATACTCTAAAATCAATCACGTAGAAAATTGCACTTACACAAATAGACCCTTCTGTACACATTTCAGACATAACAGCTGCTCCACCAAAAGGGAGGAACCGAAAGACATACCCTAAGCCAAACGAAGAAATCTTCAGCAATAATAAACATCTATTATTTAAAAAGCTTTTCCTGTATAAACAAAACTGAAGGCTGAAATGACCCAATCATTACAACCATAAATATTTTTCACTTTGTTCTGTGAGCTGCACAGAAAGGCCAGAAGGAGAGCTTCTGGAGAAAAACCACCTTTCCACCTCTCTAGGAATAGTTTCAAGGCAAATAATCAACGACATAGAACTAAAAGTAGTTTCTTTGTATTTGTCCGCCATATTAAATTTCCACTATCCTCATAATACTATGATCTCTAATTCCCAAAATAAAAAGTTGTAGTGATGTTTGGCAGCCCTCACATTCGTGCAACAGGCTGAATCTCCATTTCATTTGGAGCTCTACTTAATGGCAATTTCAGGTTGAATTTCTTTTCACCCAGAGAAGCCTCTGTTCTTGTTTTCACAGACAGAGAGAAAAAGCACTGAAAATAGCTCTGAGCATCTTTGTTGTGCTTTTGTGTGAAACTCAGCAGAATTTATTCAGAAGAATAAATAGGTGACCCTTCATTCAATTCACTCCTGGGTGTTTCTGAAATACCAGGCGGAGAGATCGCTGCCACGGCTGGAGGCACAGTCCTGCACGGGACACAGCAGGATCAGAGCAGCTCCAGCACAAATGGGGCTGAAGCAAACAACAAATGGTCCAGAGAGGTGGATTCAGGCTATCACAGAGCACATATTCCCTGGTGACTGCAGTGCTGACAACCAGTGGCTCGTGCCTGGCTTGGGCTGGGAGTTCAGAGGAGTCAGTTACTGGTGGGAAATGACTGTAACCACAAGCCTGTCCATACACTGGTGTGAAATTCATCCCATCTCATCCCACACTCTCACTTTGTTCCCTGTTTTCACTATCCATACTAACATCACGGGAATATATTTCCCTTCTCTGTCTTTTTAGTTCTTTTGGAACAACTTCTTCACCCGAAATGCTCCCTCATTTGCCTTTTGGGTCTGCTTTCTCTGTCCAATGTGTTAACGATGTGGCAGATGGTCCTTCACACCATGCTCTTGCTTTCACACATCAGTCTTGTAAAAAGATCCCGATAAAGATCACATAATCCTCTTCGGTTCCCTTTGCAGACGGCTCCATTTGATGTGTCCAGAGTGTGCTGGAAAAGGAAGAAAGCTAATCCCACTTGCCTCTACCACACACAGCAGGGAATTCATGGGATTTATGTTCCAGCTCCACTCCAAACTGTGTCCAAAAGGCCCTCTATGTGTTTAAAGTGTTATTATAATGTACAGTGACATACTAATAAAATAGTAAAATACATATATGTACAGTAACATGCAGTAACATACATAACAGGGCAGGTGAAGGGGGCTCTGAGCAACCTGGTCTAGTGGGAGGTGTCCCTGCCCATGGCAGGTTGGTTGGAACAAGATGATCCTAGACCAGGTGTTACGAACCGGTTTAAACACAGAAGAGCAAGGAAAACTAGGTCTCTGTAAATAAAATGGATCAAACACAGAAAGGTTCGAAATATACCCCAAAACTTGATTAGTACCAAACAAGGCTAGATGTCGGTGCCAAAAGACTTGATATATTTTATTTAATAGTAAAGGAGGCAAAGAGAAAGAAAGAGAAAAGAAAAAAAAAAAGAAATAGAAAATGAGGTGTGTGAGGTGGTGGGGACAGGGAGAGAGTAACGGGGTTAGGTAGAAACATATCACCCTTCCGAGGGTCCCAACGACGTCTCGTGGCTTTCCCTGCATCTGGTCTTCTCGGTGGTGAGAGTCCCCGGCCGCCACCACCGAAAAGTATAGAATCCAATGGATTAATGTATGTTTGGGCCAGGTAGGAACGCCCACGTGCCTCCCCTGGGGAGGGCAAGTTTGACACCGTCCCTTGCAACACTGTGGATCTGTTGCATCATGTTGCAGTGCTCTGGTGCAGGGTCTGGGGACCCCCTTGCGGGGGCCTTTGATGGGCCATGACACCCCCTCTGCTGTCCTTCACGTGGATGTGGCTTTTCCCGGGGTGCGGGGGCCCACAGCTGAGCTGGTCTGCACAGCGGAGGATGGGCATTGACCGCTTCTCACCAGAGGCTTTTTCACTACACACCCAAAACCTCTCCTCCCCGCCACCCTTTGGTGTGAGGGTCTGTGCGAGCCTGGCAGCTGATAGCCCCGGGGCTGTGGTCTCCACCCTGAAGGTGCTAAGCTTGATCCCTCTGTGAATGTTTTCTTCTTCCCCCAGCCCAGACCTGAGTCACTTTATCTTATTCCATCAATGAGCAGTGCAGGGCCTTAGTCAGGGTGTGGTGGTCTCTGCAGCTTTTATACAGTTTTTTCTATAATAGGCAAAAGTCCTTCATGAACATGTTTTAGCCATAAATTATAACATTTCAGTCTCTGACACCAGGTTGCTCAAAGTCCCATCCAACCTGGCCTTAAACATTTCCAGGGGTGGGGCAGCCACAGCTTCTCTGGGCAACCTGTGCCAGGGCCTCCCCACCCTCACAGGAAAGAATTTCTCCCCAATATCCCATCTAACCCTGCCCTATGTCAGTTTAAAACTACTCCCCTTTGTGCTGTCACTCCATGCCCATGTACAGCTACTGTTTGTTTCGTCTCTCCTCTCTGATTAAAGGTGAAGATACTATTGTATCTATCGGGTCTTGTTAGGTCTGGCCTAATTAATTTTCACTGAGCAGTAGTAAAATGCCTTCCCCAAGCATTTAAGCAGGGTTGTTGCCCTGAGTTAGATGGGACAGGCATCCCTTGTCCTGTCCTCAGGGGCCTCGGGAGAGCTGGCCAAAAAGGCAATTACACACAATATTCTGCTTCCTTTTAATATATCATTGTGATGGAAGAAATATGTGCTTTATCTTCTCTCCTATAAACAAAACAATTCTCTTACTTCATTGTATAAGCTTGCAATTATCTTCCTACATTAGACACTTAGAGTAAAGTCTTTTTAAGAACACCTCTCTGTTGCTGTTGCTCTCTCATTTGCCGACAGGCACACACACAAGACAAACCCACTGAATCTCAGGAGTAGAGCTATGGGCCAAGCTGATATCTCCCCATCTGTTTTCTATTTTCCCCTCCTTCCCACTGCCCAATATTGTAGATATGTGATACAGTAGATTTACAGAGCAGGAAGTCACAAGAAGTAGCAATTTGACTTCCAGGGAATAATTCAGTGTCGCTTATTTATATCGTCCATGTATATGAAAAATAAAAAAAGAGAGAGAGAAAACAGCTCCCACAAGGCATTTCTACCTCTCACATGTTCTCATTTTATTCCTTATCCTGCAATTTATCTTCTTACTTTCAGCAAGCCAGCAATGAAGTAGAAAACCCCTAAGAAATCTTACTCTGACATATCTTTCTGGGGAGTATTCATTTCCACGCATAGCTGCGTAAGCCATGGAGAAGTCTGTGCCATCACTGGAGAGCAAACCACTAGACGAGCAGAGTCTGCAGACCTTAAAACAGATAAAAGCAAGTTTTTTCTGGCCTGCTCCATCTGATTTAAAGGGCTGATAGACGCCCAGCGTCAGCACAGTAATCTGCTGAGGTTGGCCCTAGGCCATATTGTAATGCAGGAAGAGAGCAAATGTTGGAGCATCCTGAGCCAAATTACAACTGACTGTTATTCTGGGACACTAAGCTTTGAAATCTGAATTCATTTAGTTTATTATGATATATTGGAACTTCCTTAAAAAAAAAAAAAAGAAAGGAAAAAACCGAACAAAACCCAAGATACTCATTAATTCTGGTTAAATAGAACAGGCAGAAGAAGGCATCGCCTGCCAAAAAGATACACAAACCCCATTATGTCAATAGACCATCTCATAACCGGAGGTGCATAGCCAGAGGGCTGCTCCTGTTGGCCCACAGACTCTGGATGAAGTTCAGCTCCCTGAAAACATGACAAAACTCTGACTTCAAGGCCAGCCTCAAAAAGTCCCTATGTGGCTCAGAACAATAATTTCAGATTTTCACATTTTACTATGCTACACCCAACGTGGCAAGGTGGGCACTGCCCATAGATCATGGGGCCTCTTCACAACAATCTCTCAATGCATTTCATGTGTTATGGAAGAAAAGAAAAAGCCATTAAAACATGAAAGTGCCAGCACGTTCCCTACTGTACACTTTCCAACATATTATCCATACTTCTGAAGTCAGCACAAGGGTTTATCCAAGCCCTGTGGGTTCTTGCAGTTAGGAGCATATTAAAAATATTTAGAATCATTAAGTTCCAGGAAGTCAAGAAACTGGAGAACAACAGAGTGTTTCTCAGGGCTGCCTTGTCTTGTTTGAGTCACACCTTAGGAAGAGGTGCCGCATCTAAGAAAAGAAATAGGGCTTGAAATAATAATGAAAATTAAAAAATTATTGGTATCTGTTACATGCAGTAGTTGCACATCACTGATGTCCCAGTTCTGTAGAGTTATACAGTAAATGTGTCAATGTGGCCCTGTGGCACTTACGGACATGGTTTAGTGGTAGGCTTGGCAGTGGCGAGTTAATATTTGGAAGTGATGATCTTAAAGGTCTTTTCCGACCTTAATGGTTCTGTTTTATACAGACCTGACACTGGAGAGGCTCTGCATAAATGGGAGGGAGAAAACAGAGAGATCTCCCCTCTTGGTTTCTGTAACAGCTTGGAAAGATGTCACTGGCCTCCTCCACACAGGGCTGGACTGTGTCGGTACAAAAGCAAAACAGCCCCACTCGATGTGCTCTCCTGCCTGGCATCACACCATTGGCAGCAAAACACCTCCTCAGGCTTTCCTGCAGCTTTGACACTGCACACTGAAGGTGATTCTACACCTCACCAGCTCCTTCATGTCTGGATTTCACCTTTTCCTTCTACTTCCTCAGACGGAGACATCCCATTCACCACTGTCTGCTTTGGAGCTGCATGCCAAGCAGAGCTTCCCCCCAGTCCATGATGCGCGTACACCTAGAAACCCCAAAACCATATGGACACACGCTTCTCAATGAGATATTGCAAGTCCATCATCACCACGAGGAATTTTGGGGGGCATGTGCCTTAATTTAGTTGCAGCGGTTTTCTAGTGTCAGCTGAATAGATAACATGACAAGGCCAGTGATTTTTTCTAGGAGGGAATGGTTTAATAATATAATCTGCAGCGCTCGCAGAGCCTCCTTGATAATGGGCCAGGCAGAGCTGGAGTGGTTTGGATCCGTTTCCTCACCACTGCTGAGAACCAATGTTGCAATATGTGTCAGGAGGGTTGAATGGAAAATAATTGCCTTCCTTATGCAAGCTCAATGTACAGACATATGTTCCTGGATAAAACACTTTTACAGCCAGCCAGGTCCATGTCACTTATTTTCCATAAAATATGAGGAGCAGCATTTTCTACAGGTTTCAGTCAAGTATTTGAAGCAGGCACACGCTGATTTGTCCCGTGAAGCACACACACGTTTCTGAGCTCACATGCACATAGGTTTATGGCTTTTTACAAGAGAGGCAGGTGTGGGAATAGGTCTTGTAGAGAGGATGTCTGAACATGCACCAGGACTTTGGCATAGCCAAAGCAGTGAGAAACTGGAGACATGGATTTTATAGGAGACATAGCACATTGTAAAGCAAGGCATCTTGGGCTAAATCCAGTTCCTCTTCTTTAGGCAAACTGAGCTCTTGCTTTCGGTGGGGCTTCTCACTCAGAAAGGGTCAACGAACTCAGCTTTAGGCATTGATGGGAAGAATCAGAGGAGTGATTTCTTCGGTGTGATGCAATAGGAGTTTGTATTCCCATTAGCCCCAAGTGCCTGGAAATCTGGAATTCAAATGAAGCAAAACCTCACTACAAATAAATATTTTCTTAAAACCAAAGTAGTTTCCACCACTGCTTTTAAAAAGAAGAGTTGCCAGCTACTGAGAAAGTGAGTAAGTGATGCTCTGGCCTGGGAGGATTCCAGTAGGATTAGTCTGGCAGTTGTAACACAATCAAGACCGACTAATTTCTTCATTATTAGTTTTTGATTTTTCTGAGTCTGCTTTTCACAATGGTTTGGCATTGTCCACACTCATCACTCTCCAACTCTGAAGCTGGCAAGCAGACACATTTGCTTCTTTTATTATAGCACAGGGATGGGCTGATTTACACCAGGAGCCCAGCGTGCCGGCAGAGCCGGGAGAAGCGGGAGGACAACATTCCCTCCTCCAGCTGCTGCAGGAGAGATGCTTCGTCCATGAGCAGGAACAAATATTTATCAGATGGGCTTTCCAGTCATATGGTCCTAATCCTCACAGTAATGTGAAACTCCCTGGATGAGGTCATGGTTGTTGAATCCCAGACTCTCCTTTTTTACTAGAGGCCAGGTCAGGTAGGTGGAAGATGGAGCACACTTATCCCTGCCTGGGGCTGGCCAGGAAAAAACCCCAGGGGTTTGGGGACATGATGCGCACATACACACCCATGAGCATGCACAAAGACTTGCTCCAGAGCACATCAGGCCTGCCAACATTGAATTTCCAGCACCAGCTCTGGGCACCTGCTGCTCTAACTTTTCAGAACTTGTCAAAATCCAATTGGAAAACTCTCTGAAAGCTCTTTTAAGCAAAAACCCTTCTCAAAAGTGAAGAAAAGAGTATGATAAAATATTTTTTAAAGGTAATTTAAAGGCTCTCTGATCTGATTACTGCTGGGAATACTTGTTTAGGTGGCCAAGGTATCTTTGTTTTGCTCATTAGCTTTCACTGGCCTTTGGTGATTTACACTTTAAACTGAAGAACCAGGGAATTCCCTGACTGTTTTCCTCCAGTGACTGTTAGAATCCGAAATTGTCCAAATTAGGAATTGTATGTGAATCCTACTGAGGTCTGAGCTCATGGGTCCTGGACGGACCCTTATTACTTTAGCCCAGATGGTACTAAAAAAAGACCATCTCAAAACCATGAGACATCCAATGGTATGTTTTAGGAACGCCATGCTTAAGATAATAGTCCAAATAATGTGTCATACTCAGCGAAACAACGTAAAATATGTTGCTCATCAGTACACAATGTATAGCAGCTCCATGTCTAGGCATGAGGTTCCCTTGAGCAGAGCTGAACCAAGGGAAAGAACACAACCAACATATTGTGGGTGGCATTTGCAGCTGGAAGGTTTCCCAAACCTCAGACAAGATGAAATTTGAGTTACTCTCAGAAGAACCTGACAACCAAGCAGTCAAGGAGATTGTAAAGGCAGATCATGTCCCTTATTTTGAACTAGACTTTAGCTGTGCAATTTTCCCTAAAACTGAGTGATTTCTGAGCATGACTAACCCAGAGCAGCCCCTTTACCTGCAGCCAAGCTCAGGCCTCCCACAGATGAGGTGAGTCCCAGCCACCACCCACCAGTTTTAGCTTTGGGACATCTCTCTGCCAGTTTTTTCCATACCTCCTCTTTCTTATGTCACATGAAGATGAAACCAGCAATTCAAACCTCTGGGTCCTCGTGTCTCTCCCCCAGGTCTGAAGCAGTGGGAGGACTCCCACGTTTGTCTCAGGTCAGCAGTGGGGTCTGCTGGGGTCAGGCTGTTGAGCAGATGCACAAGGTCCAAAGGCAAGGTCACAAGCTGAGCCTCAAAAGTACTCACAAAATCTGGGTGAGAGTTTGTAGCAGGAGGTGGTCTGGGGTGTAGTTCAAGCTCTGCTCACCACCCCTGCACGGAAACATCACTGAGCCCCAAACACTCCGTCCAAGAGGGGAAGGTGGCTGGGGAGTCAGAGAGGGGAGAGTCCCTGAGCCTCCACTACCCTGCAGAAACCCATACCCTGTGGGTCTGAGTGAGTTTTGCTTCCAGCACATTGTAGTTAACTCCAATAAATAACCTGGGAAGGGAAAAGCAAGAGAAGGTGGTTGATGCTGCAGAATGGGGTTGTTTACCCTCTTCCCTGAGCAGGTCCTTTATTTATTTCACATGTGGGAAGAATCAGCCCTTGGATCTTCAGTTTTCCCCTTCTACCTCATTCCCTTCGAATCCATCAGCCAGGGAGATTAGCAGTGTCACAGGAACCAGACCTTTCTGCTAAATCCCTTCCAGATGTCCCGAGCCACAAACATGTCAGTCACTGACAAGAGCCTAATGACAAGTGGCTCCCTGTTCATTAGTGATGGCTACTGTTTCCTGGCAGATCAGCTTTTTCTACCCTGCCCCTAAAAGCAGGTTTTGCAGGGAGAGATTTTTCTTCCTTCCCCAGAAACAGGGCTGCTTGTCTGATGGCTCACGAGGAGATCACCATCCCAGCTGGTGTTGAGAGCTGCCCCAGGCTCCCCCAGAGCTGCTGCTGGAACACTGGCACGGGGCACCACATCGCACTGGCATTTTAGGATCTGTAGAGAGAAAACAAGTAGCGGATCTGTCTCCTGCCAGTGGGGTTTGACAACCCTAGGCTGTGAGGTTCTCCAAAAGTTTGGTGGCATTAGACAGGCATCTTCTGTGTTGGCATTGCCAGCCCCAGGGAGCCAGGTAGGAACTCGAGCAGGCACTGAGGTCAGCATGGCTTTGGAGAAAATGAGCAGGTGGGAGGACTGGCTGGGAGCAGTTCAGGATAGCACAGAGGGAAATCTTCTGACTATTCCCTCCAGCCAAGCAAGGAGAGCCGTGTGCTGGTGGTGTCGTGCTAGTGGAGAAGGCTAAGAGCTCTGTGACAAGGGGCTCTCTCAGGCACAGAATGCAACAGGATTTTGGTTCCAAGCCTGGCTGCCACGTCCTTTCCTTTGCCCAAAGACGTGTCATGGTTTTCTCGACCTGGTGCAATACATTAAATGTCATAACTTTCTTCAATTGCATTTTGATCAGCTTGTGATTTGGATTTGTCTTATACCTATATATCTTATATCTCCGCACAAGCTCAAGAGGTACCTTGTCAAGCTAAATTATCCTCCAAAAAATTAATACTATCCATTGTGGAGATTCCTGAAGGTTATATTTTTCCCTCCTTTCATCACAGTTAATGGATAGAATTTTAAAAGTACAGCTGGACAGGAAAGACCGTTTCTTCCATGGAAAGTGCCAGTCTCCTTACTGGGATGGGCAGGCAGGATGGACTGATGCAACATCCTTTGCCATGCTCCCAACCGCACCACCACAAGGAAATGTTATTCAGCAGCTTATCCCACGTTGGCACAGAGACTGCAGTGAGATGCCAAGCCAGAACTTGTGCTGAAGTCTCTGAGAACTGCTCCTTTAGTGCAGCTGCTTATTAACATGACTCTACTTGGGGAGATTTCTTCCTTTCTCCTTTGAATTATAAAAACCATTCCAAAACTTGATCCCCATGAAGGCTGGGCATTGTGTCAGCTTTAAGAAGCTGAAAATAGTGACGGGTTCTTTGCAGTGAACAGAAAAACCCACTTGGAGTCTGTCATTTGGATTTATGAATATGAAGTCTGCTCTTTTGACATAATCTTCTTGATTTAAGCTTGTGGTTTCTGCACACAGTTTCCATTAAAATTAATGTAAGTCATCTGAGCAAATCTCTCCCAGGTTGACAGGATGAAATGTTCGACTCCTGGAGATTTATTCCTTGTTTACGGGCTTCAGTGCTGACCTGTGCAGGAGCCAGCCCACAGCCTGTGTTGGAGCTCTACAGGACCCTCAGTGACGGGGTACAAGGTGCCCAATCTGGACACCCAAAGTACCAGGGAAAGTTGGCAAACACCTCTGGAAACTGCTCCTGAGTGCAGCTTCAGAACAAGCACCAGATATTTGCTAGATAAACCAAAGTCAGCCCTCGCTCACCTCTTTGTGCTGCAGAGATGTCACGGGTTGAGATGTTCTGCCTGGTGTAAAACCAGCTTCTTCACCATCAGCATCACTTCCACAGCAATGTGCCATAATTGGGTGAAGCAGAAAATAGAGCAACTCAGCAAAAATCCCAAACAACGAGGTTTGGTTGCAAAACAGCACAACCATGTGCTGTAAAAGAACACAGATATCTCCTCAGAGACATGAGTGCCTCATTTTAAGTCAAATCCACTAGCTGTGCAGAGGATAGCTCACATCACATCCATTTGAAAAGCAGCTGGAGGCTGAAACCTTCCCAGATTCACGTCAGCCAGGGGAGCCCAACATGGCCAACACTGCTTGGAACCAGTCCTCTAAATTTCCTGAGATAAAACCACCAGAAGATGTGTCTGTGTGACAGTGAGCCCACAAGTGCTGACTCAGCTCATTGCCTCTCACACAGTTCCCAGTGATGATTTATTTCCTTTTTGCTCTGCTGCTATCAGATCCTTGGCCCAAGGAGAGGACCGCTGGCTCTCTCCAAAACAAGATCTCAGAAGTTGGGTGCTTCATGTTTTCCCTGAGGAAATTTGGGGAAACCTGTCTCCCAGAGCCCTCTTTCTCCTCTTCCCACCTAGAAGGTGAGTTTGCTTTCCATTCCCCCACCATTTCCCATTGTCCTTGTTACCTTCCTCAATGCCCTGGGGAGTTGCCTCATAGGAATAGTTCCTTAAAGCAAATGGATATAAAGGAAAGCTCATCAGAACCCCAGAAACCTGCAAAATGGGAGTCTGCTGTGCTAATATAACAGCATGTCTCCTTTTCCTTGAGCCCTGTGCATCCCCAAGCCTGTACCCACCAGGTCTGCCACCTAATGCCTCCCAGTACCTCCCTCCTGTCCACCTCAGGCTGCCTCCACCTCCTCCTCTTCCTCCCACAGCTCATCTCGTTGATGGAGACTTTGGAGCTTGACTGCAACTCTCCTGAGGTGCAGACAAGCATGGTGGGCAGCACAAGCGCCACCTTATTCCTCCCCCACGAAGGACAAAACCATGCAATTCTTTTCCAGTAAGTGATATGGTTGGTCCAGAACACACAGGAACCCCCAGGCACTGGCTCCCGCCTGGGGAGCGAGGTGGGATGGAAACACAGAGACATTGAGGGAAAAAGGAGATAGGTTAAACCAGGGAGCAGAGAAAATGTTCCGTTTTGACACTTGCAACAGTGGTTATTCATTGTCCAGTGAGTTTATACTGCTCTCAGCCAAAATAGTCATTGCAAAAAAATGGCATTATGAGCCCTGGAGGACTTACATGAAGTGTTTACGTCAGAGCACTGATGTGTGGGGAGTCCTGTGGTGGCTGCAATTGCTCCATGGCCTGGGGACAGCCTGCAAATGGGGACCCCTGGCACCGGGAATGGCAGCCCTGGGGGGCCCTGGACACACTCCCCCTGATTTGCACCACACCTCAGCACTGAAAACAGGGCTGGTAACCTCCACCAGGCAAAGGTTTTGGACTGCTTGGTTGTAGTAAGAAGAGCCTGATGTTCCTATATATACTGATTAATGGATTAATGAACAACTGCATTAAATAATTGCCAATTATTATTTCTTAACAATGATTAATTAAATCATTTTTCTCCCCAAAGTTTGGAAAGCTCTAAGTAACCTACAGGAGGAAAGGAGGATATGGGGCAATACTGATTTTAGTAGGAGGATGCTATCTAAGTACTGAATTTAAACCAAAAATGAGAGAAGGAAGCAGGGTCCATATCTGCCATGGGCTATTTATTTCTCATTGCTCTGGCTTCCCTGCTATCCTTCACTCCCTTGCCCTTTAAAGAGCACACACTGAACTATTGTCCCATAAAAGCCTTAGTTCAGCAAATGAGAAATATATTGCAGAGTCTGACATAATCACAGGCCATGATTCATCCCATCCTCCTACCTACAGAAGGCTCCTCGCTGCCATCAGGGGCTCCTTTGAGTTCTCATCTGCCAGCACAGGTGCGGAGGGGACCCGGGGCTGCGGCTCTGGGCGTCGCCTGTGGGAGGATGAACTCATCAGCAAGAGCAATGAGAGGATCCAGGGGAAAATATCACAGCTGCTTATTGCTGTGCAACATCTGGAATGAACCTATTCCATCAAATTGTCACCTGCAAGCGCTGGCCAGGCCTGAGCTCTCCATGTTCACCAGACTGTAAATCCCGGGGTAATCCCAGCGCTAATGAGCCGGCAGCACCGTGAACTGGGGATGCCTCACTGGTGCTCACAGATCCTCACGCACTAATGATAGCTGAGTACCTGGCCCGTGCACTGCCTTAGGCCCTTGGGCATCCTCACCGAGGGTTTTTCATAGTTTTCAAGATGGAATTTGACTTTCCTGTTTTGTCTGCCTGCTGGGAAAAGTCTGGCACTAACATTAGTCCCCAGTTCTATTGCCTCATGTTCTGCTCAGTCTGTAAAAAGCAGAAAAGAAGGAAGAAAGGGTCCTTCCCATTTAAAGGAAAAAAAAAAAAAAGAAAGGCAGAGTGGGAAGAAGAAAACTCAAAAGAATTGAAATAGTGAAATCTAGTCTGTAAGAAAGTCATCAAGAAAATTTCCTGCCAAGTCATAGCTCCAATTTCTCTTTATCTAGAAAAAAACCCCTTTTCTCTTCCTTCCAAAGGCTATCACATTTTTTTCAGAATAAAAAGCGAATAAAAAGCCTAATGTGAGGAATTTGAGCTAATGTTATAAACCCTGTAAGCACTTAAATAATTAGAGACCTTCACTGGTATTACATGAAGATAAATGATTCCATACAGTCCAAAGATGAAACATACTCCTGCTAAGTACCTTAGTCTTAACTATAGGAATATCATATATATAAATCTCTCCATCATCTCTTCATATAGAAAAATGAAGTGCAGTTGGTTTTGAAGATCAATGGAGTTGCTGTTTTTGTCTTATTTTATTACACAAGCATGCCATGCAGGAATTTGGGCAGCAAGTGATCCGTGAAGCCTAAAAAACACGTTTGTTGGCATTAGAGCAGTAAGCAGGATTTCTGATCAGTGAAAAGGTATTATTCGTTCATATACATACACACACATATGCATATGTATTTTCAACATGCTGCCATAGATCATGTGAAAACATAGAGCAGATGTCCTGCACTAGTGGGGCTGTCGTGCCTCGGTTGTGCTTTCCTGGGAGCCGACCCACAGCAGGCTCAGCAGAACATGCCTGCTGGATAAAGTAACGGTGCTACTGGAAAAGAGCGTTTACACATAGGGCTAACCTGGTTTTTTAAACACAAGAGGTGACTTGTCTGCTTCGTAGATGAGTCAGACTGTACGCAGATGGTTTCATTAGAAGAGTATTTTCCAGTAATTGGTCATTTGTAAAGGTCTGCACATCCAGAGGACAGGTCTCCTCAGCCATTTCCTGGACGATGCAGGGGGATGCAGCAAACCGTGGTTGTGTTTGAAACACTGCTGGACCCAAAGATGAGTAGCCAGAACAGAACGAGTTAAAAATGACTGGCCAGAAAAACTGTTTACAAAAAGTCCTGAGGTTTCCATCTTTCTTTCTCATGGGGAACTGCACATTGAGTGGAAACTGGTCGTATTTATCCCCGCTGCGCCCAAGCCAAAGGATTTGTGTATCCGCATCCCAAATATGCAGCCTGAGGCAAGATCTAAATAACTGTTTTTCTGAATAAACTGTTTAAATTCTGCTTGGCTCACTGCCCATGTTTCTAAGGACAACACAGTGACTGCTGCAGAGATGTATTGCTTTGCCATCCGTGTTTCCCTACAGCAGAGGTTATAGGGATTAAAATAGTAATTCTCTCTATAGGTACATAACAATTTATAAAAAACCTGAGGATTAATGCAACAAAATCCTCAGCAGTAGGAAACAAAATATAGAAATAAACGCACCTTTAAGCAGCATCAGAAAGACTGTAGAACAAAGTAATTCCAGAAATATTGACATCTTATAATGCACATTTCTTAGATTTTTCCAGTCTAACCTGCCATCGCAGCTTCCATGTTTGAAAAAACTATCAAAAAAACACCATAACTGGGCATTTGTGAGGGACTAGGCACAACAGGAGACCAGCAGAGAGGTCCAATACAAAGATTCATGTATAGAAAGAGAGGTGATGGGCAAATGAAAGGGTCACACAGGGCCAGCTCCTCTGCTTGGCTCAGTTGGGCTCTTGGCAACATTTCCAGCAACGTTTCCTACCGATCTGGGGACCTTCCCTCAGGACATGCGGATCTGGGGATGTCAAGAGCACGTTCCTGTGAGGTGGAGGGGGCAGAGGGACACCCCACCACAGCAGCACTCTCGGCACAGGGAGAGGCCAATCCGGCAAGGTGAGGTGGGACCGCAAGAGAAACGTGGAAGAATCTGCAATGCCACTGCAAACATTTTCCACAACTCAGAGCAGAAAGTCAGCAGTGAATGAAAAATTAGAAATGTCACATACCTACATGGTTTTTTTTAAAAAAAACCCAAACCCACCAGTTTCTCTGCTGTGCTTGCCAAGGGGCAGCTCTAATTCATCCCCTTGGCCATCTCTGTTGAATTTTCCTCTCTACAATTTGCTAAACAGCAGGATTTCCACGGTTACCACAGCTTGCTATGGATAGGACTCAAACACACCGTGCATTTTTGCTGGGGGGACGCAGACACAACCACCCAGAGCTGTGGGTGCAGCTGAGACCCTCAATGAGCCCTGCTGAGGGCACAAAGGGGATGTCAGGCACTGACCCAGGCGAGAGGCGATGGGGAGATGGTGCTCTCTCCTTGCTTCTCCTTGTTCTGGGGTAGAGACATCATGTGGCCACCTCCTGTGACTTTAAACATTTGGCAAGGCCACAGGGTTGAGCCCTAGGTCCCTGCTCTGGGATTACCCCTTGTACATGCACCAGCATCTCCAGCTAAGGCATCAGCAGAGCTCAGGGTGGCCAGCTGCCGGCATACAAATATTTTTCCCCATCCTTTTTTTTTGTTTTTGGCACATGCTTACATAAACAAACACAGACATATTGCATCAGTGGAGGGCTCATAGGAGGGAATTGCTATGCTAAATTCAAACATTTTTAAAAAAACCCAAACCAATACAGTAATTATTTTCTACCAAGAGATCATATATTTTCCTACTTTTGATGTCTAATAAGCCAATTTCAATCAAGAGGTGGTATAATTTTCTGCTTTTGAAGTCTAATGAGTAAATTGCATGGAAACCTCCATAAAGCAGAGAACTCATTAATAAATGTATAGTCTCTCTGTCCAAGACTTCCAACTTTAAATCAAACGCACAACAACCAGATGTTTTTCACATTACTGCATTTCAAGATTTTACTGGAAGTGATCTCATCATACATACTTAATGTAGGTATCCAACTGTGCATGTTATTCGTATCACGAATCAGACCTTGCAGCTTTAGGACACTGTGTGGCAAACACAGCTATTGTTTAAATGGATAAAATTTATGCTAAGCTTGCCACAGGGAGATGAAGGAGCCCAAACTGGATGCAATATGCTGATTTTGATGAGTGTCAGAAGTGAGGAAATTTTATCACTCAAATGTTTGAACTTATTGTTAGGAAACACTGAGCCACTGTTTCTGGAAAAGATATTGAATTTAGCCAATCTAGTAAATCAAAGACTTTTCTGTTTTTCTTTGAAGTAGGAAATTAACTGCAAATGCAAAAAAAATGAGACCAGGACAAAGCTGAAACAAGATGTACTTTTTTCAAGGGGAATGAAAATGAAGGCTCACTTGAAGGGGGAGGGGAGGTGGAATAACTTTTGAGTAGGAAAATATTGCTTCATCATTTCTGAAGAACATATATACAGCTAGGTTAGGATTTGAACTTTTTTCTAGGAAGCACGTCAAGCTGGGGGAACAAAGTTTCCTTCCCTGAAGGGATGCAGAGCACAGGATGCAGGCTCAGCTTGCACACCACGGCTTCAGCTTGCTTTGGTCATTAGGGAAATACCCTAATGGAGTAATGGACTAAACACCCTGTTGGAAACACCCATTATGGAATGATATTAATTGGTCACCTCTTAATTGCCAGCAAGAGCTGGCTGAAAGTTTTCCAGGACTGTTTATCACCAGAGCAGAGCAGTGGGCAGCCGTTTGCCCGGGGCAAGCTCTCAAGTCCTGTTCATTGCAGAACAACCTCAGCAACTCCTCTTCTCTTCCTCCATGGCCAAGTAAGATTTTGACTACTCAAGACTTTAAGAAATGCCACAGGAAGGTTTCTCAGGGGACTTCATGCTCTTTTTGGTTCCTTTTTTCCATTGGAAGTTTGCTGAAACAGAGTTACTGAGTCTCCTACCCACCATGTCTCCACCCTGAACCAAGGGGCCACTGGAGGTGAGCAAGAAGGAAGACAAGGAGGAATAGTTTTAACTGCCAGAGGGAAGGGTTAGATCAGCTATTAGGAAGAAATTCTTCCCTGTGAGGGTGGTGAGGCCCTGGCACAGGTTGCCCAGAGAAGCTGTGGCTGCCCCAGCCCTGGAAGTGTTCAAAATCAGGTAGGATGGGTTGGAGCGACCTGGTCTACTGGAAGATGTCCCTGCCTTTGGCAGGGATGTTGGAACAAGATGATCTTTAAGGTCTCTTCTAACCCAAACCATTCCATGATTTAATTTGAGAAATATGTGAAAGGATCTCATCTTGCCCTCCGTATCAATTCATCCCAACCTGCCCTGACACCATCCTCCTACAGAGATCTGCTCTGCTCTGCTACTGCATTCCAGGCCATCCTCAACAGCAAATGGGGGGCTCTCAGCCCTTCCGCAGAGAAATGGCCTCCAGAAATGAAAATGCTGCCCCTTCACATGGGTCACCTTCGACCCACAGCACAAGTAATGGGGAAACTGGAATACTGACCAGCATCTGGCTGGTTTCCTCATTGAGAGATGTGGGAAGTTTACCCAATTTCTCAGACCATTCATTGGGAAGGGGAATTACTCATTTTCTCTTTCTACCAGGAGAACAGTGACAAGGAGCTGCTGAATTTGTGCCTCTTTACTTGCAGCCAAATTGTCCGACCCCACCACATCTGAACAGGTTCAGTGGAAACTTTCCAAGCCTGGTGTAAAAACAAGGATCATTTTGGCACATATAAACACAAAGAAATGTCACATTTAAACGAGGGAATTTAGAGAAATAATAGGCTTTTCAAACACATTAGCAAGCCCTTTAGTGATGTCTGGAGACAGCTCAGAATAAATAGATCAATCAAAGAGCCATAAGCAGGAGAGCACGAGGTCCCAGGCTGTACCCAGACCTGAGCTGATGTCCTTGGCATCACCCTAAGATGTCAGTGTGAGCAGTAGGTCTGAGCATGGAAGCCGAATTGCTCCGTGTGGCTCCTGCAGGAATTAGATCACTCTTTGGCCCTCATTAGATCAATGCACATGGCTGCTACAGCAGCCAGGCAGAGAAGGGGGCTCTGCCTGGGTGCACCAGCACACGCAGCATTGTCGAGGTCTTGGCTCTCTCTTCCTTTGCGGGAAGAATAAATTTGGTGCTTTGCTCACAACACACACACTGATATCCCATCAATAATCTTTGTAAGATCTGTAGCTCATTATGAAGAGAATATAGACTTGAATTAGGAGGCTGAATCCAATTAGGCTGCATTGAGTTGCCATGTTCCAGGTCCTAAAGAGACCACAAAAGCCCCACCCCACTGGAGATGTACAGTTTACATGCTGGGTGTTCAAAGAGCAGGTTTTGCAAACTCACTGATCATTTCTGCAGCAGTCTTCATTATCCTCATGCCAATTCCTGTCAATCATAACTGGCACTGTGAAATAAATAAGCCTCCAGACCGCTGCAAAGAGGTTGGGAACCTTCTGGAGACTTGGCACTCATGTCACACTGCTCGCCAGTGGGGGAACTTGGCACAGAAGCTCCTTGCTATGAGAATATCAAGGCCTTGATCAACACAGCCTGCAGCATCAAACCCTGGTCTGTAATCTAGGGAAATTATTCTCTGCCCCCTCTCACCGGGTGCCGGCACACAGAGGCCACAGCCTGCCTGGGCAAGCGTGTAGTGAGGCTGCCCAGCTCTCGCCAGGGCTGTTCCTGCCTGACCAGGGACAAAAGACCTGCAGGCTCTTTGCAGGACCTGTGTTTGGGGTTTTTTGTTCTTTTGTTCTTCTTCTTTCTTTTTTTTAAATTTAAAAAGCACGAAACCAGACTTTGCTGACCAAAACTTGACCCCCAGCAGTTCTCTGGTGCAGTTTGGCTGACCCTTGGTGGCAGAGGAATTATTCACAACTGGTTGATGTAAGTATCATAACCAAGCAACTTCTGAACCCAGTACCACAAGGGAGGGCTTCATCACTGTGGTATGGGACTACTCCTGCCCAACTGTGCCTATTGCATGGACACTTTTTAAGACTTGTTACTCTGAGGGAAAAAGCTCACCTCAGTCTATAGAGACACTGGAAGGAGCAGCCTTTGAGCACTGGGAGAGGTTTTTTACTTGATGTAAAGGAGAGCTACTTTTGCACAGTATTTGCATTTTGAAGGCAAGAGCCTAAAGGTTCAGATGATCCCCTGGATAATGCTCTCCCGTGGCACCTGCGATACCGAGAACTGGTAACACGAGGAAAGAAATATCCTGCCCTCACTGCAAACCCTGGGAACAGTACACCCCAAAAAGTATTACAAAACTGTAACAGTCCCAACACAATTTGATAGATAAAGGCTTCATAAAAGCATGTAAGATTAAATATAAGAGGACTCTTACAAACTTCCCATCTGTTGCCTGTTGACAAAGGTTTCACACAGTTGGATATCAGAGTGTTTGCTGTATGGACTATAATAGTGCTATATTTTTCTCCAAGATTAAGTAGAGATTGTTTTTGCTATAGGCATTAAACAACTTCAGTTTTCAGGAAGCAAAAGAGCCTTGCAATCAAACAAAAAAGGATAAAGAGAAGTGAAGGAAGACCTTTTCTAAAAGCTGGCTCTGCAGACACAAAAAGCCACTGCACCCTCTGCTGGAGCCTGGTGAGGGGACTCCTCGAGACTGACTTCAGGCAAGCTGCACACGTTATGTGTTGTCCTGTAGAAAATAAATTAATTTTTCCTGACTATGTCTTTCCAGTTGTACAGCACAAATGAAAGCACAACATGGCTCAAAGCAGCTCTCATCCCAGTTAGGGATGAACAGTGGTGCAAATTGTGCTCTAGATAGCAGGAATTATGAATTCAGCGTCAGCCACAACTACAAGTTAATTGGGCAGCAGACAAGCTTGCTTCCAGCAATAATTAAAATTAAACATCTTTTTAGCCTAAGTATCCAAAGCGGCTCAGGGACAGACTTGCAGCAGCATCCAGGAGCAAACGAGGGAGGGAGATCCAACACTACTGATTTGGGAACATCTGGGTCAGAAACGCTGGAGAAGGGCCAGGCACCCCTTGCTGCTGAGGAGCACCCACCCATCAGCTGAAACAGCCCAGGGCATACTCCAAACTGGAGCAGGCTTTGGGGATCCTCAGCCCCATCTGAGCTGATCACATCCCACTGCTCTTGGTGCCACATGGCCAATTTCTGAGGGGAAACGGAGCAAAACAGAGGCACCATCCAGCTCCAGAGCTGGACAACCATGGCCTGAGATAGAGCACTCCTAGTTTCCCTAATAAAACATTAGTTTCACTAATAAACCATTAGTCCATGAGGTTTTCTAGAGCCACAGGTCTTCCCCATTTCACAATATGATCAGCTAATGCAAAGCTGTGTGTCCGAGAAGGACCTTGCAAACAAGTAGGAATTTCTTATGAGAGATGCAGGAGCATGCAGACTACCTGCAGACAATTGATTATTCCTTAAAAGGAAAAAAAAATCTGCCCTAGCCCTCATTGCATCAAGCACCAAATCCTAGGGATGTTTTAATTAATCCTCACTCACCAGTGGAAGGAAACTCTTAGCAGGAAACTGTTTTCAGAGAGAACTCATATAGGAAAGTTGTCAGCACAGAGGTAATAAAACCACAGGGAATGATCAGTGAATTTAATGGCACAAGAGGGTGTTATTTACAAACCCTCTCTTAATGGTGAAATGTAGTTATCAAACCTGGAATGCATGCTCAGCAGCAGGGTGCTGATACCACTGGAAGTGGCATTTAAGGTATCACAAAGCAGCTGTGACCCCTCAAATGTATCAAGGGAGACCCTGCTCATGGCCTCAACTCTGAGGGATTGTTGCCCACAAGAAAGACTTGCTGCTGGATACCCATTGGCAGGTAAAATTAAATTGGGTGTTTTTTCTAAATTAATTTTTAATTAAACTAGAATTCGGGTGACTTCAATAATGCGCTCTGGCCCCAGCGTTTGTGGCTCTACTGTAGAATGTCTCCTCACCCAGAGGAGCCTGGGCTCATTTTCTGGCTTGTAAGCATAACCACATCAACTCTCTCTCTTCATGGTTCCCCCTGTAATGTCAAACATGTCGATTCATCTTCATCTCAAGGCTTCTCACAACTCATCCCCACACTGGTCTTCTCCCACGTGCTGTCAAACCATCAACACCCACCTCCAATCTGCCAGCCCCGCTCACCTCCACTGCCAAAGGCAAACTCCAGCCAATCCCCTGCTTGGCTGTCTGCAGGAAAGCCTCTTTCCATCATCCAACTATCCTCCTCCTGCAGAGGAGCTCTTCTCCACCGTCCAGAAACCCTCCTCAGTTGTCCCTTGGAATTTTGCTCCTCCAGGACATGCATGGAAAAGCCAGCTGAGCCATTCTCCCTGGTGCTGGCCACTGTGGTGTCCCTGCTGCTCCCTCCCTCCTGTGGGTTCAGCCCTGTGAGTCCCCTCACTCAGTGTGGCTCTCACACATCCCTGCCCATGAGGGACCAGAGGGGCACGATGGGGACAATCAGCCATGGCCATGGAACAGTGAATCACTGGGCACACAAACGGGACAACAAATGCCATGCAAAATTCCAACTTCTGGCTCTTGTCTTTGCTGTGTGAGTGACAGCTCAACGATGCCTTCCCTTCATTATCTTACCAAGGCACTTTTGTGTAAAACAAACAAATCCAAGCTCTTGAGCCAGCTGTGCTGCACAGCTGGATTCATGAGCCCCAGAGAGCCTCAGGCAAGGCACTGCATATGGAGGCAACTCCTTGCTGCTTGCCTCCACTCTGGGAAAATCAGGCATGAGCAATGGGAGTAGGAAAGAGAAATGACATTTAGACAGATATCCACGTTCTAGCAGTATCAGACTTTTCTACTCTGAATGCCAATGCAAGCTGGTCTTTTTTTCTTCATGCCTGCAGTCCAGGCCCAGTCCCCTCCCGTGGGAAGGCTTGGGCAGAGGCAGGGAGAGAGGCTTCGCTATAACAAACCTTTAAACAAATGGTTAATCTTCCCTGAATCAGGACCATAGACCTTGGGAGAGATTACTTGACCTGGAGTTAGCAACTTTCTCCACCACCACTAAAAATACCCCTGAATGAGCCGTGGAAATGTGATAGCTTAAGCATTTAGCAGTACTTTAGGCTAGACAGTGGTTTATAATTATATGGTTTCCGTTCAGAGACCTGCCAAGAGGCCATTCCCACACAGTCTGTATTTTAGTGAGGACAGGGCTCTGCCAGCCCAAAAGTGAGGGGAGAGGTGGTATCTGCCTTTGCCTATCAGCAAAACCAGCCCTTCTGCAGCACCACATGTCTGTCTGCAGCTTTTCTAAATCCATCAACAGCTCCTCTTAAAGGGTAGAAGAAATTTGCTGAACACAAAAGAGTAGCAGTGACCACAATAGCTGTATGACTTATTTTTATAGTCTTCTTTATGCGTTTTCATAATTAGATATCCAGTATATTGCAGTTCTCCACCCTGCTAATGCCAAAGCACTGAGAAGTTGTTTGTGGGCTGATCCCAGAAGCTGAGGTACCTGGACAGGGGAGATTTGGGATCCTGGGCATCACAAGACCTGCTTGAGGATTTTGATTTAAACTACTTGAGGTGAGATAAATATATCTTCCTTCTTCCAAATGAAAGCAAAGGTGCTCGAGCACAACCTTGGACGGCAGGAGGTGCAGGCATAAACAGATGTTGAAATGAAGGGGAAAAAAAGCAACTTTTCCATTTTGCCGACAAACCTCTGCTATCAACAGGCACCAGGTCATCATTTCATGTCAGATAAAGAGCATAGGAGGCAAGGGGCTTATTCTGCACTGCACAACCCTTCCTCAGCACACACAAAGCAGGAGGGGAAAGTAAAAAGGATCACACAGCCTTTGAGCAGCCAGTGGCTGCACATCCCAGTGGGCAGATGCTGGCAAGCATCCCCATAAACCCCAGCACTGGGGCTGAGCTCCCCTTAACCAGGGAAGGCGCAGTACAGGTGTCAAATATATACACACACACACACACCAGAGACATTTTATCTCTACCTTTACACAGACATGAGGATCCAGGGAGGTCGGGACAGGCTGCTCGGTGGAACTGCCTCCAGCTGCCTTCCATCAGAGGGCAGTGGCAGCCCTGCCACTTTCACTGTCCCTTGCACTGCCCAGCTCATCTCACCAACACCTTCCTGCTCTGGCGCACACGTGCTGCCCATCGCTGGTTCTCCGGTGCCCAAAGCCAAGACCTGGCTGGGACCAGGTTTCCACAGGCTTGTCCTGGATGAGCCTGGATGTGCCAAGATCAGCTCTCGCTCAACAAGTACTTCGGGAGAAAAAAGCACCCAAAAGTACTCCCAAACCCAGCAACAAGACAAGAGCAGAGACAAGACCCCTGTGGGGAACACAGAGAGTGACCATTAACCTGGTGGGACGTGAGGGACATCTTGGGGCTGATGCCCCACAGCAGGACATGGGGCTGGGAGCTCATCCCTGCCATGCTGATGTGGGCCCTGGACCCCAAAGAAATTTATTGCTGCAGGAACCAACAGCCAACTCTGCACAGAAAACTGCAACATTTTAAACTGATGATGGACTAAATTATCAGTGTGGTGCAGAGAGTCACAAATGGACCCTTGCCTGGGCATCTCGTGGGACAGCCAGAGGCAGCTCTCCCTCAGCCAGGGCAGCACTGGAGGGACAAGGGCAATGTCAGGATTGCACACAGCAATTCCGTTGCTCACATTAACTAATAAAAAACCACTATGTGTTTCGGCAGATTGAAGCAAGGCTTTTTGAAGAACCACAAACCCCTTCGTTTCCACAGGCAGAATGTTTCTAAACTATTGCCTGTGAAAGTCTGCAGTAAAGTCTCTTTCTAAATTACACTCATTAGTTAAATTGGGTTTCGTTACCATCCTTTCCCTCAGAGCCCATTACACAAGTTGGATGCTGCATTTTAGGAATCCATTACATGCTAACAACAATATTTCCTTTGAAAAATTGTTTTAAAAAGACTTTTTGATGTTAAACTATGTCCTATTTTTTTGAAGGTCCAAGATGTTATCAGAGAAGGGGAGGCAAAAGCTGCCTTTGGACACCACAGTGCCCTCAGAAATGCCCCTCTAGTTCACTCAAATTATTATTTTTATAAGCATAATTAACAGAAAAAATAAGTTATTATCCCCATAGACAGCTTTTTGGGTTTTTTAAAAACTAATTCAGGCCCTCTTTTATGCACTCTGCAGTCTCTAGGAAATAGAAGCAAGACAACTCAGATGGAGTGTGCTGGCACATGGGATTACAGCTTGTCATCTCGAATGGTTCATGTGGCATTTGTCACCATCAAGACAAAAAATGAAGGAAAAGTAAGGCATTGCTAATAGGCATCTGCAGTGCTGTGCCCCAGGGCTTATTTCCTGTGAGAAATTAAACTAGAATCTTGCAAAACCTGGATATTTCCAAAACCTGACATTCAGGAAACCAAATCACCCCCTCTCCCTCAGTGCAATCTACCCCTACCCATGGATTTCACTCTGTTTGGGGCTCTCATTAAGCACATGGAGGGCTGTCAGGTTGTACTGACTGGTGAATAGAAGAAAACAAGAAGGATCTGGTCTGTTGGGTCAAAGGCCAGAACAGGCTGTGAGTTTTCAGACACCTGTCTTACGAAAAGAGCATTTTTAGCATAAGTTGGGGATTCACAACAGCCCTTAGAGCTTTGCCAACCCCTTTAGTCATGCCTTGGTACTTGGTAAAACAGAAAGGAAACTATTATAGCTATTTGCATCCCTTCCATAACAGGGGAAAACAACTCTCCTATTGCTAAGTGACAGAGTGAGTCAAGCACTTCCTCTTTAGTGAAAACTTTATTAGATCTCAGCATGGTTACGATTTTGGAAATTGCTTTTAGAGAGTTTTATGAGTTTTAGAGCTAGAATTTATTGCCATTGTCTTTTAAATTTAATCTTACTTGAATTACATTTAATTTGATTGCTCTGTGGTGCTTACTTGCACATGAGCAGTTCACCATTTTGCTACTTATTCACCCCTTTGCAAGCAAGGCACCCATCCTCCCTGGTGTGACCCCCAAACACGGGGGCATTCCTGCACCACAGGGTGTCCTGCAAAGCCTACAGAGCTACGGTGTTTGGGGTTTTTTTGTGATCTTTTTCCCCTTCAGACATGCCCACGATATAGGTTCTGCAGCCACAGCTAAAGAGAATTGCCTGTGCCTCACACACATCTTCCCCTTTTCTCAGTGTCTCCCAGCACTGTGTGAGATGAGGAAAAATCCATCCTTCCTCACTTACCTCCCACACAATTCCCCCATCTCCTTCCCAGTGAGAGACCCTTCACTGCCGGCATCACCCTGCCTTTGCTTTGCTTACCTTGTCCTGCTTTACCTCTTCCACACTCCTGCTATCAATGCAAATTAAGTAATTGCCAATCACTGCCACCTGTCTGCCAACAGTTTTCCTGCAAATTTAAAAAAAACACCACCTTTGGATCCAGTTAGGAACAAGCAAAAGGTGGAGAAACTGATTGGGTATCTGCATTGCTCCAAGCCTTGGGATGTTCTTGTCAGAACAAGGCCGTAACCCCCATGAAATGCAGCGTGGTGGGTGCAGAGAAGGTGAGCAAAGCATCCACTGCTCTTGCACAGCTCACACAAAACCTTCATGAATCACTCTTTACCTCCCTGATCTTTATCTCAGGGTATAATGCAAAATGTCAGCAAGTAATTTGGTCTTTTCCATGTTTAATTCTCTCAATGTAAAAACCTCTCATCTCAGTTAGCAAAATCAAAGTGAAGCCAACAATTGTCCCGGCAGGGTGCCAGGAGCCATGCCTTGCAGACCTTCACCATCTTCCCCTCTCCCACACTAGTGGCAGCCAGGCAGAAGTTTATTAAAAGACCCCAGAGAAACCCATCTGCAGCCTGGAAATCCAGATTTCCCAAGAGCTCTTAACTGATATTTCCCAGTGTGGCACAAGAGCTGGAGCACATTTTCTGCAGTCCAGTATGTTGGTGACCCCCCTCCCTGGGGACAGGAGCAGAAGTCAGCAGTGGTGGCTGCTCTCCTGGGGGTCAGAGGAGAATCGGAGATGCCATGGGCTGGTGACCCTGCTGCTGTGTTTGAAGGATGCCCTTGAAGCCGGTGGGTTTCCCTGTGGCATCTCACCATGGTGCATTCTCCTCCACTGCTCTAAACTGAGCGCGCAACAAGGAAGAACGTTTGGCCCTCAGGATATTTATTAACCGAATTAGGAAAAACCACTCATTTTCTGAGCTTCTGAGGAAACTTACAAAAATACTTCACTCATTCTTTTCTCCTCTTTGATCTCTCAAACAAAATTGGTAATTAACAGAATGAATTTAGGGTGATGCAATGTTACCTGGCTTGGTTTAGCTGAGCCCTGGGCACGAGAAGCATAGCACAGAAGTAGCTGCTGTGATTTTTTGCCTATATAGTCTGTCTAAACATATTGTTTCAAAATTTTACTGTCAAGTAGATTTTCCCCTCTCTATGTATGACATCTGACAAGCAGGAAAACAGTACACCAAGAGTGTTTCTTCTTGAGAAAAAAATCATACAGGGATCCAAATGGGAGAGCAGGGTATGGGAAGACAGCAGGGCTTTAAAACCCCTCATGTAACAGGACCAGCATGATGCCCCCCCTCGTCTTGCTGATCTGCAGGGGGTTCTCTGGAGCTGAAAACACCTCATCTGGTCTCCATCAGGCTCTGAAGCCAACTCCAGCCCAGCATCAGCTGGTCAGGGGTTGTGGAAAAATTTTCTTGAAGAAATAATGTTGATTGAATAAGCAAGAATCAGCTGAGGCATATTGATTACTAACAGCATGCCTGATTTCTTAAAAGCCTTTTACTTGAAGATCAGTACAGAGCATGTCCAGAGATGTTTCTGTCTTTAATGCAATCACCTTCAACTTCACAAAGAATACACAATTCATAAAATAAATGAAGACTGCCTAGGACCTGGGCTCTCTTACTTACGGAAGGCATTAGAGATTTCCTGCACCCTTTTAGGTCAGACCTCCAGTGCCAGCATATAATTTTCCCTTCCTCTTCCCAGAGCCCAAAGGGGATGGTGTCTGCTTAGCTCTTCACACACACAAATGTCAACTCTTTGCTTCTTCTTAAAGCATTGCTGCTAAATCTCTTATATTTTATTGTCATTTGTATTTTACTACTGAATGTTACAACTTTGCCAGGCTTTGAAACCATTTCATAGGAGCAAGTTTCTCCCTGTCTCTCTCCCACATTAACAGGATTCTACGTGAAGATGTTTTACATCAAACCCATTGAGTACAGTGGCCCCATAAGAAGGGAGTGAAAATCAGCGTCCTGGTGCCCATGCAAAGGGTGACTGAGGAGTTATATTCCATGTTCATTACCAGAACTGTGCCCTAAGAGATCCTCTCCCAGCCTGTAAGTAGAAGGCTGCACATCAGGGTCAAAGCTCCAGCCCCCCACTTGTGGGGCATTGCTTGGGCATAGGTAGTCACTCCAGTAGAGTGGAAACGACTGAGCCTCAAGCAGTTGTTCCACCTCAGAAGTATCCATGAACAAAATACTGGTGGTGATGCGAGCAAGACCAGAGTCAGAGTAATGTATAACACCTGCTTTAAAGCTGTTATCATGTCCTGCTCATCACTGTTCTCTTGGATAGGGGCTGATGCAGCTCACTTCTCTGGGACTTCACTGCTTTCTTGCAGCCAAAAATGAAGATTTCTTTAATAAGCCAGAAATTTCACTTGTGCTTAAACATGGAAAATCGCATTATTAAAGGGCTGCTTCACTACAAATTGCTTTGGATTTCTTTGGTGCTGTCATAGAGTTTGGGCTGGGTTCTGCTTTTTTAAGGCAGCTGGGGAGAAAAACCCTGTATAAAGCTGAAACCCAAATCTTCCCCGGGGCCCATCACCAAAGCCATAAAACAACCTTGATGAAGTAACTCATTCCTTTTCCCCAGACTCCTGCCTCAGGATTGCCTTGGCACACCCGGGTTTCTTTTTGTCCAAGTGAGGCATTTCTTTCCATTAGTAAATCAGCTGAAGACTTTCCCGGGACAAGCAGCTCTTGTGAACAGGACAGGGCTGCTCGGGGCACGGCTGCCAACGTGCTACCGGGAGCGTCAAGGGCTGAAGTGCTCTGCAGGTGCTGTAGGCTCACGGATTTCCTAGCGCAGTTCCTGCCCTGGAGAAGCAGGGAAGCTGCTTCTGTGCGGGCTGTGTATATCCTGGCAGCACGTTTGTTTCTTTGAACTACAGAAAGGTATTTGCTGCACCTGTGAGAGGTGCTTAACCTGCTGTCCTATTCGCCCTCCCCAGGAACCACAATTTTGCTATGAATGAAAAATCAGCATGTCCACATAAATATTCAGCCCCCCCTGCAGGGGCAGATAGTGACCAGACATTGAAGACAAGTCAGTACAATTGAGTTGTGAAAATTTGTTGTGAAAAAAACCCCAACATTTTTCCTTCTTTTCCTTCTTTTGCTTATATTTCAGCAAAAGTCTCCAATGTTATCCAGGTTGACCATTTTTAAAAAATTTTTATCATGAAGTTGGTTGCCCTCAGGAAAGAAAGACTCCCACCTTCAACTCACTTGTTTAAAATTCCAGGTTCTAACACAGTTATCAACTTATATTTGAAAAGAGAAGCTCCCACTCAAGCCCCCACCTCTCCATGCTAACCCTAATGAGAACTGAGCTGACTTTTGTGACTGAGCAGGGCTTTGAGCCTCCAGCAACATCCCAGCTTTGCTCCTCCACAATTAACATTTTTACCTGTACATTAACGACCACAGCTCAGCACTTTTCCAGAGTGTCCCACAGATTGGTTTCACAAACATTTTCAGGGATCCATTATTTAACCAGAATTTTTCCAGCAGCACAGGGATGCTCCTACATAAAACCTTCCAGTTTTAGCTGGGGCTGTCACCCATTGGTAGCAGTGAAATATCATTTTCTATTTCAAGTTACAGACCAGTTGGGACAAACAGTATAAGTAAATCCAGTTTTATCTTCTCAGTCTATTAAAAATTAACTGGGTCTAGAGGAAGGGAAAGTACAATGTGTAGCTGACTCTGGGAGGGAAATAAAGAGCTGGTAAAATACACAGCTCTAGAAATATTTAAAGTGAGGGGAAGGGCTGCTGGGGGAAGAAACAGGGAGAATTAGGCTTTTGAGTAGAGGGTTAGCAAACTCAGCCATGCAGAGTTGCTTTGTTTCTGCACCAGTTCTGCAGAGATCCATTTCCTTCTATCCCTTTTGTTTTATAAGTTTGTACCACAAGGTCCCAGACTAACTGCCTAAAGTTGCAACCCACATCTATACTATGCCTTTCTATTTCCTCAAGCCTTAAAGGACTTTTGGAGGATTCAGCCAAAGCTTTGTCCTCCCCAGGAGATAGAACATAGGTAGCAAAAAGAGATGTTGCGTTCATTAATCCTCCCTACCGAATCCAGCCTGCCTCAGGCTCAGGTATGCTTGTTAATAAGGGCAAAATGAATTTGAGATGGAGCCTTCAATCAGAATTGTGCAGTAGAACAACTTCAGCTTCGTCTTCAGTTCATACTTAGCAAAGAAGGGCAGGAGACTCGCCTCTCCCACAGCCTGAGATCTCCTTAACACGACAGGCCCAGCCCTGCCTTTCGCTGGTCAACGAGCGCAACCTGCTGATATCCCCCCAGAACTACAATCTCAGCCATGCACACAGGGCTTCCTCAATCGCTGGGGCAAGATTCCTCTCATTTCAAGGATCAGAAGCTGGAATTATTAGCCAGTGCAATTTGTTTTACGTTGTGCCCACTGGATTTTCGCTACAAAAGCTTGTCCTGCAAGTGGTACGAGTAAATTCTCCTACAGTCATTCTTGACATTTATTTCATTTTATAATGATTAGCACATAGAATATGATTCGTTTTTCAGAGAAACTGCTTTTAGGGATATTTAATAGCCTATCGTACACAGCTCAGCTGGGAGATGAGTGCTCAACACTGACTTGTTCCCACATGATACACTCTGGGCTAGCCAAGAAGGACCAAGACAAAGGTAAGATATAGATATAGATTCAGATTAGATATAGATATAGATATAAGATTTACCTTTTCAATCACCTGCCAACAAAGCCAGCAAGCCTACAGTTGTGATATGGTAAAATGACCAGGAAATAAAATGCGCAGCACTCATTTATCCAGTTCACTGGGGAACAGCCCTGCAGAGGTGGCAAAGAGGAAGGGCTTTATCAATTTTTGGACATTGGTTGAATCCAGCCGTGTAAAGGAAACAATGGAGAAACCAGCCCTCACTTGTGGGCAAGCAGAAGTGGGAGGCAGCATGGCTGACAGGAAACCACAGGGTTTGGTGTTGGGGTGAATTTGCCCTAGCTCAGGGTTTGGCCCTGGCTTTGTTGATGTTTCTGCTCAAAGGCCCCCCTACCACTGCTCAGGCATGCCTCAGTTTCCGGGGGTTTTTCCCTCCAAAAATCTTATTCCATTCTTTTACTACGCAACTTTATTTATTAAGACAAAACGTTAATATAATTAATGAGTTAAGGGGGACTGGTCTAACGTTTGCAAGGTTTATGGACACATGCATGGCAGGTACCATCTGAAAGCCCTGGTAACTGGCAGTTTACACTCCTGAAACATGACATCATTTACACAGCAGAATCAGGGTGTCTTGGAAAAGCTGAATAGCAAAGGAGGGATTTCTCCAGGACAGCATTAGGCTTAACTCCTTCTCAGCCTGTTGGGATTCTCAACATCAGAAGGACATGGACTTGTTGGAGCAAGTCCAGAGGAGACCATGGAGCTGCTCCAAGGGCTGGAGCCCCTCTGCTCTGGAGCCAGGCTGTGAGAGCTGGAGGTGTTCACCTGGAGAAGAGAAGGCTCCAGGGAGATCTCAGAGCCCCTTCCAGTGCCTGAAGGGGCTCCAGGAGAGCTGGAGAGGGGCTTTGGACAAGGGCCTGGAGTGACAGGACAGGGGGAATGGCTTCAAACTGACAGAGGGAAGGGTTAGATGGGATAGTAGGAAAAAATTTTTCCCTATGAAGGTGGTGAGGCCCTGGCACAGGGTGCCCAGAGAAGCTGTGGCTGCCCAACCCCTGGAAGTGTTCAAGGCCAGGCTGGACGGGGCTTGGAGCAATCTGAGATAGTGGAAGCTGTCCCTGCCCATGGCAGGGGGGTTGGAACGAAATGGTTTTAGAGTTGCCTTCCAACCCAAACCAGTCTGTTATTCTGTGATTCAGTGATATCAGCCCAAACACTCCCCTTTGCCTGCTGAGCTACTGCTCAGTCCATCAGAAGACCTTGAAGGGTTTTCTTACACAGCCAAGTAAGTTACTACTGACATAAAAGGGAGAAAATGGGGACCTCACACCCCGTGCAAGAGTAAGGAATCAGCACTCCCCAGTTTAACCCACCTGGCTCCTCTCCCTCTCCGTGGCCACTCCCCACCACAGAGAAGGAAATGGTGCAACTGCAGCTCCCGGCGCTGCGCAATGCCCAGGGGTTGTTCCATATCCTTCTGTTACTGGGTGCTAAGCGGCCGATTCGTGTCTTTCACAACTGCACCTACCAACCAACTGTTAAATTAACATCTCGGGCGCCCAGCACAGCAATCCTCCGACTTTGGTTCTGAGCTTCCTCATGCCTGAGGTGAGAGATGTGCGCCTGCCAGCTCACCCAGGAAAGGTGAGGAATGCACTGAGACATCCCAACTGCATCATCCTACACTTGAAAGCTGTTTTATTAAGAGTACTTTACCACGAATGTATTAGATATATTGCAGTAGCAATGGCATTTTGAAAGACCAGAGCAAGATACAATGCTGTTAGGATCTCTTCTAGAGAAAAAATAAAAATAAACGTACACGGTTATGAGCAATTTGGAGTCAGCCCTGCACACAGGAGAGATGGGAAAAAAAACTGCAAAGAACAGGCAGCTTAGAGCCATCTTACAAAGCACCAGACTGCAAACCAGGACTCAAGGAAAAGCTTCTGCAGCGTCTGTGCACCCGTAACACCTTCTCTTCTTGTGCCTACCAGCTTGGCTGGCTTTACACTAAGCCTTTCCTTCACTTTGTAGGGTGGATTGAAGTGCTGCAGTTCTTTCCTTGGTAAAATTTGGAGCATGTGAGTTCACAGGAGTCTATAAAAATCAGTAGCTTTTCAAGGCAAGTCTGCCCCAGGCTAAAGTTATCTAATGAGGTATTTAAAACTCTCCCACTGCAAACTGAAATAAATCAGAAATAAAATCTGGTTGAGAGAGATCATTACTGCAGAAATCCCACTGGACACCCCTCTACTGGGAACGGCCAGGCATCCCCTGAAAAAATCTTTTCTTTTTAAATGGTTTTGATTGCAGTAGGAAAAAAGCTTCCAGCAACCAATATGGAGCTAGCCAGGCTCAGAAACACTTTACGACCTCTCTGCTATGAAATCTTCATTGAAAATGCCACCCATACCATCTCCCCTGCTGACTCCTGCTGTTAAGGAGAGCTGAGGGGGTTTGCAGAGAGCTTGTGTCAAATGAGAGAGAATAAGCAAGGAAGGTTGTTTCTGGCAAGGATCACACAAACCCACACACCCCATCTTTCAGTTCAGGGATAAGCAGCATTCCCAAACCCTGAATACCCACTGAGAGTCCTTACCAGCACATTGTATCATTTATCAGCCAAGACTCCATTATATTAAGCAAATGACAACCAAAAGCCACATCCAAACTGGACTGAAGGGACATAACTTTTACATAAATATCTGTTTGGTGGTTATTAGTGTGGAAACCAGCAGTTCTTCCTGGCAGGATGGAGAAGAAAGCAGCAGGGATAAAACCAGCCAAACCACTTGTCATAACCCCAGGGAGGGCTAAAAGATTGTTTGGGGATTAAATATTGGCTGTAAAGAAAAGCTTGGAAACACAAGTGAAAAGTTTGTCTCCAATTGCTTGTTCCACGGAGGTTTTCAGAAAACACAATGTACAGATGCTTTTGCAAACTCGAAGTGGGGCAGAGACACATCTGTTTCTTCTCTGAGTAAAATCCGCAAGACTTCCAGAGGTTTCTGTAACTTGAAATATCAGATAATTTACGTGAAAGCACCATGACTCATTTAAATTTCATATTATCCAAGACACAGAAAGAAAATCTAATGCTTTTCTGTAAGTTGTGCAGAAAAATCAAACTGAAGGATTACAACAGACACAAAGGAGCCTGCTTTATAGTACAATAGCTGAAACCAAGAAGGCACTAAAGGCATCACTTTAAAACCTAGAATTACTGACCTCCAGGTCAGTTTTGCCCATGCAACTTGGGTTTGCAACTGTTGTTTCATAACTTGAAGATGTTTCAGTAAGTATTACACTGGTAAAAACCAGGGTTTCAGTGAACAGACTTCATGGATTCAAGTGAAATAATTGACAATTTCAGCTGAACCAGAAAAAAGAGATGTTTAGACGCAAAAGCATCTGTATTTCTTAGCCTAGGTGAATACTCATGAACGCCAAACACTTCCTGTGTTCTCGGTCACAAAGCTCTGGTGGGCACAAACACCCAGGGAGGAACGAGCAGCAAAGGATAAACTGGTGACATCTACTCCGGAGCTTTGCCCACCTTTTCCCTTCAGCCCAATCCTCTGAACCGTATTTGTGGTTCCTACCATTTTCGGCCTAAACGTGCCCTTACTTCAGGATGGGGAAGAAGAGGTGTTAAGACACAGCTCAACCAGAGTTTCCTGAAATGTGGGGTTGTTCATTTCCATCTGTTACTGTGTGCTAAGAGCCCAATCAGTTTATCCATCTTTCCCAACCAGCCCTAACAACTGTTAGAGCCTGTAGACATCCAGAGTGCCCAGTATGGCAACATCACCTGCCTGAAGCTGTAACATTTTGCTCAACACTGATTGGCCAAGACAACAGACTTGGGCTTTCAAAAGCACATAAATACCTCAGGTGGCAGCTGTTCAACATCTTTGACTGGATCAAAGAACACGGGTGACACGGCCCCAAGATGCCAGCTCTCAGTCTGGTCGCTCTGGTCAGCTTGGTGTCCACTGGTGAGTTGAGATTGCTGTAATGCAGCTGGGGTTGACTGGATTTAGGCAGACAATAATGAATTATTGAGATTCAGTTGAACAGAAATAATGCTGGGGGTTTTTCCCTCTAGTTTTATGTAGAATGATGGTAATGTGGACAGTTATGACTATTAAAAAATATGGAATTAGGTGTGCATTAAGAGACATATACTGAAATAGTTGGAGGTTTCAGAATCATAAAATCATTAAGGTTTGAAAACACCTCTAAGATCAAGTCCAACCATCAACCCAGCACCATTAGAAAGTAAAAACAGTTTATTTCACAAATTATTTTTAAAAATCTTTATCTATAGCTTTGCTTTCTTTTTAGTGTATATACCTCAAAGTAATACATCAGGAAAAAAATGGATCAAGTCTATATAGCAGGCTGTAAAATGTCTTTTTACCTACAGTTTCTGAAATTACAAACTCCTTTGAGCTCATGTCTTTCACTTTAAACACCCCATTTTGCACCTGAGCACTTTCTGTTGCACTGGACTAAGAACATGATTGAATTTTTCCCGTTCTTCCTCTTTTCCATGTGAAGTTTTCACCAAGCAGCTGGATGCACACCCGCCCCAACAACAGCACCGACACTGGGCACAGATCTGCAGCGGGAATCCCACCAACCAGATCCGCGGCTGCGACAGATACGGCTGCGGGAATTTCGGTGCTGACAGGTAACGCAGCAGGGCCTGGGCACCGGGGTCACTTTGCTTTCCTCAATCAGACGTTCAGGCGGGAGAAAGAGAACAGTTAAACAGGGCTGACACTCAGAATGAGAGAATACTGTGGTCTGCAGGACCTCGTACTCATTTCTGGGATATTCCTTGGCAATCTTACAGAAGCACAGTGATACCACTGCTGGTAACAGATGCAGGGCTGAAGCAGCAGGACTGTTACATGAATTACAGACAGAGTAAAGAAAATTGAAGTATTTCAAGGATTTGTGTCATTTATCCTTGTTGCTTACACTCCAGAAATTTAAGTAACACTCAGCAACAGCTTACAGGAAGCTGAGTAGATTCATTTACACAAACTAAAAGTCTGTCAGCATCATTAAGTAGGGACCTCATAAAACAACAGGTTATATTTCTCTGAAAAAATGCTTTTTTATGTAGAATCACTCCTGCATTTTCGTGTCATCTCCTCTCCCCAGGCTCTATAAGTGTGCATCTTCATCATGCAACTTCCAAATTTCTAAGGGAGGAAATCCCAAACATAAGATTCTATTTCACATGGGCACAGATGTTTTTTGGGGTAAAAAACCAGTACTTTTCTATAACAGTTTGAAACACCCCATGAACATGGGAAAATAAAAAATAGGCTTAAATTTGAAATTTCATCCCACTCGAAAGAAGTTCAGAGTAACATGAACAATTTGCGACAAAAATAAAAGATGCTTCAAACCTGCTACTTCTGTCCAATTTCACTGCAGGTAAAAAATTTTGTTAGACAAGCTTCAGCTATCATCATCCTGCATTGTGACCAAGTGATACATAACATTAACCCTGAGAGATGTCTCTAGTCATGTATTTCTGCCTCCAGGCACAGTGGCAAAAAAAAGCACGCGGGTGTGGACGTCATCTGCTCTGATGGAGCCACGGTGTACGCTCCTTTCAGCGGGCAGCTCTCGGGACCCATCCGATTCTTCCATAATGGAAATGCCATCGATGATGGAGTCCAAATCAGGGGCTCAGGCAAGTAACTAACAGCAGGTGTGCTGTGAAGCATGCACAAGTAATCACTTCATTTACTTGAGCAAGGTTTCTGTGGTTCTTCAATTTGAGCACAGTGTTGATTAATCTTACACCCTCTCTAGCATGCTGAAATATTGGAAGACAGCACCAGCAGGATGTAGTCCTTTCCCATGCTTTTCTTGGAGAGGAGGAAAGAAAGGAGTTGAAAAACAGGTAGCAGGAAAATAACAACCCCAAATCAAAAAATAGGAAACGGTAAAAATAAAGCACCGGAAATATGTCCTCAGTTTTGCTGAGAGGATGTTTTCCTGTCTCTATTTTCCAACTCCTTTTTTTCCTTTTTGCCCTGGCAAATACAGTAATTTTGATTTCGCCATTATTGGTACCTTGACTACATTTCTGCTTCATCCTAACAGCCTCCAGTAAGAGGCTGACAGGGAATGCTCCTTGCTCACCCCAGGAGAAGATGCAGCTGATGTTTCCTGACCTCGCTTCCTCTCCCGTCTCTCCCAGGTTACTGTGTGAAGCTCGTCTGCATTCACCCCATCCGGTACCACGGCCAAATCCGCAGAGGGCAGCAACTCGGGAAAATGCTGCCAATGCAAAAAGTATATCCTGGTATTACCTCTCATATCCACGTTGAGAACTGCGACCACTCTGATCCTACTCATCTGCTTACGCCCGGTAAAAAAGCCCTTATCAACAGAATAAGCAACTCAGAACAAGAGTAGATTTGCACTCTAGGACCTGTGATAGTATTTTTGAATTTTTGTATTTAAAGCATGTTTCTTCTATGAAACAATACCGTCCACCTTAGGTCTACATTCCATTTACATTTCCTAAAGGATGACAAATTTTATGGAGGAAAATCCAACTAACAAGCATGGGATGTAATTTCAGTATGTTCTTACCTAACTGTAAATCCAACATAGTAAGTGCAAACATGCAAGTGTTAAAACTACCTAGAAGTTAACTTTGATGTGCTGTGTTCCTGTATTTCAAAGATGTTCCACCATCACCACAACAGGACAGACGCTGGGCTGCAGTGTGTGCTGGGAACCCTACCAACGAGATAAGAGGCTGTGATAAGTATGGCTGTGGATACTACGGAGCTCCAAGGTAATAATAATTGGAACACATGGGGGTTTGTCGTTCTTCCACTGAAATAAGAGCTGAATTCTGTTTAGGTCACATAACAATCACAGCTTTGAAGGTTTGGATTGGACAAGAGGAAACTTTTAGGCTGCCCACATTGTTCAAAACACCTCTCCAGACTAAGCCATGCCTGACCTGACCTAATGTTGGGAACACTCCTGACTCAAGTGGAAGGTTGGACTTGATGTGCTTCAGACAACCAAACTTTCTGTGACTCTATGGTTTTATTTAATGACTTGGAAGAAAGGCATTTTTCTCCAACTCTTACAGGTCATCCACCCTACATGGCACATCACCACCTTTGCAGCTCCTTCAGCCAGGATCTGTTTCTGTCCTAACAACACATTTCCAGATGTCACCATGTGCTGCCTGACCTCTCTCTGTAACGCTGGGCCTGACCAGAGATTTCTGTAACGATGTGTTTGCTTCCAGACGTGACGGCAAAGGGAAGCACCGGGCAGTGGATGTCATCTGTGCCGACGGGGCGACCGTGTACGCTCCCTTCTCTGGCCAGCTCTCTGGGCCTGTTAAATTCTTCCACAATGGAAATGCCATTGATGATGGAGTCCAAATCAGGGGATCGGGTAAATAGCTCTCTTTCATTTAACATTTCTTTGTCCTGAGCTCATACAGTATGCATTACCTTGCAGCTAGCCACGTTTTCTTCTCCCTACTTACATGCAGAACTTTTTGCTCCTGCTACGATGCAAATAACGGAGTTCTGCAGAACATCTTCAAGCTTTTCCCTTTCCTACAGCACAAATTCCCACCTTCTCCCTGCTTTCCATCTTCCCTCTTCTACCAAGTCAATGACTCCAACCACTATCTATTTTTTATGACCACAGTGTCTTTGCTATTTTGGTATTTCCACCGTTGCTATCTCAGTGGAAAGGACAAGACAGAAATTGTTAGTATTTCTGAAATATAGTACAGAAGAACAAATGCTTCTTCAGCCATCTGATGTTTTCCCTCCTCTTGTTTTTTCACCAGGATTCTGTGTAAAACTACTCTGTATCCATCCTGTAAGATACAATGGTGCAATTTCCAAGGGACAAGTCCTAGGGAGAATGTTGCCAATGCAAAGAGTATTTCCTGGGATCACATCTCATATTCACATTGAGAACTGCGATCACTCGGATCCTACAAGCAATCTTGAAAGGGGGAAAGGGCACAGAGATTGAAATGGAAATGCAGTAAATTCCAAATAAATCCATCTCAGCATCCAAAAGTTGTCCTTGCTTCCCATGCACAACAGTTTATACTATCACCTATGCAATACTTTGAGCCTTACACAAGCAGTGTCTGTTGGATGGCAACAGGGACTCAGAAAGCGAAAAAAAGATTTCAGTTTTTGTTGGAATTTGTATTTACCAGAGAATCAGGAAATTAGCCATGACCAGCTCTCTCTAAGTCTGGAAAATCAGCTAAAATGCAAAGCGCTCACTCCCTCCTGTGGCAGGGAAGGTGCATGCCTATCAGCCTCTCCCCCAAGCACCAGCCTGCCTCACTTGTTCAGATCAGGGACCAGAACAAGTGATCCAAAAAAATCAGTGCATCGAAAATCCCAACACTCATCAGTACAGGCCCATTTAACTGGAAGCTTGGAGCTGGAGCAAGCTGACATTCAACAGGTGGATTTAATGACCTTAAAGGTCATTTCCAACCTTAGCGATTCTATGATTCGTGGCTTCACAGAAACGCTGCTTTAGTGACAGGGACTGAGAAAGGGACAATGTTTAAAGCAGCCTTTTAAGAGTTTCCTCCTGAACTGTAACTCTGTCACCAGTGTTTATAAATACACTAACACTGTTGTGTTGGCTGGAGAGACATGGAGGACTTCCCAAACACCCACAGACTTTGTCCACACTCCATTTTACGGTTTGCATGTCAGAAATCCTCAGGTTTCAGGCACAAACATGAAATGACAATGACTAAGTTGCCATTCTCCAGTCTCTCCCAAGGCTTGTTACGTACATGGCTTCTAGCAGGACAGAACCCTAACAGGACACAATGCAACAGATGGATGAGTCTAGTATCAGTGCATGGATTAAACCACTTTATTACATTTCCATTTAAAGCAAACCACACATCTTAAACTAAATACTGTTTGGAAATATTTCAGTTTTGTGTTTACATTATAATCCCCTGGATTATGGAAGTGCTCAGATCACAAGCTCTACTAACCAGAGTTGGATGCTTCTTAACTGTGCAACAGTCAATAAACCATTACTGACTCAGGTCTGGGTGTTAACTTAAATCCGTGGGCTTCCAGCTGGGAACAAGTGTGTCCAAGCAAAGGGTGGTTTAACCCTTTAGCTGTTTGTTGTTTTGTGGAAGTGGGGAAGAAACTCATGTTATTTTCTAATGTGAATGCACCGGTTTTGGCTCTGGTTCATTTTCTTCCCAAGAGCTAGAATGGAGCTGTGGATTTGTACTGGAAACAGCACTGATGACACAGGGATGTTTTTGCTGCAGCTGAGCATTGCCTACACAGAGTCCAGGCCTGCTCTGCTTCTTGTACGGCCCCACGAGGGAGGAGGCTGAGGGTGCACAGCCTGGGAAGTGACACAGACAGGACAGCTGAGCTCAGCTGACACAAGGGACATTCCATACTGTATGACATCAGGCTCAGCATATAAAGCTGGGGGAAGGAGGAGGAAGAGGGGGATGTTTATGTGTGATGGAGCCCCGCTTTCCAGGAGATGGCTGATGGAAGTGGTGAATGAATTCCCTTTTTTGGGGTTGCCTGCATGTGTGGCTCTTGCTTTAGTATTAAACTCTTTATCTCCAGCCATGAGTTTTCTCACTTTTACCCTCCAATTCTCTCCCCCCTCCCTCTGGCTGTGAGGGGCACAGCTGCCAGCCAGGGTTAAACCACGACAGTGACAAACACCACCAGCAAATTCTTGTAGACTTCTCATTATCAATAGGAAGATAGAACAAGTGTGGCACCAAAATCATTACAGCAAAATTTATGTACAATGCATTTGAGTTTACAGTGTGCAAAATGTTAAAACAAAAATACATACTCTAATTTACATCAACTCACCATGCCTTTCCCCTTTTAAGAAAATAAATATAATACAATCTTTCTCAAAAAACAGGTAATAGCAACAAGTATTAAACAGTCCTGAATTAAATATTTCAGGATTACCCCCAGCAAGCCTTTCTCTAGAAATCAGGGCTTACGCAAAGCTCTGTAAGATACAGGTAAGATTACTACAGTCCATTTTGGCCTCTAAGTGACAAATGTAAGTGCTCTAAATCCTTGATTCCAAATAGAAATGGATCAAAGACAACTGCATTGCATTTGATCTTTCCTTCTTACTAGCCACATTTATGAAATCCTTCTTATTTCTTAGTAATGAAAGCATGGAACAGCATTCAGACATCGGACCAAATCCAAAGCTATTCCTTATTGTCCTGACAGTTTCCAAAGTGCTTTATCACCCACTCAAGCAATCAATCTAGAACCAAACTTTTAAAATCAGTAAGTTTAACAAAATCTCTTTCCCATCCTTTTAATGCATAAAACAAAAACAACATACTGTACAATGCATTCTCTAGTTTCTGTAATCTGACAAAATTACTTAAAGTGCAATTTAAAACTGTAAAGTTTTTTTGTAAGCATAAGCTTATTAACATTTTATTATACTGCCATGAATTTAAGATAGATTGTATCTGATTAGCCCGGGCTAGTGTATTTTAATATACAAGCTTTTACAATTAAAACATGAATAATTAAAAAAAATAGCTATATAAAACATCATGACAAATAATACTGTACTCAAAGTTCTATCCAGCTTTCCACAGATAGATTTCCTAAAGGAAAATTGTTTCTCTATTCCTCTTCTGACTAGATCAGAAAGACTAAACAAAGACATAAAAAACTCCAAAAAAACCCACTTTAAAGTAAATGGAACGTTTAAACTGAAGCTCAGAGAAGCCCAAATTCACTGAAGTTTGAAGCACCTGTAAACCACAGACATGCTTTCAGAACTGTTAAGTACACTTAAATCTATTTTCTATTTCAATATACAATTAATATTGTAGAGTGTTTTGCTGTTAAGTCTACTAGAGGTTTTCTCAAGGAAGAAAAACTCAAATCTGGAAGAAACTTTTCACATTTAATTTTTAAATTTTTTATTTGCATAGAAAGCGACACCCCGATTCAACCATTTTATCCACAAAGACAGAGAATTTACCACGTTGGCATCATATCAGGAAACCACATTCTTCCAAGGTGTTTGGAGACTTCCAGATGAAGCCGATCTAAGCTGTAATCACTATCTGGAATCAGCACCTCCTCCATTATGGAAAGCTGAGTAAGCCTGCCCCCGCACATCTTTACAAATTCAATAAAACCTCTGCAGGTGACTTCACATTCCCCCAGTCCCATGGCCGTTAAGTTCTTACAGCGCTCAGCAATCTGGATGAGTTCATCATCCAAAGGTTGAAGTCCATTGGCGCACACGACCAGCTCGATCAGCCGGGGGCAGTTCATGCCAATGCGGCCCAACATTGCCTTGCTCACTGCACGACCAAAGTACAGGTGTGTAACGGGCGTTTCCTCCCTAAAGAAAGCATCAAATTCATCTTCGTACAAGAAGAAATACATCACAATGTTGACTTTGGGGGAGTGTTTAACAAGAGCATCCCAGCTTTGCTTTTTAATGGTGTGAAACTGAACTTGTCCAGGATTTTCACTCACGACATCGATGCGAAGGTGTTCGAGATCAACATGTTTTTCACTTGAAAGAGCCAGCAGCAGTTCATCACTTAATATGTAGTAGTTCAAAGCCAGCTCCTTAAGTCCATGACACTGATCGGCCACACAAAGAATGCCTGAGGAACAAAAAAATTTACTCTGTAAAACGAAAAGCAAATATAAGCACAGTTGTTTGCTGTAAAGTTCAAGAGAGTACTGATTCTACTGGCTTGAGTTTTCACGTTTATATCCAAACCCATGAAATACCCAAGTTCTAGGTATCCACAACCTTTTACAGGGCTTTGGCCATTAACACTTAACAGTAAAAGACACAAGTCACATTCATCTTGGATCTGCATATCTTCCTCTTTGTCCCTCCCTATGCAGAATTTCCTCAACTTTGAAGAAGCAACTGAAATCAGGTCAGATTCAGCTGAAGTTGCCACCATTCCCTTCCCCAACATTCATTCCTTCAACTTTCAACTAAACTATTTATATCACCATCAGACACCTAGTTTTAACAGTTAGAACCCTCAGTGAATTAAGACCTAAATAACGTAACTCCTCCTAATCTGCTGGAATATGAAGTACACAGATTAAGTCACCTTTTGTGGACTCCAGAAAAGAATACAGAAATAGATCAGACCCAGACTCCCTTTCCCTAGCATTAAGGTTTCAGGAGAAAGGCAAGTGAGAAGCCCTCTGAACTTTCAGCAAGGCTGTATTTTGTAGGGAGTGAGTCCTTCATCAACCAATGAGGAAGTCACCAGTCCCAGATCTGGACACACGAGGGCACTCTGGAAACACTCACAGCCTTACACTACGGGTCTTTGAAATTTGTACACGCTCACAGCACCTTGCAAAACAATTACTGACAACTGTTTTAATCTCCTTTATCCCACCAAGCAGTAGCTGACTCATGGACCAGGGATTTCGTGGTGTTCCCACAGAACACCAGTTAGTTAAGTTTACAAATCTGCACCCATTAAGGAGCACCCATTTGGCTACCCTTACACAGTTAAGCAATGAACATCACATCCTTTGAGTGTGTGTGAAAGGCTTACACTAATTTTGGAGGCTTTTCCTCCTCAAGGCCTATCATCAGAGGCAGCAAAGCAGCTGGAGAGAATAAAAAAAAAATCCCCAGGATTCCAGAAGGTGCAGTCAAGTGAGTAGCACCCCTACCTTCATCAACCCAACTCATTCACTAACAACAACCACCTTCTTCACCTTCCAACTGTCCATACTCAAGACTAAGTCAACTATGATGCTTTACGGCTCCATTTTTCACATACATTCACTACTCACCAGCAGGTGAAACATGAGGACAGCTGCTCATTTTCAGCAGTTTTAGAGTATCACTGTTGTTAGCAACAAGAACCTTCAAGGAAGGATCATCAAGTGGCGTGTCATCTATCTTGATCGATGATAATGACTTGGAGTTTACAAAAACTACTGTCAGAGCTGATGCAAAATGAGCCTATTTGGAAAAGTTGAAAGAGGGAAAAAAATTCTTAGGAAAAGATGGGCAAAACTTCAGTGCTTTAACCTCATGTTCTACACACGCAGAAAGTTCAAATATAAACACTTCCCACGCCTCCCCTTTCTCGTGTAACAAAGGCAGGCTTATTTGAACATGAACATAGCAGATCTTTGTTTAAAAACATGCTGCTGCATGTGACAAAACTAACCTTACACTCATTACTTAACTCATCTACTCTGATTTATCATTCCACTGTAATACAGTGACAACTACAGGGATAACTGGCCACAGCGATGAGCCTGAAGTATCCAGAATTTTTCTGCAGAAAAAAAGAAATGGCCTTCATTTTCCAGAAAGTAACTCTTCTGTTACTACACAGTAACTAGAGACTATTCCATAAAAATTACCATCGACTGAAAACCAGAACATTAAGAAAGCTAAGATGGTTTAAGAGTCAATTAAAATATGCTAGTTACAGTTTGCAGAACCTTACCTTAGAGACATTCATGAAGCTTGGTTTTGCCGTAGAGATCAAACCCAGTGTCTTGATAGAACAGTTCACCAACTGAGACAGGATGTCACAGGCTGCTTCTGCTGACTCAGTACTACTATCAACCTATAAAAGCCATATAAAAATAGTGAAATCATTCTTCAGTATTATTTAGAAAACAGCACCATGGATACCCGGGACTGCAGGTTCCAGATCTACTCAGCTGTACTGCTCCAGACTGCAATTATCACAGGCACAAAGTGCAACATCGACTGGAAATTTCAAGACCAGAAAGAGTTCAGGGAAGTTACTATTAGAAAATTTTCCTGAGTGTGACTGCTGAGTATTTCTAGGATGAACACATACCTTAGATTTAAGTCTTGTCTTCAAATAACTTCCTGTTATTGCAATACTGTAGCAGTACTGGTGCTATGATAGACGGTGATATGTATGCATTTTTTTAAAATGCCGATTTTTAGAGCCCAAAATAGACTTGACAAAGTCTTTGCTCCAACAAACGAATCCATTTTGTCTGCATGGACAACACCTTTACATCTCAAATAATGAACTGATTCGCAATTCATAAGCCTGAAGAGTAACTTTGGACAAATCTGTTATTTCGTCTCACCTTCCTCCTCTGTTTTGCATGACATTCGCTTTTTTTTTTTACTCTCCAGAGGTTAGCGTGTAGAAAATTGGATGAAACTGTCTGCACATGTGGAAATAAATTGTTGCAGTAGTTGCATTTTTAAACATAAGACTTGCCAGGTACAAGCCTTAAGGCAGCTGACACAGAGCAGCTGCATCCCTCGTGCTCAGTGACGTGACACCGAGGCAGCGCTCATCCACGGCTTACCTTGAAGCTGACGTACTGTAGATGGTCAGCGTGCCTCTTGATAATCTGCTGAATGAGATCCGGATGTGTAGACTTTAAGTAAGAAGTGGCTGGCTGGCTAAGTTCAAATTCGAATCTCCTCCAGAGATCTGGGATGTGAAAAACTTCATTCCACCTTCGACAAACAGAAGATGCCCTGGCTCGATCCACTAAAGTCAGGAACTGAAAAACACGCAGAATCACGTGGTGTGGCAGGCTGCCCCAGTCCATCGAGGTGCACGGGTCAGATTCCCCAACCCCTGAGCCATGTAAACTAGTTTTCTGTTTTTTGCTTGTCTGTGATGTTCCAGGAGCTTCAGTTCCAGCCACAACCTTCTGCCCGGCTCTCTTCATCATGGAAGTTTCAGAATGTAACAATTCGACGTATTCAAACTGCACAGGTTCCTGAAAGGTCTCACGTACGATAAGTCTCTAGAAAAATACAGAAGATTAGGGGAGGAAGGGAGACAGGGCAGTAGAAACACAGTGAGAGATAATAAGTTAATTAAATTTAAATATAGCATGTTACTTTGAAAAGAAGCATATCCATATGACAATACCCAGTGCACAGATGATGGCAAGGACCTTCTCCCTCAGTACCTTCTGTACAACTTGGATTGAATCTGGAGAACCTGGACTTGTTAATTTACCAGGTGTAGTTCCATGCATTAGTATTTCATAGTACATAAAGCATTTTGTAAGGAACAAGAAGTATTTAACAGCAATTTAATTCAGAAGTAGAAAATTGATTCCGTTTCAATTTAAACTCAGTTGACAAACTATGGAATCTACTCGTGATCTCTAAAAAAAGTTTATCAATTGCAAAACTTAATTCCATAAACTCCCTTTTAAACAGATAAACCTGGAACAGACATGTTCAGAAGAGTCAGATTGAAAAGTTTTGCCCACCTTCACTCTTTTTTTTTCCAAATCATGCCAAGCAGAGGAAAAATGTTTTTACAACAATAAAAAACTTCAGAGGCCACTTATCAAAGCAGGGCAAAGTAAGTGAGGTTCGCATGCTGTTTTTCAGCAGGAAAAGGACAGTTACCTTGGAAATCAGCAAACTGCATGGATCTACTTCAGCAAGGGACATGTGCCACGCGAGCCAGAGCTCGGAGGAGAGCAGCATAAGAAAAGAGCTCTGCTTTCACAGGCTGAAGCACTGCAATCTAACCAAGTCCATTCTAGACTGCATTCTGTTGTTCAGTCAATTTTCAACAACTGTCTTTGCCACTTCATTTTAGTACAGTTGAGGCCCCTTCTCAAACGTCCCACTAATCAGATGTTCATCCAGACCTTCTTTCTTCCCAACCTGAGTGAAGTTTGTATTTTCAAAGCAACCATGTATTTTTCAAGAATGAACAGAGCAAATTATCTATTTTTACTGAACAAACTTCCATGGCAACCCTCACAGCTTGCTTTTTCTGGACTGAAAATTTTCCATAGTATCTTCATTATGGGGGGGGGGAGGGGGAAAGGAAGAAAAAAAACCCCCACAAATCCCTGCCAAAACACACATTATCCTATCAAAAATTTACCTGGTATTTTCCCCGACTTTTAAAACCTGACCTGTTTGGCTCATGAGGTGTCTGACAAACTCCATTTTTATGAAAAGAAAGCATGTGGATTCTTTGAGAAGCTGGAAAGAACAATGAGCCAATTTATTAAGAGCTGTTCATATGACCAGCTTCATTACTGCTTGACTTCCTGACAAATTATCTCCATCACCAAGGAATTTATTTTAGCAGTTGTTATAAATATTCACCCAGTCTATTTAAATTGTCATTAATGACTGGAATCAGCAATATATGCAGAAGGATAAGCCAGCAACAGTCTTTAAATTATACTAAATAATAGTTTTTCTTGCCTGAATAGACATGTGGCTTACATTAAGTGTTACAAATGCAATGAAGATGCAGGCCCAGCATGAATAAACATTCAAGACCATCAAGTTATCATCCACACAACCACGTTTTATGACTTTAGACTGCTTTAAGTCACACAACAAATGGGCATTCCAAACTATTAAGTGTGGATGTAGTAATTAACCATTACAAAACTCCTAAGAGTTGCTCATAGCCTTGCTAAATTTAGCAAAGGCTAAATAACTTTTGAGTCAAATATACCTGTTGTTTGTTTTTCTTCCTCCCTATTTAAGAGGATTTACAAACTTGGCAGTTTTCTAAAACTAAAGTCCAGAACAAAAAAAAGGAGATTAAACAAATGCTGTTGTTTGAGATGCTTCTACTTGCTATTGCTATTCTCACGCAGATCTGCAACATCTTGGTTGAAGACAGGTTTCTCACAAAAATGGAAATTTTTCCTATCTTATATGAAACTTACTTGAACTTCATGGGTGCTGATTTGGCTCCCACAAAGAAGTTCTGGCATGTGAGAACAACCAGAAAGGGCATTCCCCTAAACCACAGGTCAGGCTAGAAACCAAACGCAGCACATCCATCCCAGATGCAGGAAGAGATGCAGCAAGGTATTGCTGGTGTACACAGCATCTATGCTCTGCCTGCTGAACATGGCCAGAACTTGTTCTTGTTGCCATAGCCTTTAAAAACTGCTGTCTCCAGAATTTCCGTGTTTAGTATTCTATACTCCAGTCCTTTAAATCCAGCAAAATGAATTCCCATTGTTCACTGTGGGATGCAAAGCCAGAAAAAGGTTCCATTGGTTATGCATCACAACATTTTTACCAAACATGAAGGCCCAGTATTTACTGCAAAAATAAGAATCCTTATTTCATTCTGAATACTTTATAAACAGTATGTATTTTAAAGCACAACTGAAGTTAGCTAAATTACAGTCCCATGTGATATAATCCAGGCAGTATTCAAATGAGAGGTTTACACACACACACACACACACACACACACACACACACACACACTCTCTCTCTCTCTCTCTCACACCCCTACCTCCAAAGAATGTGGAGGTTCCTGTCAAGTTACCAGCACCTTTCTGGTATCTGAACATCCATCCCACTGTTGAGTCATCCTGTGTGTGTGCATGGATTCCTTAACCAGAAGGCAGGGACGGGTCCCAGAAGATGAACCGACCTGTGAAGCCACCAACCAAAGAAAAACTGTTCTGCAGTGTCTGGGAAACCCATAGGAAGGACTAACATCAATTAGGGAACAAAGGCTGAGATGAATACTACCCACTGCTCTGCAGGGCAGATACGGAAGCAGAACAACAAGATGTAACAAGCAAATTAATTTTGCCAAACATTATCTGAAAAATATCATTTAACTACGGGGAAGGTATAATTGTTGGCAAAAAAATAGCTTTTACATTATCTATAATTTTAGGCACATGAGCACTCTTATGCAACACAGATACACCTCTGAATTCTTGAGTCTTACCCAAAGAAAACTACAAACCTAGATAAGAAATGGGGGTTTTTTTTCAGCTTACCCTATACCAAAACCATGTGAATGAAAAGTTATACTTTGACATTTAAACATTCTTGGCTTTAAACTTTACTCACTTGTACTCCAAAAGTATGTTTACTGCACCAGGATAATCTTGACAGTAAACAAACAATTTTGGCTAATTAAACTGTATCTGGAAAAAAGATGCCAATAATGTAGAAATATCCCCCCACATACTAATGAAAAAAACTACCCTGTATCTTAGTTTGACAGAGCATCTTGGTGCACTGTGAGAAAATAGACCCAAAACCTCCAAATCCAGTTACCCATTTTACATTATCTGAAGATGCTTTAATGGAAAGCTACAAGAACAGCAACACCCACCTCACTAAATCATGACAGATTTTAAAAGATTTAAAAACAGAAGCTATTTAACAGCTACTGTGTTCAACCAGTAATAATATCTTTAGAAACCTTCCAATGCTGAACTTCTCTGTTTTTCTTTTAAAATGAGACAAGCCTTCAGATTCTCCCAGATCATACCATCATCTTTTGAAAAACTACCCAGTCAATATCAGCTTTATAGATGTCAGGTTTAACAAAGGTATAGTACACGTTATTTATGAATACACGAGAAGTAGCCCCCATCTTCTACACAAAATCAAACTCAAGTACCGCAATCTGTGCGAGAAATGCTGCTGCTCAGCTCACACCCCAGAAAATTTAAAGCTGAGTAGTCATGCTTGTCCATAAAGAGAAAGCTGATATTCATTAGTAACTCTGTTTGTGGGTGGCACCTGAAGAAATCTGTCATTTATGGTGGCCTTGTATTGCACAGTCTACAAGTATCACGTGTTCTCTCTCCTGTGAAGTGAGCAGAGTCTGTACAGCACACAGAATTCATTTTCATAAGTACTGTCAGTGTCCAACAAATAAAAGGTTTATAATGCCACATATAGACAGCATATTTAAATAACATTATAACTGAAAGCACAAGCCACTGAGATGCAATTTAAAGATTCAACAGAGAAGTGTATTAAGTTTATAAACCACATATTTTGAAGCAACTTTCTTACCTAAAGAATGCTTCCAAGTTACAATAGGCAATAAATGAATGAACTGAGGCAGCTGCAGCCATGGGGCACTCACATGCATCTGTCTGCTTTCCCCTCCTGTCCAGATAAAATGCCACAAAAATCGGTGTTAGTTTTGAAAAAAAATCTTCATATTACATCCAATGCAAAAATGATAGGGAAATATGTTGACATCAATTTATAAATTTTCTTGCTTTAGTAAAGGCGCTCAAGGGCATCATCTTAACACAACGTAGCTTATCCCACAATGCAAATACTGTCACTGAGAGAAAAGTGAGATCAAATTAAGTATAGAAGTAATGGGAAACAAATGTTGCAACTGAATTTACATTTATTGGTCAACAGTACAACGTAAACAGCAAGTTATTCAGTATTTGCATTATCATTACCACTACTAGTGAATCTTGGTAAACAACCCTGTAGCTACTAATGTAATCTAGGAGTCGTGAAAAACAGAGAAAAAAACCCACCCAAATGTTTTTTCCTGCCTTTTTCTCTTTTGTGGCAAGGCTGTCTGCTGGCCCGAGAAACCATGTGGCAGATGATGAACACACAGAGGCCACATGGCTCAGCTTCCTACCCCAAACGTGCGCAGCCCTCGCCAGCACCTGCCCAGGCCTGGCTGCAGTCACACGGCCGGAGCTGCTCCCCACAACAACAAAGCACCCAGCCCGCAGCCACCTCCCTGTTTACGAGCTCCCAGAATCCAGGTGCCAGCCTGTGCCACCTGGGAAGGTGGATCACAAGGCACTGCATCCAGGGGTTCAGATTAAAAGTCCCCTGCCTCCCTCTACATTATTTCCTTTTAGTACCACAGTACAGGTAAGTTTGTGTTTCAGAGTCTTCCATCACATGTAATCAGTCAAAGCTTTACCCCCAGGAACATCACGAAGTTTTCTTTAATAAAAACACAGCAAAAATCTGAAATCGTTGTTGTGATAAGCTTTACACTGCTTTTACATACCCCACCATGGGGTTGGGGGAAGAGTACCCTCCCACCTGTTCTGAACTCAGGATTTCAGTACTCTTCCCAACTCTTCTCATGTGGCCACAGGCAAAAGTTAATTCCTATCAGTAAACTGACATCCGAAAATTAAGAAAAGGACAAGAATATCCTTTTATAGCAATAATTGTATCAAGTATAGATAGTCAATAAAGACTACCTACAATTGAGACGCTTAGCAGGCTTCTCAATTTCACAGAGATGGGAAACAGATTTCACCTGTAACAGCCAAATAACCAAGTGTACCCCTGAGGAAGAGAGCTTCTCTCAAACAGACTTGTCCCAAACCCCTCCACAGAGAAGGAAGTTCACACTTACACACTGCAGATAAGAACTAGCAGAATTTCAGATAATACATTAAAAAAAAAAGTTACTGAAAGTTACTGTTAACGATAAAAATATAATCAGGTGTACATCTAATGTACATCTCAGTGTCCAAGGCCACAAGAACCATCCAAAGCAACGTAAATCATGTTAGCTTATGTAAGCAGAAATGTATATAACAAAATATTATAGTTATCAGAGATGCAATCAAACACAGGCTTGTTATGCAAACAACAGTAAATTGTTATCTAAGGTAGTTACCCAAATGATTCCCAAAGACAAACAACAGCCACACAGTCATTGAAATGAAACACTTTGATAACTGCTGAGGTTCATCAAATCTATTCATATCCTCATTTGTATAAAGCAAAGTATCAAAAATTGGTGCACTCCCCCATACAGCTCTACCTGTGATCGAGTATTTTGACAGCTGCACGTTATCCTGCTCAAACTACCTCAAATCCACTAAAACCAACAGGATTCAGAAAAAAATCAAGTTAAATAACTGTTTCTGCAACTTATCCTGGCAACAGAGCTGTAAGCTTCTGCTAAAATCAAAGACATTAAAACTTCTCCCATGGCATGGGGGCTTGGTGGGGGATTTGAAAAGTGGTCAGCAGCGGCTCCGTTCAGCAAGCAGCTGTTCACTACTTCCCAGGCTACAATGTCAGTTCAAAAAAAAGGTTTGATTACCGTAACCAAATATATCACAGATTCAAGCCACAAAGAAGTAACTGCTTCCTCCGATTTCTAGATTTCCCTTCCAGTTCTCAACACCGGGACTCAACGAGAATTAATAAAACACCATAAAATCAGGCTTCTAGTAGAGACAGTAGTAACCAAACACAAATGCAGTAACAACTGAGTTCGTGAGAAATAAAAAAACCTTCCAAATAACCAAGCTTGGAAATATTCTGGGATAAAGCAAGCAATCTTGATAATTAAGTTTTAACTTTCTAACACTTGGAAATTAATGTTTACGGACCTGCCTTACACGGCTGAAATACCGGTCCCATTAATCACAGTGTCTTTAAAGAAATCGCAGTTCAGTGACAGCACCGAGGCCACCCCCTGACCACGTTAAGGAACTCGGAATTCAGAGTCTGTCTGGGGAGCAGGAGCAGCACAAGGCAGGCGGCCTTGGAAAACTGCTGCCACCACAAATTCAAGCACCGAGTATGGTGCAAAACATAGGTTAAAAACCACAATATAAGCTTAAATCTCAGAAGATCTAGTCCTTCAGGATGATGAGCTCAGAGATTAAGCTTTTTCTTCATCTAGGGCACATCAGACTTTAAATGGGTGTGGAATTTTTGCTTCTGAAGAGGATTATTTATTTTTTATAATCAGTCCTCATTTTTCTCAAAACTGAGCCTCTGACTCAAGGGATTTACCACATTTTTAGTACATTTATGACAAATCCTCAGAGTTCTAAAAATAACCACATTCAGCTGAACATCTTAATGCTTGCATTAATTTTAACTGAAGAAATACAAACGCATTGCCACTTTTAGTACTATTTCGGTAGTGAAATTTAGATATTCGACTTCTACTGATGCATTATTTCTAGAAGGAGGCCGCTCCCCTGTGCACAGCGCCCAAGACCCCTCGTTTTACTCAGTGACACAGCTGAAGCTGCACAGCTCTTTCGAAAAGCTCTTTTGAGGGTTTACCTACGCACCTACGGCAGGAATAAAAAATAATTGTTACTTCTACAGGTTTTCCTGAAACCTTCCTACCCGACTTTAACAAGCCATTTAAGCTCTTTACATGGGAAAATCAGCTCCCAGGCACCGCGCTCCTGCAGCCCGGTGAGAGCTGCCGGGATGGCACCAACCCGGGGTACCGCACACCGAGCCCCTCGCGAGGTCTGGCGCTCAGGGAGAATTCAAGTCACCAGGCGCGGAGGGCGTCAGTCTGTCCGTCTGCCTGCCTGTCTGCCCGTCTGTCTCCGCAACCCAGGCCGCCCCCGCGGCCTG
>VZTA01016288.1:80743-122432 GCA_013398855.1 Mohoua ochrocephala | reverse complement strand
CCCCGCCGCCCCAGCGCAGGCGCCGGGCGAGGCCGCGGGCGGCGGGCACGTGATGGCGGCGCCATTTCGCGCCCGGCCGGGCCTCGGCCCGCTGGTAAAATGGGGGGAGAGGTGTGGGCTCTGGGCTCTGGAGCCAGCAGTGACCCCCGACATTAGGGACGGGTCCTGCCCCTGGCCCTCTCCGGTCCCCCACAGAGCAGCAAGGGCGGTTGCTCGCCCCTCACCAGGCCTCCATCTCAGAATCGCACAATCACTATGGTTGGAAAAGACCTCTGCGATCATCGAGTCCATCCTGTGACTGAACACCCAAGTTGTCAAACAGACCGTGGTACTCATAGGAAAGATGAGTGTGCTCATGTCTTTCCAAACAATTTCATGTGTGAGGGTATGGGTATTAACGTCTTTGAAATGGGTCTTAATGTCTCTACTCACTTCAAGCCATAGATTTGTTACGGAACCCAGACAGCTTGAGTCCTGAAACAGACAAACAGGTCCACATGAGCCTGAGTTCCTGAACTTTGGGGTAAAACGAGAGGTTCACGGGGGGGATATGTGGTAGGCGGTTCGGGAAGACTGTACCTTCCTAATATCTCAGGGAATGGGGAAAGGAAGAGGGTAACGTGGCCAGGAGTTTGGGATAAAAGGAGGCTGCGCCCTCTGAAACCTCGAGAGAAAACCCTGCGGGTGTGTGCCTCAGTGGGCTCTCTCCCTTTACTCAGATAAAGTTGCAGGACTCCTCTGTCTCCTTTATGGACACTGGCTTTTCATAGTGTGATTTTCTGTCCAGCACTGACTGTCATGTGCAGCTTTTCCTTTCAACATCTCCAGGGATGGTGACTCCACCGCCTCCCTGGGCAGCCCATTCCAATGTCTGATCACATTATCTGGGAAGAAATTCTTCCTAATGCCCAACCTAAACCGCCCCTAGTCCAGCTTAAGACCATGTCCTCTTGTCCTATTGCTGATTGCCTGGTCCCTGACTCCCATTTGGCTGCCCCCTCCTGTCAGGGAGTTGTAGAGAGCCACAAGGTCCCCCTTGAGTCAGTCCCCTTATCCCCAGGCTGAGGCCCCCCAGCTCCCTCAGCTGCTCCTCACCAGACTTGTGCTCCAGACCCTGCCCCAGCTCCGTTGCCCTTCTCTGGACCCGCTCCAGCCCTTCAGTGTCTGTGAAGTGAGGGCACCAGAACTGGACACAGCCCTGGAAGTGTGGCCTCACCAGTGCCGAGTACAGGGGTCGATCCCTTCCCCGGTCCCAATGGCTACACTGCTGCTGATACAGGCCAGGTGCCCTTGTCTTTCTTGGCCACCTGGGCACACGCTGGCTCACATTCATTTCCTGACGTGAAGTGCCTGTAAGCCCTCATTGTCTTTGAGCTGGGGCAGCCCTGGCCTTGGAAACTGCCCCACGAGCCTCTTCCAGAGGCTGTTCCCTCCAGGCAGAGCGATCCCCTGCCTTTCCCATGGGACCTGGGCATAAAATCATAGACTCGGAGGATAGGATACAAGCAGCTATTAGTGATTTCTAGCAATCTATTGGCCAAAAAGGGCCCCATTCTGAACAGCAAGGCTTTCCCTACTTGCTGTGTGTATCCTTTCTGGGGCCTCTCCAAAGCACCCCACCAAGGAGAGAGGGCTGAGCACCGCATTACGTCCAAACTGCAGATGCCCAAAGTATACCTTTTAGTTTACTGTCTAAAGCATAATTTTTAAAAATCTTGCCGATTTAATCTATGCAGACACACTGCATAACAGTTCATCACTAATCAGTGCTGCTTTATTATTCTAGTTCTATCTAGCTGTATCTGAACGATGGAGTTTTTATTACCAACTGCAAAACACTCGCAGCCATGGGTTTCCTGGCTCTTGCACATAGCAATTATTTACCAATAATAAGCCTTTATATCATCTTTTTATGAAGAGGTAATGCTAAACATGTGCAGCATTTTCATGGTAGATTTTATCTGCCCTACATAAAACCAAAGCTGGCAAAAGTTAACTGACTATCTGTGTGACATCAAAATACAGTTTATTCACACACATCTAAAAACCTAGAAAATTAGCATGTTGAAAGGCTAATGAAACAAACTGAAAGGAATATTTATCATATAGTCACCATGACATCTTCAAATTCCTCAGTTCTTTAATTCATCTTCAGTTTCCTCAAACAGAGAGACAAAATGCCCTGCACACTTAAAATCAATATAGTTTAGAAAATCTACCAAAATGACTCTTACCTATCTGGTTCTTGTCTGCTTTATTCAGAACTTACAGGAAGTAGGAGATTAAGTTCCAGGTAAAATTTTCAAGTATTTTGTCCCTAGTAGATGGTTTTAAACTGATTTTTTCAGTAAGTACTGCTATGAAAACCGTCTTTAGCTCAGTAGTTACTCTCTGTAGACAGTAGTAGAGGATAGATTGTAAACAGAGATTAATGCAGATTTGCAGCTACTATCTAAATCCACCCGTCATGGGTTTCTCTGGTGCATTGCCAATAACCTTTGGGCTGCTGTGCAGGAACAGGTTCAAATGTACTTTAGAAAGACTCATATAGGCTAATCTTTGAGGCTTTCTGTATAGAAGAGTTTTCTGTTTTGAGCTAGTGTAGCAGAAATGCTTTTTATACCTAATTTAAAATTGACAAGTGTAAAATAGTATAGAAGAACTCTATGCATTTTATAGCTGTAGTCATTATTGCTCAAATGCTTACAGGTACGTATGAAAATCAGCTATGGATTTGACAGTACCAGAAGGAAATGGGCACAGACATGGGCACACCCAGGAGATTCTGTCTTCTACTCATACCTCAGGTGCCTGGCACACAGCTTCTGCCGGTGTCTCCAAATCCTTCATCTCGTACACAAGATGCAAAGACGAAGGGAAACTGCACCACTGGATCATAGAACCACGGAATGGTTTGGGTTGGAAAGGACCTTAAAGGTCAAGTTGCTGCAACCCCCTGCCATGGGCAGGGACACCTTCCCCTAGACCAGGTTGCTCAGATCCCCATCCAGCCTGGCCCCGATACAGACTGGGATGCTGGATACAGGCCCTGCTTATGTGAGCTGGTACTGCCCACGTCATCCAGCCACGCAAAGTCGAGCTTAGTCTTCCCCAGGTTGCTGTCCCTCTTGGAACCAGATTTACAGAAAGATACGGTCTACCCACTTCTTATGTTTATGGTGGTTACAGGAATGTTTTGCATAATAATTCACAGAGGTTTCATAGTACTTGCTCTTTCTGTACTTTGATCAAGAATGATACTCAAATTTTTTATCGCTGGGCTTTGAAGTAGTAATCAAGAAAAACAATTTGAATAAAGCCATGAGTTAGTTAGTATAAGAAAGCATTCAGGAAATCAAAATTTCCCTGAGACCAAAGAATTAACGTGTGTCAATTCAGAATCAGTATGCCATGAAAGCTTTACAAGGACTGTGTGAAAAGTCTAGAAATTATTGACCATTTCTTAACTAGTTTTTAACAGGGGGGCTGCAAAAGTGGGAGGGGAGAGTTCAGAAAAAAAATTAAGGAAATAAGTTAAGGATGTTTATTGCAATATCGAGTAGGAAGCCATACAGGATATTGTGCTGTACAAAGCCAGTTCATACAGAGTTCTCAAAAAAACCTCACCGCCAGCTTTTTTGACACCCTCAGTTTGGCATAGCTGAATTTCATAGCAGGACTTACACGTTTTAATTCAAGCTCTACTTCATTTTCATCATGATCATCATTTCATCAGAATCATGGTCATGATTCTGACAAATCCACATAACCAAAGACACAACTCTTGGTTGAACGTTTGCTGTCTTGAAGTCTTGGAAGATCACGAAGGAGGCCATGGTGCTGGGCTTTGGCTCGAATTTCACACAGGCCCCATCATTTCCATGCTGAGGGGTGTTCAGGGTCAATCTTAGCTTCTCTCTGAAAGCAGTTGCATGTGTATCAGCGTGCTAAGCCAAATAAGTCCTATATTGTAGCCATTCCTTTTAAAAGTTTAATTATAATGCTTAGTTGAAAACCCAAATACTCAAACTTTATGATCAAACTCTGCAACTTTAACAATTCAAACCTAACTGTGCAGTCTGGAGCAGTGAATGAGGCTCCTGCCCAGAAAGTGGGTTAGTATGTCGTGTTTGCTGGAGGCTCATGAGCTGCTCTGCTAGACACCAGCTGCTGCACAGGCGGGCAGCAAGAAACAGCCTGTCTTGGGAACAGAACTCATCCAAGTTATTTTGTAAAAGTTTCTAGTATACACACTGAGCCTGAAATACAATTAGGAAAACAATGGCTTATTTATATGCCTCTTTGCAAATGCCTTCCTTTATAATAATGAGGTAAAACATGGGTTTATGCGGGCAAATCTTTATGAAATAGAATCTTTATTAATTTCTTTTTAGAAATGCAACAGCGGTCTAAATTGTCTTCCAGAAATAAGCATGAATCACTGAAGGGAGTAACTCTTAAGTGTGTTGCAATCCAATCCCTTTGTTTAATTCTGTGATTCTATAAGATGGTATATTACAGTTGCTATATATGTGCTAGGCAGATGTTTTGAACAAATTTCGTAATAGGTACAGTTGACAGTGCCCATCAAATTGCAAAACGAGATAAGAAAATTATTGATACAGGTGCTGTTTTTCTTTTTTGTGGAAAGAGCCACCACAAAGGTGTATTAATAGTTTATAACTTGTCTGAAAATCAAATGTGTGGAGTTGCTGTATTCCTGTGGTGTATTGTAGGCATGCTATTCAAACCCCATCGGGCCAATGGGTTTTAATCTTTAATTTAAATATATATATATATATATATAAAATTTCTATTTAGCAAAACCCCCAGTTTTTCAGTCATTAACTTTTTGAATAAGGTTCCAGTATGATGAGGGCTGGTTGGGAGCCAGGGGTCTGGCAGCTGGCTGGGAAGGGGTCACCCCCCAGCTCAGCAAGGCAGGTCCACAGGTGACAGCCAGGTTCAGCCACATCATGGAGCAGGTCCCTGGGAGTGAGGCGGGTCCACGGTCAAGCCGGGTCAGGATTCCTGGCCAGACTCAGGGGTGGCAGCGGCTGCAGCCCAGCACAAGCTCCTGCTTTGCTCAGGGAGGGATTGACAGGCCAGGGCTGAGCTTAAATGGGCACATGGGGCCCTGGGGCAAGGCTGGGGATGAGGCCTGGGCTACTCAGGGCTGTTAGTGCCTATTAGGTTATTAATGTATTAGTGCTGTGACACTTTCCATGGGTAACTCTGCCCACTAATCCGTAAAGCACAGGTTATTTGATCCTCTGACTCAATATTAGCTAAGCAGAGTTAAAAATAACCTGCCAGCTAATTCAGCTTCTGTTTATTGGTGTTGGTCTAGAGATCACAGTGTGTCTGACCTGAGTGATGAGATCCTCTGAAATGGCTATATCCACTGAGGTTCTGATAAATATATTTGAGTTGAGCACACGACAAATTGTCTTTAAGATGCCATCTGTTCTGGTTCTTCTGAACTTCTGGTTCTGATTACCTGCTTTAACAAATAGATGCCCTTCACACTGAGAAAATACAGGCCTTAGAGAACTAAGGCTGTCCATAGGAGGTAGCTGAAGATTTGATTTAATCAGAAAAGTAGCTGATAAAAGAAATACCTGATAAGTCAGCACCTGATGTAGCGGCAAACATTTTGAGCTTTAATACCAGAAAAAGCTTTATAGTTTTATAGCTGAGTTACAGCTTGGTAAAGCTGCCTGTGGAGCCTCCAGAACCCTCTTTGGAAGATCTCAGAGCAGGGTAAGAAAATTTTGGCTGAGGATGGTCTAGACATACAACCCTGCTTCAGATCAGAGGAAGAGATTCAGCAGCTGTGTGAGTTACCATTCAATCCTGTATTGTGATCATTCATGCTGTCTGTATGTGCATATCTCCTTTTTCTGTCATTGCCACGTGCTGGGGTTTTTTTACAGATTTGAGAAAATCTGTTCACCCAGTTGGCAGGAGTAGGAAGTGGGTTTGCTGCAGTTCCTCTGCCAAGGAAGGGGAATTCTAACAGCCGTAAAGGTTATAGAAGGGGTATCAACCATTTTTTTCCACCTTATTTGGATTTTATCTGTGAGGCCTAGGATTCATGCATAGCTAAAATAATATTTTAGCTTTAGCAACCTCATCTTCCTTTTTAATTCATTTTTCTAACAGTCTTCTTCATAGACATATTCCTGTTCATTCTTTTCTGTGCTATGCACAGATGGTGTAATTTTTATTTCTTTTTAATGTTAGACCAATGGCTGGTGAACAAAAAAAAATGCAAAACTGACAGATTCTCTGCGTTTTGCATTGTTTTGTTTCTCTCGAAATGTCTGTTTTGTTAAACACATCTATTGTGTGTACTTTCAAGAATTGCTATAACATCACTTGGTCACAAGAGGGAACTCGCATATCAGTCTCCAGGATTTATTTTTATATTCGAACTTGGAGGACTCTGCAGACTAATAAAGAGATACTAGGATATGCATGTGTGCCAGGGGTGTAGGTGTGCATGTATACATCTGTATTTATTTATATACCCCTGCCTTTTAGTTTCCAAAGAAGGGAAACCACTCATAGAAATAAGGAACAATAACCCTGGCAGGCATGGCAGTAGAAAAGAGCTTTAGAATGGCCCAGAAATAGCTGGTTTATGCTCATGGGTATGTATTTACACTCATAGATATATGCTCATGGGTTGTGGCTTATCTCTGTTCCCACTCTGCAGTTTTGTAAATCTCAAAACCAGTACTAATGGTATCAGGATGTGGATGGAGCAGAACATGCTCCCTCCATCAGACCCTGACCAGCAGGGATTCTTCTCACCAAAACTTTTGAGCAGCCCTTTATTCGAACTGTCTGCCCTTCACCTTTTCAGAGAGTCCTTTGCTAGCCAAAACTTGACAGTACTTGAGATCTGTTCCAGAATTTATGGTATTTAATGTACATGAATATAATTTGATTGTTAAATGCATTTGCAAAAGGAGAAGACTAAAGTACTAATTAATTTCCAATTTCTGCTAGATGCCAGTGGGAACATCATGGATTGTATCCAATCTGCCCAAGGTTCATATTTCTAAAATAAATAAAGTTGTAAATCCAGAGCTTTCTAACCTGACAGCTAATGTTGTCCTCAGAACCTGGTGTCCACATCTTCCTGCACTGATGTTCCCACTGGTCAAGCAATTGCCCAGGATTCCTGCTATTGTATTTACAGGTTCCTCCGAAAAAGCACATGTTAAATGTCCCTAATAAACCGAGCACGGTATGGGAACTTTTCTTTGAAACCTTGCTGCTGTTTCTGTCCAGCTCCTAGAGAAGACTGCCCCTGCACAGCCTGCAGCTGAGGATCTGGGTTTGTTGGTATTTGAGCTGTAGATGCTCAGGGTGGTTGGTTTCCTGGGAACAGGAGTCACCTTCCTCTGTAATCGTGGACTACCTTGTCTCACCCCTGGGGTGTGTCCAGTCCCTCACACATATTTGTTAAGCACTGCTGTCAAATTCTAGCGGCCCTTTGGCTTATCCCGTGGCAGTGAAGCGCTGCAGTCCCACTGGAGCAGGGGATCCATCATCAGGTGACACTTGCAGCACTCAGTCCTGCTTGGTTTGTCTTTCAGGTGTATCGTGTCCTTTTTGCACATTTTCCATTTTGTCCTCTGACTGCATGAGTTCCTTATCTCCCTTCAGGTTTTATATCTGTACAAGTGCTACCCTTCAACTACGACCTCGTGGAGAGCATCCCCACCATGGCTGGTGACACTGCTGCAGATGCAGGGGATGTTGGGCTGCACGTCACCGATGTGTTGCGATTTATTTGGGGCCCTTTGAGAAAAGAGGTGTCCTGCACCAAAGGGTGATTCCTAGAAGAACTATGACATATTTTGTGTGGGATCTGGGAGGAGATGTTTGGAGAGATGTACAAGTTTCAAGAAGCCCAGAGCTGATCCTGTTAAACTGATTCTTGTTTATGCAGTGAAAGCCACTAAGGATAGAAGTCAGCTTTCCTAACCTGAACTTGCTACTGAACTATGAATCACAGTTGAGATCTGTCAGCTTTGATAGATAGTACAGCTCCTGATCCTGAAACTTCTAAGAGAAGATGATGCATAACTAATCATTATCTATAATCTCTACATCTGATTTATTAAACAGTCTAATTATTTATTTAACTGCACCACACCTGCACACCATTATCCTGTTTGTTTGACTTCGTGGCATAACAAAGTTTGCACAATCTAATTTTGAAAATCTCGAAAGGCTGGGATTAGTCCAGGAAAACTACAAATAATAAGATTAGACCTCAGTCTAGGTGTAACAGTCAAGAACATGTCTCATGCTGTTAGAACTTACCACATCCTTTAGCCTGGAGAGGAGGAGGCTCAGGGGTGACCTTGTCACTCTCTACAACTGCTGAAAGGAGGGTGTAGCCAGGTGGGGGTCGGTCTCTCTTTCCAGGCAACCAGCCGATGAGAGGACGTAGTCTTAAATTGCCTCAGGGGAGGCTTAGGTTGGACATTAGGAAGAATTTCTTCCCAGAAAGTGTGATTAGACATTGGAATGGGCTGCCCAGGGAGGCGGTGGAGTCACCGTTTCTGGAGGTGTTTAAGGGAAGACTGAACGTAGCACTCAGTGCCATGGTCTGCTGACATGGTGGCGTTTGGTCACAGGTTGGACTCAAGGATTTCAACCTAAGTGATTCTGTGATTTTGTGTATGGTGCCACAACCTGGATGTGGGCACAAGCACATTGCTAGAAAAGGGAAGAAAGACCCTCTCAAGACTGTATCTTTTAACTTCTGTATTTTTGTGTGCTGCTGATGCTGGAGTTGGTCTGTGTCTTGATAGACTTTTAGATGTCCTTTACTGATGTGTCTTTTTGTAATATATACAGCCAAATTACAGGCCTGGATGGTCCTCCTTGGCAAAGAGTATGTGTTATTCTTGAGTCTGGGCTCTAGCTAATCTAATCCTTGTGGATTAATCTGCAATAACTGGTTTTCCAGCTTGGTCAGGAATTTTGGTAGGGATGACTGCAAATTTGTAGTGACCGAAGTGTGAAGTATAACCAAAGCACAGCAATAACTGAGCTTCATTTCAAAATGCAGCCAGAGGAGTGCCAGCTGTAAAACCACGTGACAGGTTTGCTTGATTCCAAGAAACTTGGAGGAAAAATTGAATGGGAACAAAAAGCATGTACTCTTCATTATTAATTCTCCTAAGGTTTTCTCAGAACACCTCATTGAAAAAATGGGAGTTTTTCCTTAGTTTTCAGTTGCTGAAAATGAACAACATTTCTGAAAGTTTTCCAGTGAGAATATAGTTTTCCAGTAAGAATGGATAGGTGTTGCTTGAAAATAGTTTTGCTTTGAGACACAGACATTCAGGACGAAAAGATTCATCATAGATCCATCCATTATGTTTACTGTGTCAGACAAGACTTGTAAGGAGTGATAATTCTGCCAGGTTTCCCTTCATTACTGATAAATCTGAATGGATAAAACTTGCTGCCACAAGTACTTACCTGGGTGTTGATTAAAAAGATACCTTTAGTGAATGTACTTGGAGTTGACCTTTGTGAACAGAAAAACTGACACCTTGTCCAAGTATAATTGAATGATGTGCCTAATCTAATTTCAAAATACACTTACTTAACTGAGGGCACCCAGTGCGGGTGCAGTCTCATTCTTCTTTGCCCTCTCCCTCCTGTGTGAAGAGTCGGATGGAAAATGAATGATTATTTTTAGGTGGGACAGTTTTCCATCCTGCACAGCCACGTTTCCTGCATACGAATCTGTTTAGGTACAGCCACCTTGTTCCAAAGTCCCAGGCATTTTCCCCATCACCTCCTGGGGTCAGTAGTAGCAAAGGTGTCACTGCTGGCCAGTATGTTCTAGTCCCTGCTTCCCTGGAAGCTTCCCTTTGGTGCTTCTGTTTTGATATTACTGTCTGCTGCCTACTTGCTAAGAACTTCAGGTAACTTTGTTCGTAGCAGGAATTCTGTCTGTATTTTGACTGAGTACATAATAAATTACTTCCTAAGGTATTTGTATTCAAGAGCGTGACCATTCTTAGGACATGTCATTTGATAAATATCTCTAGTATCAAACCAGTACCAGACTGGGCTTCCCTATGCCTCCACTGGCTACTCCCTGATGCATTTCTCATCTGTACACCCAAACAGAGGTTTTCCTCATTACTTTTGTAGTAGTCCTTCTTCCTTATGTTAAATAAGTATAAAATGAGAGTAATATAGCATTCTCTGTTCATTTCTGTAGCTGGCATTGCCTTGCTGTCAGCAGTTGTGGGGTTGGCAGCAGGGCATTCCTGCACCTCTTGCTTCTGCTTCACCCACGCTGCTCCACTTCCCTCGTTGTTTCCCTTTACGCAAGGGGAATTCTCAGAGCCCGGGAGTCTCTGGATCCCTATAATCAGTTTGTTGCAGTACCCAAGCTTTTTCTACCTACTGGACCTCTGTAGGAGGTAATTAGCAAGGAACAAAGTTTTCAGCAGTCATTGGGATGTTCTGGCCTTCCAGTCTGTCCCAGGGTTTGACACAGCTAAGCTGGGGCAGAGTGGCAAGAACAGTTCCGACAGCAGCATTGAATGGCAGCTCCCGCTTAACCCAAGAAGTCTGTTTGATTCATCTCTGGAGGTGTTCGGGGCCAGGTTGGGCAGGGACCTGAGCAACCTGGACTCATGGAAGGTGTCCCTGCCTGTGGCAGGGGGTTGGAATGAGATGAGCTCTAGGTCCCTACCAACCCAAACAGTTCTATGATTCTCTGATTCTTGCCACTCCTTTCTTTTTCTCAACTCTGTGGTCTGTGTTAATGAGGGTGTTATATTGAAATATGCAGAATATGTGCTATACTCAGACCTTTTCTTAATTCCACAAAGATCAGTAAGGGGATTATTGGAATGATGAAAGCTGAATTAAATTATCCTGCACATCTTGCCCTCAGTGTCACAGAGTATGCAAGGAGCAGGGAGACTGTACTTTGAAACTCTTAAATTTCTCTTCCCTGTTCCTCAAAACTGCTGTACGACTTTTGCTGCCTCAGTCAGCCATCACTGAAGGATTCATTGGGCCCTAAATGCCTGTTCTCTTAAACCCTTGTGAGATGTGCTAAAGCAAATGGTCTTTAGGGTCCTCGCTTCTGAGTAGGTGATAACAATTAAATGCACGTTTTACTTTTCCTTCTCTTTGAATGCCACAGCCTCTATTTCTAAGTGCACTATATTGTTGAAAATCCCTTGTGGTCATAGGGGTCTTTGGTCTTCATGCTTTCCTTTCTATTCCATTTTACTTAATTGCATGATGTCAGGCATATGGAAGTATGGCAAAATGAGAGTGAGAAACTTTGTGCCACTGTGGAACAATCTTATCGCTCAATGGCTGATTTATATCCTGCCTGAAGTCAATGTTAGACAGAATATGTCTCTTCTCTCCCACAGGCTGCTTGCAAAGTCAGAACTAGGCTGATCATTATCTTCACCTCTGAAGTCATGATTTCCCTCTTCTTTTGCTCTTTTACAATTCCAGTTTGTGGGGAGTCAGGGGGAACTCCCCTCAATCCTGGGCTTTTTGTTGACTTATTGGGAAATATCTATTTAGTCTGAAAGTTATCAAATTAAAAATTAGCAATATGAACACAATGAAAAAAATCAAGGACATCTGTTTTCTTGTGAAGTCTCTTGATGATGCTGTTTCTGACATGAGTAAAAAAAAAATCACTGGTATTATACAGGGAAAATTATCTTTCGTGTAGTTTCTTACTTAAGGATATTTTTTCTAGATTACAACCTGATATAATCTTAGGATTGTATCATCTGTTACTTCACTACTAGATTTAAGATAGCAGAAGCAATTTAGACACCTTGCTCATTAGTAATAAGCATCTTTGATTTTTTGTGTGTGATTCACAAAAAGAAAAAAAAAAATATTGCAATCATGGCATTGTGGTACTGAAGCTTTTTGCCTTCTCTTTCCAGCTCTTTCCCTCCTTTGTTACCTGAGCTTTGACCCACTCTGTATCCCGATAGGAAGAAGACAGCATTTATCTTTTATCTCATAACAGTGGTGTGAAAACTCAGTATTATTTACAGAAGTTCATGAAAGAAGACAAAATATTTACTCTTCAAACACGTGCAACTTGTGCTATGGAGTGTGTCCGTAAAGATGCTCTAATTTATAGATCGCTGTGGTTGTTTCCATGACAGATGCACATAGAGGTCCTGAAGAATCTTTTGTTCCAACTTTTGGAGATTTTTCAGTTGATTGAATCAAAAGTGGGAGACCAATAGAGAAGATGGGAAGGGAGCTACAACCACCTATGGGCAGGTAGAGGCTTATCTGGGACTGGGAACTGTAGTTCCTTTGGCTTTAGTCTTCCCGGTAGCACCACCTGATATCGTTAATATGATTTATGTGATAATATTGAGTCTTGGCAGTGTTAAACCCTGGTGTGTGTTGAGCTTTAAAAGCAAGCAGTACCAGTCTTCAGACAATTGTAAAATGCAGAGGTTTTTTGAGAAAAGAGTTTTCCATCTTAACAAACTCATTTCCTTACTTTTCTGTAAAACCAGAAGAGTGAGACTTGTCCACATGCCTCAGGAGGGTGTTGTGAGGATAACCCAGAGAAGATCAGCTTTCTTTTACAAGTACACAAAGCTGTTTTTATATACCAGGTGTGATTTATGGCTGGGAAGCATTTGAACAGCCTGTGCCTCTCCTTCCCACAGCATGGCATATACCAGACTTGTTCTTACAGGGGTGCAAGAGATTGAAGGAAAAACGACGACATGCCAGATGCACTGGGGCAGTTCTAGTGCCTCCAAAAATATCTTCAAAACCAGTTTTCATTTATTTGTCATTGGAGACAGATTCTTATTAGACCACTGACACTGCTTAGGGCTTGGGCTTGTCCTGCAGCAGGTCATGGAGTGAGGTAAAATCAGGGATAACAGACTGGAGCACAAGAGCTTTGGCTCTGCTGCTGTGCTTCTGCCCTGGTAAGTGTCCTAGGAGAGACTCCAGCACATACAGCTGTCCTAGCCAGGTTTCTGAAGACAGCACTGCAAGTTTTGCAATATCCATGCTGCTACGTGGATGCCTGAACTAAGAAAATTCTACTGTGGAACTGCAGATTTTATGAATGGGTTTCTGGCTGACTGTCAACAGCAACAAAACCTCTTAAAGAAAGAGTTGTGGGCTGGCTGCTGTAGCAGGATTGGGAGAATTCCTCTTTGCTGAAGAGCAAAGTAGCTTCTCAGGTGCCTTTGGGTCATTCCTAGCATACAGTTTTGCATTACTTCATGCTGATGAGGAAAATACTACAGTTGTGGTGGTATGTGATATGGAACTGGTCTGTGTATGTCCAACACTGAACTCTTCTGAACAGGCATTCCTGAAGAAAGAGGTGCTTTGTGCACAGATAATGGTGTTACTTTCCAGTTTGCAGAAAATAGCCACCCTGCATCCTCAGTTACCGAGGGTTTCTGTCTCTGAAATCATAAAGCAAATAGTCTCCAAGTTTCTTGTATCTGATGTGAGGCATAGAAGCAAGGCAAGTGTGGAACTGTGCATACTTGCGAACAAGCACGCACCCTGCCATGGGCTCCTGGACAGGTTTGAATGGCTGGAAGAAGGGCTCTTTCCCAAAGCCACTGCTGATTATCAATTAATAATTGTCAATCTGTTCCACGATGTAACTAACTTGTGCAGACAAGTTATCTTGCATACAGAATGTCTGACCTTCACCTCCCCTGTCCTCCCTGCCCTAGGCCACATCCTCTCTATCAGAGCGTGATATGACACATCCCGCTAGAGAGCTGCAAGAGAAAGATAATTGAGATAACAGAATAAGGTACTTGTTACAGTAATTAAGTAACTGAATGGATTAGTTGCTTTTTGTTTCATCTGACAGTTTCCAATCCTATTGAGAGCCAAGCACCAGAGAGAGAAGAGGCCCATGAGCATCCGCTGGGTCCCACATCCGCTGTGGGGCTGGCCCAGGGTCAGCCGAAGGGATGTTCTGGCCTGCCAAGAGACATCCAGCCCTTCCCACAGCCTGCCTTGGGGCTTGCAAAGCCTTGCAGGGCGTAACCGTCCCACGGAGAAGATCTGAATATGCCGGGGAGGCAGGTGAAAATATTTGAGGATGAAGGACTGCCCCATTCCTGGACTCAGTCTCACAGGAGCTTGGGGAGGTCACCAGTGCAAGCAAACACTTGGCATCAGGTCACAGGGGTTCAGTGAGAGTCGGCAGTGGAGCTCTTATTTCAGGTTGCACAATCCTGCACTCAGTGGTTTAAGCACACAGTGATCGTTTTTCTCACGCAGATGCAAACTGAGGCATCAGATAATGAATATTTTGCAGATGTATCTTCTTCGGTTTATAAGTTGGGGGTTTTTTTCATATTCTGTGCAAGAGTTTCTTGTTATTGTCTCTTGACTGGAAGTTGACTGACTATATTCCACTCTTGCCAGCTTATGTTGGACAAGGCTGAATTTATTATGTATCTTTTGCTTGTGTCACAATTTCACCATTGCTGTACTTCGTCAATTTAATGAAGTAATTTTGGGAATAAAAAGTATTAGACAAAGAAATTTATTTTTCCTTGCTGTCTGCAGTCCTATGACCTGGGAAGTCTTTTGCTCATCTATAAAAATGAATCAACTTCTTTCAGATTTTCCTCTTGCTACATAATATGTGTAGACACAGTGCTGGTGAGCTGCAAAACATCACGAGAAGACTGAAATAGCTTGGATTTGCGCTTGGAAAATATTAACAAGACTGAATATCAATTTGGTAGAAATGATACTTAGAATTTTGAGATCTAGCATCATAGATTCAATAAGATAGATAGATGTTAATGACCCTTTTTCTTCTGCTTAGAGCCAGAAGCATACATAAGCATTCTGCTGATTTGTCAGAGATGTGGATGATTTTCCTTTGCACTAGAATGCGAAAAAACGAATGGTTATTTAGGAGAGAGCTGTCTGAGATGAATGGTATAGAAAATGTAGGAAGATATGAAAAAGTGAGAAAGATGAAATAGTTGTTTTATTTCTTGGTTTCATCTTTGTAGGTGTTACCAGAGAATAGTCTTTTCTATTTCAATATTTATTATTTCCTTATCATATTTTAAACAGGTGGCAGAAACACATGAGAAAATGCTTCTGATACGTTACATAAGTTTAACTCCTTGTATATAGTTGTATCAGATGCATTTTCTATAACCTAGTCTGTCTTTTCCCCAAGCCCATACAGATGGGAAGCTTAAGAACAATGGTGTAGTTGAGCATTTCCATCATGCTTTTGATCCCAGAAACATGTCCATCCCATCTGTGAAATAAAGAAAGGAAATTATATGCTTTGTGTCTCTTTCTTGAGGTCTGAAAAATCCACCCCACTCCATTGGAGGTGGTGAAGTTATGAGTCCCTGGAGATATTTAAGATATCTCAAAGGCCATGTTACAATGCTTTTGTTCCTCTCTGAGCCACAACAGAGATGAAATCTGACCTCTCACCTGTTTGGGATTTTCCCTGCTGTGAAGAGATCTAGGTAGGATGCTAGTAAGGCTGGCATAGGTGGCTGAGATAAGCATCTCCCTTTATACATTGGTTGGTTTCTTTTTCCGGCAAAGCTCCATTTTTGACTCTTCTGTTGAGCTGAGTGGAGAAGTGATAGAGAAGCATTTCTGAGTTCATGGCGCTATAGAAAAAAAGCCGGCATTAAATATATCCTGAGAAAGAAGCAGTTGTCCACAACACATTCCAAATGCACAACCCCGTCAAGAGCTTGTAATTAACGCTGGGTTTGGTCTTGTTTCCGTAAGTTCAGATGTTCGTGAGTTGCCTGCTACTGAATACTTAGAAGAAAAAAAGTGGCTATAGGCAGGAAAACCTGCAGCCTTGCAGGAAAGAAGCTAAGTGACTTGTTTGTGGTGTGTAGATATTGTCAAAAAATAAGTGATGCAGAAAGAAAACACAGATTTTTTGTTTCCATCTCAAGTCCAGAAATGTTTCTTGTGCTGTACAGTGGGCAGAGTGTGAATTTTGCTGATGCAGCTCGTATTAGTGAAATTGTTGGACTGGAGCTTTGCAGAAGTGTTTTGACACCTACTGATATGATAACAGGATGTTCAAACCTTTCACCAAGTACAGAACATAAAATGAAGACTCAAATACTTTTTGTGCTCAGGTAAATTATAATTTTATTGGTTTATTAATGGTTATTTCTACCTTTTGTATTCCGGGTGGACAATAAATACAATAAATACCTCTTCTGTTCCCTGTTCTTTTCAAAGACTTTGGAGTTTTAAAAATCTTTAAAAAAAAAACATTAAGCATTGAATTTATTAATTTCTTGATAGGTTGTCAGGATTGTTTTCAGAAATTCCTTCACATTTCCTTTGGTCTTGTACTGGCATTGATCGTCATGTGCCAGTCTCTGTGAAAGAAAGAACAAAGATCGGTCTAGCAAAGATTTTATAATAAAATGAAGAATTTAGATGAATCAGTGAAAATATACATTATTTGGAGCTACACGAGGATTTCAAAAACATTTCCTGAAGAATTGTTCCTTGAGCAGTGAGTGTAAGAGTGGCTTTTCTTGATGACTAAGAAGGTGGCAGGTGGATTGTCGTATAATTCTATATATTCAGTTCATATATTCAGTTCTAGCCGAAGTCATTTAAACTAGGCTGTTTCAACCCAGAAAACTGTGCAGATGTTATGAAGAGCTGGGTAAGGCTGGGACAAGGGGTCTGCTCAGTGTCCCAAGGCCACCCTAACTATTCCTCCTTGCAAGTTTGAAGGCAACTTAAAGGAGCTGGAGATACTGCATTGTCAGCATCTCCTGTGTCTCATTGAATCACCTGAGAGATTTGCTCAGCAAGTAAATAAAGGATGTTTCACTGCCTCAGCAAAGGCACCCGAGGGAGGACCCAAGAGCCTTCCTGAGCATCGTCACGAGTTGGAAGATGCCGCAGGTCACAGCAGTATTTCACGGCCAAGAATCAGTGAAGAAACTGCTTCTTAGGTAGAATTAAAGCTGCAGAGGAGAAGGATGCCCACCTGGCTCCAGCCATGCAACTCCTGCATATCCATTCTCCAGTGTTAGATCATTATTATTTAATGTTAAAACACATTTTGAGAAAGGAGAACAGAAAAGCAATTTAAATAAAGCTCCTTTCCCAGAGGTCTATGTTTAAAGGGTTTGGAGAAGAGAAAGGGCACAGTGGGGCAGAGCCCAGCGTCCTTCTTCCTCTGCCACCTTAAAAAGCTTTTCAGTGTCTCACACATGTTGCAGTTTTTTCTGGCTCCTGTGCAATATGAGTATTTAAAACACATCTGAAGTTAATGAAACACTTATCTACAAATGTTTAAATTATAAAAAAAAAAAAACCCTTTCTTTTATAACAGATAGAGAAAGATCTGTAGAAAAGTAAGAAAGTCTTACTTTACAGAGGTTTCTGTCCAGTAGAGCCTGGAAGGTCCAGTAAAGCCTTGTAATTACTGGATTGGAAGATCCGTTGTTTTTTTGCAGTTGTTTGGTTCCATCCACAAAGCATGCCAGTTCATGGCCGCGCTGTTCAACAAAGAAGGCATTAGAAAAACCTAGAATGCATTTTGTGTTTATCCGCAGAAAGAAGAAATTTGTGTTCCTAAATGTGGCAGCATGTCACAGTCAAATGCAACATATTTTGCCATATATTGAAAACTGGTAAAAGAACTTTGGGGAGACTGTAAAACACTGAATTCTCATGTATGCCATAAGAAACACCTGTCCCATCTCTCAGAAAACTTCAAACTGTAAAAGTTACCTCTTTGAAGCATAGTCTCAGCTAATACTGGGGCTTCACCACATCTGAGGAGGCTTAAAATAATGAAATAGTGCTGGATACGCCTAGAGCTAAGTCTGAGGCCTGACATCTCTAGCCCAGGTTCACCTGGTATTTAGGCACCCAGCCATAAAACAAAACCTTGCCGAGATTTTCAAAGCAAGAGGCTGTATCTCTTGATATGCAAGTCAAGCCCATAGAGGACTTCTGCCTGAATCTGGGCTTGGTTCTGATTGCTCTGTAGTGGGAGGGCTTCTGCTTCCCTCCCCACCACTATTCATCAAGCTCAGTTTTGCTGCTATGGGTGTATTAAAATCTGCCTTATAACTGAAAGCAAAAGTTACTTAAGGAGCAAAGTGAAGAAACTTAAAGTCAGTTGATACCAAATTTCTTTGCCATCTACAATAGCTTAAAGAGAAATATGCTTACCTCAGGGATGGGGAGACACGAACATGACTGAAAACAAAAAGAGTGAGTGTTAAAATCCAGCATTCAATGTACAAGTACAGATTTGTTTTGTCTCATTATGTTCTCAAAAGCCATGTACTCACACTGACAGCTGCCTGCCTACATGGGCAACTCACAGAACTATCGTCCTGGAAGAAGAGAGAGTGAGAAATCAGTATTCACTATCATCTCCTGTACAGGCATGCATTTTTTCAGAATCAAGGTGCTAAACAGCCACTTACAAGCAGGCGCTCTGTATAGCGGATAATTTCCCGGACACCGCAAAACTCTCCTTCAGACAATCTGTGCCCTTCAGACACAGAGAGCAGCAGACAAGAGAAGAGTATGTATGACAGCATGCTGGCATTCATGTCAACTCAGTCTGATGGGTGACAGAAGAACAGGAGGACACTCCTTTTAATTGAGTCTTCACAAAATTCCCATTCTAATATGGAAAAACCCAATTATAAAACTGATACCAGGTGCCCACTATTTTTTCCCATAGCTTGGACAGCATTTTGAAGAAATCAAACGTGGAATTGAGTCACCTACTTCAGTGATTTTAGTACTGTGGAAATTCACAAATGCTCCTCAGGACTGATTAATTTGAACATTATGATATCACACCCCAGCAGGAAACAATGGTTAAAAATCTACGAAAGCATGGTTTTTTTCAGATGTGGGGTTTGCCTCTTGTACTTATGTAAATTATAGTTACATGAAAGCAAAGAGACGATAATGTTTCAGCATTGTCAGAGTTCCTGAGAAAGCAAACTGATGTGCTGCACGGTGGCTTCCCCCCAGATTCAGAGGAGGACCTTGCTCAAAGAAAGCTGGTGGCACTGCCGGGGTCTGTGGAGCAGACAGATAGATGGATGAAGTCGTGGAGCAGTGCCTGGACAAGTTGTCACACTGAATTACAGCTGCTGCATCCAGAGAGCAATCCCATAGTCCTTGACCGTGATCTCACCTCTGCTGAGTGCACATGCACCAGTGTGCAGCTGAGCACGGGGCCCTCAGAGTGCAAACAGGGTTGCATCCTGCCCATTGCCTCTTCAGCAGAAAGGACTGGATGCAAAAGTAGTCCTAGGTAACCCAAATGGTATTAACTTGGCAATTCTCTCAGGTGGCCTCTCCAAATAAGGCTGGATGTTGGTGAGAGCCCTCCCTGGCCACAGAAGTTTCCTTTTTGCGAGTTGCACACCTTGGTAGAGCAAGTGGTAGCCCTTCAGATTTCTTTTAAATCCCCAGGGTTGACTTCTATACTTCCCTTCTGTTTGCCGTAAGTCCCATGATGCCTTAAGGGTCTCCTCCAAAAGCTTGAGACTTCTTCTGGTCAGTCTGGCTGAAGGATAAATGTGATCCCCCTGGAAACTGTCCTGGAAAGGGAAAACACTGAGCTGCAATTAGCTGTTTTTTCTCTGGCATTTGCCAACCAGCAACGGGTCCACCTGGCTGAGTGTGGCTCCACTGCCAGCAAGGGGAGCAGAGGAGGACCTGCCTGCTGCTCCTGCCCCTGCCTCCCTGCCTGCACGTCGGCATCATCTCTGGGCTGGGCTGGATGCTTCCTGCCTTTTCGCTGAAATTTGTCCTTAGGTGATTCAGTGTGGAAAGTGTACAGAGCCCATTAGGCAGGTACAGCTTGCACACAGGCCCCAGGGAACACCTAGAAAAGCCAGATCCCCTCCCTTGGCAAGCTAAAGCTGACAGCAGCCTGTGTTATGATCAACAGACGCACAAAAGTACTGTGGGGATGGCTGGCATCCATGAGCCAGGCAGTGGCATCTTTCAGGGCAGTGGACAGTTAGAGAAGGAATAAAATCATTGATTTGTGATTGACAGCCTGTGATTCCCTAAAAAGCAATGAAGAGACTTCTGTTACAGGTACATCACCTTTGAGGAAACTGCTCTTTGCCCAAGCAAAGCAGTGGCCATGCTGCTCTCTGTTCAGCCAGTAAAGCCCCAATTAGTTTAAAGCATGACTCCCCTGAGGGAAATAAATTATGTGTAACATTTGTGAGAGACTTGGTTTCTCAGATGGTCGAAAAAATAATTTTACATTCTTTAAAGGAAAGGGTTCAAAAGCCTCTTTGATTTAGCCAAGGTTGTGCAATGAAAATGGTAACAAGTCCTGGAAGAGAAGGGCAAGGGGCTCTTTGTGACAACAAGGAAGTTCTACTCTGTCTGTTTTTAAGGCAAATTAGAAATTTGTTCATTAGAATTAATGAACAATTAGTTAATTGTTATTTGTTAATTGTTAATTATTAATTAATTGAATTAATAAATAATGAAGAATTAATTTGTTCATTAGAAATCCCATTTTCCCCGGTAACTGCTACACTGTCTTCGCACGGATTTTACAAAATCCGATGTACTCAGCAGGGTCTCTAGGGCCTCGTCACCTAAGGAATGACGTCTCAGTGCAGCTGCCATGCTCTGTAAATAAAAGCAATGTTGACATAAATCATATGCAAAATACATAATTAGGACCCTTCCATACGCAAGATGTAATTATGGACGCTGGGCAGTGGGCGCATCAGATAACTTCTTCCCAGGCCTATAGCCCAAAAAGCAAGGTCTGTATTTTTGTTGCTAATTGCAAACCAGAATGGCAGAGCTTCCAGAGCTGCTTCTGAGCTCCTCCCAAGCCCGCGGTTCCTCCTTGCACACGGTCACTCTCTGCCAGCAGTGCCAGCACTATCTCTTCATCTTTGCATTTCTGTTTGATTGCTTAGTGAGATCTGTCTCACACTGTTGTTGCTCCAGGCTAAATGAGTCGTCAGAGAAGCTGCATTCAATTTGCAGTGAAAGAGAAATCACCAGAAGTCAAACTGGCAGTGAAAGATCTTTCCATGTATTGGTTAGAGCCAAAGTGGATGAGGCGCAGGAGTGAGTGACACCAGTTGCAGCTTCTTTTTAGAGAGTTTAGGTTCTTTTCTGGCATTTAGAGACTGATCCAAGGCTGTAGAAACTAATATTTGATGCCATCTCAGCAGAAAGACTAACTTTTTAAAAGCTTCAAACATTTAGCTTTGGTATTTAAAAAATCTTCATTATGATGACAAGCTGCAGCAACATATCTTCGTAAATAGGTTGTCATTTGTAAAGTTAATTTTCTGTCCTCATGTCTAGGTAGCTGATCGTCCACTCTTCTCCCTTAATCTCTCTTTCAGCAACACAGACCAAAATGTGGAGAGGAAATAGAGGTTTTTCATCCATTGCTCAAAAAAAAATGAAATAAAGATCACCAGCCTTAAAGGTACTGGGAACAGTAGCCCATAGAAACATCCCCTGTGTTGCCACTGGGACACCTGAGCGGGGAAACTCACTGTGGTCAGCCTGGGGCAGAGCCACTCAGCAGCAGATGGCATATCCCCATGTCCTAGCACTTCCCTACGTGCTGAGGGATGCAGCGGGCGGGTTGCAGTGGAGAAGCAGAGTAAGGACAGGGTAGAGAGCTCCATCGCCACAGGTACTGCCAGCACCAGGGCAGCCCATCAACTTTCAAGTGATGGCATATTAAGATTCCAACCCAGAACAGATTGTTTGGAAAAGGTGAATATAGAAAACTCTCCAATGTATTTCTGTGGTCTCTTACAAGCAGTTTGTTCTGGCTCCTTTGGAGACTCCAATGTCCTGAACATTTTTGGTTTATGTGTAAATACTTTGGGATATATATTTTCTTTTGATGCCTTTACTTTGATGCTAGGTTGAATGACCAAAAATGCTGCACAAAACGTCCAATTTCCAGACCAATATTTTAACCTGGTTTGCATAAACCTCCAGACCTTTTGAGTTCTCATGAGAGAATTTGCATCCCGGTGTAGAGTTTCTAAGAATCTCTATACATTTTGGGTTGTCTAATGTAGAAAAAACCAATTCCCTGCATAGGTAAAACACCCAGATAACAAACCAGCTTGTCTTACGTTTGCTGTGTGCACTGATCAAGATATAAGAGATTCAAAGACCGCAAATGAAGAGATGCTATCCATAGTTTCCTTTTCCAGAGATAAGGTGGCTTGGAGTATTTTTTTCCCTTTCTCTTAGATAAAGATGACATATGCTAATGCAAATGTGGAAATAAAGGAAAATAGGGGCATTCTAATCCCTTTGTGAAAGGGTAAACCATAGCATAGTAATAACAAGATTGCTTATAACAGAGAGTCATCAAATCCTGATGAACTCAGGGAACATTTCAGATTCAATCCAATCCAAGAGGGTGGGGGCACCCCCTGAGAGTCACATGCTGGTCTCTGCCCTAGCAGATGGACCACAGGATGTCCTCAGGACTCACATTAGCTTCTGTAGGTAATGGAGCTCTCATTACTTTCAGAAGAGTTTTAATTAATTTGAAATAATTTAAGCTTATTGACAAACACTAGTGGCACTCAGGAGCTGTGAGAGGGGAGAGCACATGAGGGAGACCTTCAGAGCTGCAAGTCCTCCTCGTTTCACACAACAGTACAGTCACCAGAGCTGTCCTGGGTTGAGCCAAGCTTTCCATGTTGCAATGATATTTAGCAAGAGCTAAGGCATCTAAAAGAAAAAAGCCCTGACAGTGACACGCCAGCCATGCTGTGTGTCGTGCATGTTGAAAATGCTTCCCACAACCAACCATCTCTAAAAGCAGGCAGAAGGCAGCAAGCATTGAACACAAAGGTCACCAGTTCTCTTGTGTTTTAAGATTTTTCCTGATGTCTTCTTCCAGTGTCTTCTTTTGTGGCCTGACCGCTTTCATACCAGGAAAGAGAAACATTGAGCGCTCTCACATCAGAAGTCCACTCACCCTTCCTTGCTCGTCCCACTGTGCGATGACCCTTTGTGCTGGATTTCCCACTCAGCACGGCATGCAGAGGGAGGCTGAACATGCAGGACAGACAGGCAGCATGAGGCATTCACTCCATGGCTGTGTTAGAGCTCTTCCGCAGCCAGCCCCACATCGCAGCTTGCTTTTCATGCTGGAAGCATTGAAAATCCACCTGCAGGCTGCTTGATGGAAACACAGAGATAGTAATTTAACAACGAAGTAGGCACAGATATTGGTTCCCACCTAGTTGCATAATTAAGAACAAGCTGGCCCTTATCCATGAGAATTGGCAGGATTTTCTATACCATGTGTTTCTATACTGTGTGTGAAGTAGGCTACGTTAGTGCTAAAATATTTTGAAACATGGGAGAATAGACCAGTCCATAAAGATGAGCTAAGTCCTGGTGCTTTCACAGAGGTGAGGCCATGCAGGTGCCAGTTTGATGCAGCAGGTGTTGGTGGCAGGGCAGTCTCAGTGTGTTCTTTCCCACTTGCAAGGTTCTGGTTTCTCCAAATCTTTCTCCTTGTGGCCCAAGGTTATCCATTGCTTTCTCCATCACTCAAACAGGACCTTTGTATTCTCTTCAGAGATTGGCTGTTGTACAGCTCAGTAGCCTTAGAATTTCACCCTTACTAAGCAAGGATTTCTTGATGTATCCAGCACTTTATATCATACAGCAGAACGGCACCTCTGAGACCCCCTTAAAAATAAGCTTCTTCTGCTGCACGAGTGGTTCCTAACAGGTTGGTCGTTCCACTTGTGTCTGATGCTGGAGCTGTCACAGGATCTACAGTTTAGGAAAACTGCCTTGAAAATCGGTGTGACTCCTTAAATTCCCCCTCACTTCATGGCTTCATTCCTTTTGGAGCCTGTCTCTGGCAGGATACTCTACAGGCAGCTTCTCTAAGCTGGCAGTGATCAGTCTGTGCATTACTGGAGTATATATAGGAAGAAGATGGCTTCAGAGAGAGGAAGCTGTTCTTGGGCAGTTTACGTTCAATTTAGCACTTGAACTTCTTCCCACTTGTCTCCTTGGATGCCATCATTTTTCTGGCTCTACACTTTACTTTTTTCTTCACAAGTACAAGACAGGCATTGTCCTTCTTGGCTGACATGAATGGCATGCCTAGGGGAGGAATCTCTACTGTAACAACCTCTATGACGAAACAGAGAACTTCAGATAAACCAAAGAGATATATCTTAATGCCTGCAAAGATGTCACCTACTCCTCTGTCTCAGAAAAAGAGAAACTGAGATGTGGACTGTGATCTTGCCTTCCCCTGTGGTGGGGACACACCAGGCAGGGACTCCCGAGGCGTGAGAAAATCTCAAGCTGGCTTAGAGCCATCATAAAATCATTTAGGTTGAAAAAGTTCTTTATAGGCAGGGTTTCAGTAGGTGCTAAAACTGCTGGGCAGCACCAGCCTCTTCCCACCCCGTGCACCATAGACATCACAAAGCTTCTCCCAGCCCCAAAGACCTTCATCCAGGTCAGGGCTGTTTTCTAGAAAAACAGATTTTCACTGGGATATTGGTTCCTGTTTGACTGGTTTTTTTCAATTAAGGAAACAAGCTGCTGTTACCTTTCCTTCCTTCCATAGCACTAAGTAGTTTATAAAGTATAAAAAACAGCCAGCATCTCTTTAAGTAATACAGGCTGTTGTAAGAGCTGGAATGCCACCAGAGGCATGAAAGTTGGGCAATTACAAACTTATTTGAGGAATGACAGGTCTGAATAGGCTTTTATAATCCAGGCAACAAATACATAGAAGTAGGTCTCCCTGCTCCTTCTGGTCTCCCTTCTCATTTTTTGACAATTTCAGGATTTACTGCATTTATTTTAAAAATGAGGGGCTCTGTAAACACCTTGAGCAACCTACCGAGCTGGTAGAAGCCATCCACTCCAGCATGTGTGTGGGACATGCCACTGATGGCAGGTCCGTACAGACAGAGCACTGACAAAGGAGCTGGTCCATATTCTGAATTCTGTTAACACAGGGGTTTTCTTTTTTGTAATTCAGAGACAAAATCACCAATATTTGTAATCAGTACCCCACTGAATCAGCTGTGTGTCTGTCTGTCCACCTGCCAGGCAAAGCTGTTTTAAACTCCCTCACCAGGTCCCTGAAAAATTCTTTAGAGATCCTAATTTCTATCCATGGATAATGACACTGATATTATTTCCAAGAATGAATGCATTTGATATATCCTACAGAAGATTATTCACAAGACACAGACTTGTCAAGTTTCTGTGTGTATAAATTGTAATTTCCATCCCTCATCTTTGGGATGTGGGGATGACCCCTGTGGTGCCACTCAACCCCAGCACCACTGGACCTCTTTTACTGGTGACACAGCCACACGCTCACTACTGCAAAAGCAAGGCTGAACTGTCTGTCAGTCTCCATGTGCAGGGATCACAGAACCATAGAAGGGTTTGGGTTGGAAAGGACCTTAAAGCTCATCTCCTTCCAACCCACTTACCACGGGCAGGAACACCTTCCACTAAACCAGGGCTCTGTCCAGCATGGCCTTGAGCACTTCCACAGGGGTGTGGTCGCTCACAGAGAGGGGTATTACAGAGGGCTGTGCCTCAAAAGCTGCTTGTCCCAACCCTAAGGCGTCCTTGGTCACCAGCAGTGGCCCAGAGACAGCCTAACCTCCTTCACAGTGTCCTGTGCTGCCGTCACCCTTGAAACTCTCGTGCTCTAGCCCGGAGTTGCTTTGCCTCTTTTGTGATTTGGCTGTGAATGCTAATGGAGTGACGCACTGATTAACCAGTGTGTCCAGAGCTTGCTTCCAGTGCCGCCAGACCAGGGCAGCCTTTGGCAGGGCAGGGTCACCCCCAAAATGATCTAGAGGCTGTCCAGTGTGGGGCTCCCCATGGGGAAGGGAATGTGTGCTGGTCTGGCAGCAGACTTGGGCTCAGGGTTGAATGGACAAGGCACAGAGGGATTGCCTGGCAGCTCCAGCGAGCAGCACATGCCCTGCCAGGGATGAGGATGCCATCAAGTGGCCAAAGCTTTATATTCACTTCCCACTTGCTCTTCATGATTTTATGTTTATATTATATATATTTATATTATATAGAGTAGCTTTCTGCCTTCCGCTCCCTTTCCACATCAGGGTGCCCATGGCTCTCCCTGACAGCTCCTTCTGGCAGGTGTGTGCTACATGAGCGTTTTGTCCAGGCAAATCCTGGGCTCCCATCTCGAAACTGGTTTAATTGGGTGAATAATATAATGAAATATCACCATGCAACTCCAACGTGGGTCTCAGGGCTTTACACCCAGAGAGCACTGAATGGATCGAACTTGGGCACCATGAGGGCAGGATCATGCAGATACACAAGCGTGTTGTGAACTCATCAGTTTAATTAATTCATGGTCCATTTTACATTATGCAGGCAGATAAACACACCATTTATTTGCATTAAAAAAATAGTCTGCCCAAGTATTATCCCTGGAGACACATGAAATTATCCATCAAAAAATCATGGTTTACATACATGCATTAAAATAGGTAACATGGAAAGGATGAATCCTTAAATGCAGCCAGAAACAAATACTTGTGTGAAGGCTCATCAATTTTATCCATATTGTTTATCAAAAACAGTTCCATGTGTCCTCAAGAAGGTGAAAGGCACAGTGAGCCTTCTCACCTGCAAGTCCTGAGATGAAGCAACACCAACTGTTTATTCACCATTGTAAGGCCAGTTCTGGGAGCACCCACACTTCTGTTTTTCATCTGGGCCCCAGTGATGAGGAGAAAAGAAGGTGACCCCATTTCCAAGTACTGCTCCAGAACCAAAGCTTTAGGCACTTTCTGCTGAGATCTTCTAGTGTTGTGACCACTTCCCCGCATTCATCCAGGGAAGAGGACGTAGGAGTTTCTCTTTCCTTCTCCTCCTTTTGTGGAGGAAAGCTGGACAGCTGCTCCACGTTGTCTTCAGAAAACTTTTTTTGAAGGCATCTGCTGAAACTGCAATCACTGGGCTTTTCCCCCCCAGAGCTCTTCTCCAGAGGAAGAGCTGTTCCTCTAGAACATTTCCCAGATGAAGTGTTGTCCTAGATTATTCTCCCATGCCATGTGTCCCTCTGCATGTGAGCCAGTTACCCCTTGGCCTCTCCTGCCAGTGGCACCAGAGTCCTCTTGTCGCAGCAAAGCTGGTTCTTCTTGGGCTTTGGCATCAAAAGCTCCATGCTTAGAAAACAAATCATAAGGGTATTTAACAGCATAAACAGAAATAATCATGATGTAAAAGATCTTGGAATAATTGAGAGGCTGAGGTAGACCAAAGAGAGACTGGGCCTGCCCCAGTGGTCTCAGTGGGATTCCAGCAAAGAGCCGGAGGTCTGAAATGTGCTGTCCTAAAGAGACTTCCTTTGGTGATGGTCTGCTCAAGGCTACAAAGTGATATCTGCAGGTTTTGGCAGCTGGCAAGTCATATCAGGGAGCTCAGGTCTAACGAGATACCTCGAGCTGGGTCCCTGGTGGGCTGCACCAGGCAAGCTGTGTAAATTAATAGGCAGCCTTCTGTATGAAATGCAGACTTGTTTTAGTGTTTTCTGTATATAAAAAAAAGCAGCTTAGTCTCTTAACATCCTCCTGTTTCTCAATTTAATTTATACCTTGGAAAACAGACTGAATTTGTTGGAACTCTTCACATTTTTCATGATAATGTGTTAAATTGTGCCAAACTATGTTATAGAACATGAGTGTTTGTATGCAAGGAGTCACCCACTTCTTTGAACCTGAAAGCAAACTAGGATTTGGTGGGAATCCAGACCTTCCTACAGAAAAAGCACCTGTGTACCCACCACACTTCCTCCTTTCCTTGTTCACAAAAAAAGATGAGTGTTAGAACGCCGTGTTGTACAAAAGACACTCCCTTGGTGACGTGAGGTGGGCTGGGTTTGGGTACATCCCTTGGGAAAGGGAAGTAAGTTGTCTTCCTGGTTCAAGGAAAGATGTCATTGGTGAAGAAGCCCACCACCACCACCAGAATTATTAAGGTGTTCTTAGTCAACAGTGAAAGATTTGATAATAAAATAGTCTTTGGATTTGATTGAGCTGGTGCGATTTTCGGAGTCCTCCACGGACTACGTGTCCACAGCAGCTGCTGTAGGTGCAGGATGGGAGCCTTCGGTCAGAGCAGCTGAGTCCTCACCAACACCACACTGCTGATCTGGCTCAGGAAAGTAGGAGACTCTCTGATCTTCTCAGCAACACTTTTGAAATAAGAAAGAAGGAGATTTATGAAGTACTGCAGAAAACAGCAAAGACTGCCAAGAAAAATCTTGAGTATCTAGCTGCTAAAAAAGTTTCTTTAATCAGATATTTTTAATCTTGCTCCTTTATGCAACTCTAAGTTAATGAGGGAAAGAGTGAAACAGTGAGTTGATAGTCAAGGCACTTTGAAAGAGCCTAATTTCATGTCTTTGTGGAGGGAAAAAGGGAAGAAAGAATACTGTGCAGCGACTACAGTAAAAATATTTCAAAATTTATAAAATGTTAGAGAATAATCTTTCAAATTTTTATTTCTGGTTGATATTAATTAAAATAATCACAACAATCAGAATGGATTACAGTGAAACTCCAGGAGATGTGGACTGAAACTAAAATCCATTGGCACATTTGCTGTCTGCTCCGAATCCCATAGACCCAAACTGTGTTTGGCGATTCAGGTGTAGGTACCCATGTAAGTAATAGGAATTTCAGAGGATCTATGCAATTGCAACTCTGTTTGATTCAAAGATTAATTCTGTAATTTTAATAAAGCTAGAGGGTCTCTATGTGCTGACCTGGGAGTTAGGGATTGGTCTCAGTTTGGCATCTTTTCATTGCTTTGAGAGAAAGTTCATAGCCAAGAAACATGGCTGCACTCGATGGGAATCCTCGCACTGTATTGACCATGAGGCCCCTAAAAAAGACCTGTTGGGGATGGAGAAAGGTTAGAGCATAGGAATATACTGACTGCTTTAAGAAGAGGAAGAAAACATTGAATGAGGTCATGGTGGGATTCCGAAGAACCAAATCTTTTTGGTTTGCTTGGAAGATATGCTCCCCCTGCTGATCTTAGCTGAGGTCTGCTCTGGGGAATGGAAACGCAATGGCAGAAGTCACTGGTTTGGTATCATTGTGCCCCCTGTGCTCCCTATGGACCTCCATCTGTACATACCAGCCAGAGCTACAAGAGGTTAAGGGTAAAAGCTGGTCTCATGGAACTGGTGTAAAACAGAAAGCAAGAAACCTAAAATGTTGTCCTACCTAGCTACAGTCATAGGGTGACCGAACCACAGAGTGCTCTGGGTTGGAAGGTACCTTCAAGCTCACCTTGTTCTAACCCCCTGCCATGGACAGGGACACCTCCCTGGGTGGTGGAGGGCCTCGTCCAACCTGGCCTTCCTTCCCTTTGCATACATAAACATGTGGGGATCATGCAAACTCCAGGGTACAAGAAGGCTCTGTTTCCATGCAGGAAATGCTCTGACCCCCAGGGCTGGGTCTGTGGGCACAGAAGACGTTTGGAAAGCGGGGAGGGAGTGGTGTGGCTGTGAGCCAGCCCAGCCGTGCGGGCACTGTGCCACGGGGACTATTTTTCAGGTTTCACCTTTGAGCATAGAAGGAATTTCTCAATCAACTGAAAACCAGACTTCCTCTGTACCTTGCTGAGAACTCTCTACTGCCTTTGGGAAAAATATTTGATAGAAGCTGATATTTTCACATGAGTCTTCCTAGGGTCAAACTTTGGTACCCGTACATAACCCAGTGCTTTCTTTAATTAAGGTAATAGATACCAGCTTCCAGATTTCCTTTTTCTGCTCAATATATTTATTTTTAAAAGATGCTGGCAGGTACGAGAGTGAAAGATTATGTGGCTTTTAAGTGCTTGAACAGTAAAGTGCTTTTGAAAAAGCCATGTCACTCCTGACTCCTTGACTGGTCTCCCTTTGAACCGCCCTGGTGTGTGCGAGGATGTGCACAAACTGCTCACTTTGAGGCGAGTCTGCTCACAACATGATGGTTGCAGGGAGTATCTCTGCTGGCCTGTTCCTCACAAAATCACTCCATTAACCACCAAGGCTCATCACCACAAGTCTAAACACCACAAGTTCACAACAGACATGAAAAGGAACATCAGCAATCAAACCCCTTTCCAGGCTTTATAACAGCAAGGTTTCCACAGCTACTGTAAAAAAAAACATGAAAAATCTTGGCCCCAAGAACCAGAAGCCCTTAGACTTAAGTGTATAACCAGTTTTTCCCCTGAAATTACTGAACTCTATTAAACATCATCGTATCTTATGTACAATAAATCTTAAGCATAGTGCTGACTTGTTTGAGACAGAATCAAAATATGCTCACATAGTTTAGATAAAACTTGCAATGTGAAATTGCAGTGTTGGGACATTTTGGATATTATTTGATTTATTGGGATGTTTTATTTTGTTAGGAAAGAGACGTTTCTGGGAGGAAATGCAGTGTTTTTGCATTATCCATAAAGTAACATGAGAAAGCCAAGTTAAGTAATAATGAAGATTTAGGATGAAAAGTCCAGAGGCATAAATTTTTCTTATCAGAATAAACACACCTGGCTATGGAAAAAGACAAGGGTTATAGTTGCATTTCTTTGTGTACATCAGGCAGTTCTTTCCAGCACTGAGAATGCTGTTCCTTTGTCCCAGAATGAAAACATCCAGCCCTGGGTTTTCCATTTGTCAGTTGTGAGTCTCCCAACATTTAAAAAGATTTTCCTTACGAGAGCAGGAGCCAGTCTTGCTATCAACTATTACTCAATCCTACTGACAGCTTTGGGGCAGGTGCCAGGTGTGACGGCAGAAAAACCACAAGAAGTACAGAACTCAAACAGAAAACCCTTATAAGTTGTTAATTCAGGCAGGACAAGGAGGGCATAGGGGGAGGATGAGGATGGAGAGAGAAGGGAAAACCCATGGAAGTTCCCTTTTCAGCCACCCTACTGTGAAAGTGCACACCAAGGAGAATGCACAAGGCAGGTACTGTAGAGCCTGGGCACCCTGTTCCCCCTCTGACTGTCCAAGCACAGTCCTCAGCAGCTCCCCAGGTGTTTGTGCTTCACATGGATGTGACTTTCTTCACTCAGTGGCAAAAACTGAACCACACCACAGGCTCCTGTGACAGCTGGCATAACGTAGTGGCATGTTGGCAAACATTGAAATCACACTGACTTGTGATTTTGCAGGTTATTTTCCCGTTTGTCACTTGTTACATTTCTCTCCGAATGTGAAAATTAACACTTTGGAGCTAAGAGCTGATGTGCTGTTCCGATGATAAATACAGATTTATTTCAGTGTCAGAAGACGTTACTTCCATAACCATGCCTTGGCAACGCGATAAAGCTGCAAACCCTTGTTCTCTGCCGTTCACATTTAACTGAGGCAAAGTTTGTAGGTAGAACAAATATCTTTTATTACACTAACAGACAAAGTCAGAAAAGGGAGATAAGTTTTTTGGCATACAGCCCTTCTTCATGTTTGAAACTAAAGCAACTCTGATTTAAGAACGCTGACAGTCAACTCTGTCTGGGTGCAAAATGAGGGCAAGCAGTACAAAAGCAGCCTTGGTTCCACCAAAGCATTGCCCGAGGTGACCAGACACACCCAGAGTGCCAGGGCAGTCCCACCAGAATCGGTTCATTGACACCAAAGTCAGTGGGAAACATTTGACCTCTGCATTATGTAGAAGCAAGCACGGAGGTAAGACTTTCTACTTCTGATTTATGGTAAATCAAATTATATCCATGATTAAGTGCGCTAACATGAAATGTTGTTTGAAGTTAATTACACCAGCAGTGTGTGACCCCCAGTCATTAATTTCTTCATTGTGTAACGTGCACTTTTACTCTCACTATTTTGATTTAGAAGGAATCTACATTATAATTACCTACTGCCATTGTAATAATTTAGCACTAACTGGCTTTAGCTGTCTCTCAACCCTGCAGCCAGGTTTTTAACAGCCACTGTATTTTCCAATTGACAATTAAATACCTAATAACCAGATTTTACTTCAAATGTCACTTACTTTTACGCCCTCGTTCTGGTAGCTCTGCAACATGCAGTCAAGGGTCCCTTTGTACTGGTTTAAATAAACTCCATCTGCCTGAAGTCGACTTTTCACAACATCCATTGGAGTACATACTGCCCAGGAAACGGCTCCTGGAAAAATGCAGAAGTATTTGAATAATTCCTTCTCTATACTTCTTTGGCCGCAGGTCAGTGAACTCGGAAAATGACCTCTCATCTATCACATCATATTCACGCGATTTTCACGTCAGGGCATTCACCCTGCTCAGGCACAGAAACAGTATTTCTGGGAAAAAGTTCCCTGTTTCTGGAAAAAGCGTTCAGATTTTGGAGGTTATGATGCTGATCAGATGCAGGCAACCCAAGAGGGGCTTCTCCAGGTGCAAATACATCTTCTGCTGTGCTTCTGGTGGAACGTGGACATGCCATGGGAAGAGCCCAAGCTGCCGCTTGGGACAATTTCAGAAAAAACAGAGTCTTCTGATAATTCCATTGTAAAGCAAAGTTTGAGCTGAGGATATGAGTAAGAGGTAGGTGCATCTCAGGCTGCCAGGATTAGGCTCCACACAGTGAGATACCCTGTCATTCCTCTTAAGAAACGCCTATTTCCATTGATCAGCCTGCAGCTGAGTGGGGTGTTTTGCCTCTGGAAAGATCAGCACACGACTGCAATCCATGGCCCAGGTGGACAGACAAGAATTTGCCTGGACCTACATGAGGGTTGGGGCGCACTAGAAAAGCTGTCCTGAGGCACCAGGGGCCTCTTCATTTGAGGAGAAATGGAGAAGGCATTTTATTATCATTACCTGAGCTAAGGATGGACTTGCCTTTATGGATCTGCAATTTAGAAATGGCCAGGAAGTGGGGAGTGGGTGTAGGGGTGGCCTTTCACATGGTGAGGGATGCACATGCCAGTCTTACTGGCAAGCGTACACAAGGAAGTAAGAAGAAGATCGGTAACAGTCAGCTTGGCTTCTTCTCGATGTGGGTAGGTGCACACCCTCCTGGTGGGCAGCCAACAGGTTGAAGTCCTCTTCTGGAGGCATCTTGGCTGCCATGTATCCCTGGCAATGTGATTGGCAGGCTGCCCGGAGGCATCCAGGGAGATGAAGGCATTGACTGTTCTCGTCTTCACTGACGTTGAGCCCAATGAAGGTCTGATAACACGACTTCCATAAAGTTTGTCAAGTCATAAAGTGCAGCTGTGGTGCCAGAAAACCTGGCCCCGGGGGAGGGAGGTCGTTCAGTCCCATGTCCTCTCCTGGCGTTCAGGAGGATGCGGTGGCCCTTGAGTCACCCTCATAATCTGCCCTGAGAACCTTCCTGTCCTTGTTTTGCCAGTGCTGTGAGGAAGTAAAGGTGCTTACCTGCTACACCCCCTGCCACCCAGATAGAGGAGGGATTAGGAGAAATGCTTCCGTCAGGAGTTATCCAGTCACAGAACATTGCATAAGGGATGAAATAGGCGTAGTACCCGGGAACATCCCTCAGGAGCATTGCTACGTTGCCTCGGTATACTCCTGCTATCCCCTCTTTCTGTAGGATTGTCCTAAAGCAGTGAATTGGGCCTCGGTACACAGGAGATCCAGGAACTGTGGATTTTAGTTTAACGCTTTCTACCAAAAAAAAAAAAAAATATACAACTGTTAAAATAGATATATTGCCACAGAACTCCTCTCCAAAGCCCACTGCCATCGATTAGAAGTCACTGCCATCCAGTTTATTCTGCTGGGGTCAACAGATAGCATGGGGAAAAAGTTTTAAGAGAGAGCACTTAGGTCCATTTTCAGTAGACATTTAGACGCTTCAAGACAAATTTTTCTTAGATGCGTGGCATACCTCCCAATAGGTATGTGCCCGGTGAAATTTCCAAATAAGTTTAAGGCTATGTGCCCGATTTTAGTGAATTTTAACTTCAACTTATGCCAAGTCACATCTTTGAAAGCCTTAGCATCTTCAGAGTCTGGCCCTTCCCATGCAGACCAAGTTGTTTTTGTAAAAGGCATTGCGTTGCTAAGTCGCATGGAGGCTTTAAAAACGGACATAATATTGTTTTATCAAAGCAACAGAAAAATGCTGGCATTTCACAGTTAAACACCGTGACTGTAATTGTGAGGAAAGGTGAAATGCAGAAATCCAAGCTGTTCAGCTCTGAAGCTGCTCCGTGTCTTCATTCGGCTGTGCATGTGCTCTGGTGGGGTTTGCTCCATGCTGGCAGCCTGCAATGGAATTCAGCTGCTGAATAGAGCTGAAGCAGCTCCTTCTGCCTGCAGCTTGCGGACAGGGTACAGCCACCCACTGCCATCCTGCTGGTGTTCCCTCCTGACACATCCTGCCCACACCTGGGCTACCTGGCACCCTGTGTGAAATAAGTCAGTGGTTTTTAAATGCAAATGGGAAACTTCTGCTTTTGAACAGAGAGGGGCAGAATAACAGAGAGAAGTTGATGGGCGAATACATGTGAGACTGAGAGCATGCAGAGGGAGACGGGGAGCTGGCATTGCTGCTGGCAGCCATGGTGCTGCTGCTGGGATCTCCAGGGGACCCCACAGCCCAGGGACTCACAGTTCCTGCAGCTTCTGGTCTTGAGCAGACCTGCCTCATGTTTCTTATAGATCCCAACTGGCTGTAAATGCCATTGATAAAAACCCTCCCCTTGAGCTGAGCAGGATAGGGTACATCCTCAGGCAAAAAGGGGAATTTTTAGCCCAACTGCAGCAGCACAAGGCAGCAGAGAGCTCAGCCTTGAAAAAAGTTGTTGTAAAGCTCTGTGTATGCACCAAGGACTGGCAGAGACAGGCAGAAGCAACTCTTGCTTCCTACCTTTGGTGTACGGCTGTGTTTGCATCTGTAGCCTTATCTTGACCAGTTCCACGGGAGTGCCAATGCCCACAGAGAGGAACCCTGCCACGAGGCTGGCCACAGTCATGTCGGTGAGCGACGGAGCGGCGGCCGGGTCCCCGTGGCGGAGCTGGCTGAGGAACCGCAGCGTGTTGCTGTAGACACCGAACACCACCGAGCTGTAGATGCCAATGCTGGCCAGTGGGAAGGACATGCCCTTAAAGAAGTCAGCCACCTATCCAGGGAAGGGAGCAGGGCTTAGGAGACTGAGCAGGACTGAGCAGTGTAAACCCCAGCTTGTCTGTCAGGTTAGAAATCACAGAATGGTTTGGGTTGTAAAGGACTTTGAAAGTCATCTCGTTCCAATCCCCTGCCATAGTCAGGGATGAAATGCAAATCCAAGTAGCAGATGTCTCCTGGAACCAACTGTTTGCACATGCTGAGCAAAGGAAATTGGTTCATGCTGCTAAAGGCTTATAGAGATTGTGCAGAATACAGGATATGGTTGAAAGCACAGGAACCCACGTGGAAGTTCCTCGTATAGACAGTGTTTGTTCTGGCTTCACCAAAGTCAGCAAAATCCCTCTGGGAGACCTGTGCCAGTGAGATCAGGCAAAAGAGTCACGGTGGATGCAACATCCAAACCCATGTGGAGACACTGATCATTCCGTGCCAGGGATCTCTCTTTTCCCTATAGGAGTCACCAAGAGGGTTACCTTAGAGTTAAGCAAGAGAAGGCTGTAGGGATTTGCAGGCTCAATTGCATCAACTTTATTGGTCTTTATATAACTGCTGGTGTCAACAACATTTTGTACAATTGCTTTATGCATTTATCTATTTATTGACTTTCACTTTCTACCAGCACATTGAAAGTACGATGAAGTACTTACAGACTCATTTCTGTACACAGTGAGAACACACTTGAGTGTATTTCCATATCCTTGTCCAGCTTGCAAACGAGTCTGCAAAAGACATTTGTAAAATGTGATTAAAATCCTATGCTTCCAGCCCAATGAAAGCTCATGCTACATAAACAATGTGTACTTTGCTTTGAGAGCAGGTCCTTCCTTCGTCGTAAAGAGAACTGAGCAATAAAGTAAGATATATGTGCATCCACCCTCTTGAACTTTGCCAGAAGCAAGGCTAAGCAGGATCTCACAGCCTGAAGCTCTCTGCAACATCTGGAATCGATGACTATCAAATTGCTCTCCAGTCTGGACCAGCCACCCTGTCCCGGCACAGCAGGCTGCTGGTATGCAGTGCTGTCACTGGCAAGGGCCTGATTTATGTGGAAATTGAAGAGTAATATGGTTGTCTCCATTTGGAGACTCTCAGGGAAGGCTGGGATGTGTTGCAAAGAGAGGAGAGGTGAGCTCCCCTGGGAGATTTCTGGGGCCCTTCTGCTGCAAGGTGGATTTTAAGACATAGAGATACTAATTGGAGTTAAAATAATTCAGTGCCATCTCAGAAATTCTCCAGTTCTTCACTCAAAAACACATTTTCACATAATTTCAAAAAAAAGACATTTTATTTCTGGAAAGCAATTTGGTTATACACCTTCCAACAGACATAAGAAATGGCACGTAAGTCACAACAAAGCCTATAGGATTCAGCATACTTTCCCCCTGTCATATGTATATATTTAGATCATCTTTCATTCAAGCTGCTCACAAGTTTGCTCTAGAAACATCCTAACAAGGGATGCATTTTTTGGGCTTAGAGGTGTGCAAGGAAATGGAAACACTGTTCACTCCACAGTACCTGGGGCTTCATCCTGGCTGAGGCCAGAGCTCATTTTTATAGGAAGACACACACACACATGCTCCATTAGGAATATATTTAGGGAATGGGGACAGCATTTCTGACCATATTTATCAGCACTGCTGCTAGCAATGAAGTCTGAAGGGACAGTGCCAACCTGCGCTGGAGGGACAGTGTCCAATCCCCTCCGCTGGTTCTGCCCCGATTTACACCAGGGTGAAGCAGGAAATTGTTTGGGAATTTAAAGCCCAAAAGAATGTGTGTCCGCCAGAGTTCATGACTGGTGGGAGCTTTTGGGTGGCAAACAGCAGGTTGGATGGCACAATCATTTGGCCCAGAGCCCCGCAAGAGGCTGCCGGTGCTGCAGGGGAGCCCTGGCAGGAGGGACCAAAGTCTGTGTTCACCCCTCAGCCCAGGCTCGCCCCTCGCCCTGGGGTGGCTCCATGCAGCTGTTTGCACACATGGAGCATCCCCGCTCTGCTCCAGGCCTGGCCAGAGGCCACAGAGAAGCAGCAGCAAAAGCAGAATATTTACTGAGCCCTCAGAACAAGCTGGTACATGAAGGTGCTGCCATGGCTCACGCAGCACACGTTGTGCAACGCGGGCAGGCCCAGGCCGTGGGCACAGACCGGGCACACTGTGACTCACGCTGGGCACAACGGGGCTGCAGGGAGACCGGGGGAAGGTGGCTGCACCCCGAGCCACCCAGGATAAGGTGACCCCAGTGCTCAGCCCTGAGCTCCCTCCTGGCTTCGTCTTAGCCCAGACATTTCCACTTTGCCTCCATGGGCTTGTTTTTTTTTTTCTTTTACCCAGTAACCAGGTATTTAGAGGTTCAAGTTAATATATTTTTTGAGTAACTGAGGGCAACTGAGTGTTCTCACAATCTGGTTCTCACACACATGTCCCTTAGCTAATCTGTTAACACTGGGCGCTGAAATCCCTGCCGGCATCTCTGACAAAGTCAGCTACTACCAGTATGGATATTCCTCTGGAAAGTTCTCCTTTCTGTTATGTTTTGATTAGATAGGGCTCTTGGGTGACACCCGGAAGCTGAAGAAGGTTCTGGGGAAATCAATGCTATGGCGAGCATGAAAAGTGAGTAAAGGCACAACTTTTAAAGTTTTGCAAGGACGTAGGAAAAAACAGCTTCTGGGGTTTGATGGAAGCTGCAACGATGGGAAGAGGTGGCTGAAGGGGGAAGAGGTGGCTTGATGGGAACTGTGGTGTAGATGCCACTTACCTCACAGAGCCTTATACTCAGTCCTGCCTCCTCCCCCAGATAGGGAAAGATCCCTGATCCCCCAGAAGCTGCAGATGCTGCTGAGCAGCCCCTTTGCTGGCCTAGTGCTGTGTAAAAACTCTCTTTTCCACTTTCCTGCTCCTGGATTTGGAAAGATAACAAGTCTGCCTACTTGGTATTCCCAAGGCAAAGCCTTGCCCAAAGCTGAGAGCAACAGAAGGGGCAGCCTGACAGTTGTCTTTATAAGCACTGAAGGATGGGCTTGCTCTTTCTTGGCATCCAGAAACTCGATGTTTCCCGGCAGGATTCTCATTGCCAAACTCCCCCAAACCAGGCAATGATGCCATGACCACCAGCCTGAGATGGGGATTGCCTTGGCAACACTGGGCAGAGCCTGCCTTTGCTGCCTGTGCCCTGCCCATGGCTGGGTGGTGTGGGCAGCCTTGTGGCTCCTCCTGCAGCAGGTCTGCACCCACCTTTGCACAGGGATGCCCTTGGGACTGCTATCGCTTTAGCAGCTCAGAAAGAATAGAGCTGGCTGGGCATCTCCTGATCCCAGGAGAGCCTGCCGATGAAATGCAAATGGCTGTGATGGCTGGGGCAGGGATGTGGGCAGGGATGTGGGCTGGGCCCTGCCCCCTCGGCATCACCCTCCAAAGGTCTTTAAGGTGCAAACATCGCCAGTGGCTTCTGGGTTTGCCACAACTGGCAGCCCTGCCTGGTGCCAGAGCTGGGCTTGAGCCAGAGCAGGGAACATAGAGTCACGGAATTGTAGAATAGCTTGATTTGAAAGGGATCTTTTAAGGTCATCTAGTTCAGCCTCCCTGCAGTGAGCAGGGCCATCTCCAACTAGACCAGGTTGCTCAGAGCCCCATGCATCCTGCCTTTGAATGTTTCCCGGGATGGGGCATCCCCCGACCTCTCTGAGCAGCCTGTGCCAGTGTTTTACCACCTTTTTTGTATAAGACTTCCTTATATCTAATCTAAACCTATTCTCTTTCCGTTTAAAACCACTACCCCTTGTCCTATTGCAACGGGCCCTGCTAAAAATTCTGTCTTTATTTTAGGACCCCTTCAGGTACAGGAAGGCCACAATAAGATTTCTTCGGAGCCTTCTATTCTTCAGGCTGAACAACTCCGACAAGGATAGAGAAGCTAAAGTGATGAAAACTGCCCAGAAATGCCTGTACAAAAAAAGGAAGGGAACAGGATCCTCCTCCCTATCTCTGCATCAGTAGGGATGGTCAGCTTGGTTGAGTCAGGATGCATTGCTGTGTGCATGGGCTTGTCTGCGTCATGCTGACAAATACCTTCTTACTTCTCTAAATCCTCCCGTTGGAGGAATAATTATCTTGAGGGAATCATAAATACTGTGTGTCACAGCCCTGGGATAACAATTTCAGCACTCTGCCCTTCCAGCATTGCCAGCACTAGGAAAACACATAAAAATGTGCCTGCAGCAAAACAAGTACAGTTCCCTCATTGCCCTTTGAATACTAGTCTGTGGCAAAGTTCAATAAAACATTGGCAGAACTGTTCAGTGAACCACACATTAAGTAAGGCCAGGTTAATTTTCAGCATTAATTCTCCACAGAGGAACTTGCACGTATCAGTCAGTTCTTTTAGTTTCTCATTCAAAATGAGCATTGGAGAGGAAGAAAAGCCTGTGAAAACGTTCTAAATTCCCCTTTGGGATAAGTGAAGGTCCTTTGAGGCATCACCTAGAGAGAAGGTCTGAATTAGTGGGGGTTTGGGTGGTGACATGTGAACATAGTTCAAAGTATTTTACCTTGACCGTGTCCAGGGGATGGCCCGCAACCACGCTGGCAATTCCTGGGGATGAAAGCAAAGTATTATGCAAAACATTGAAGCTTTTTGACAGGACAGGATGCAATGGGTTTAGAGGAGAGAAGAGGAACAGCTGTAAGGGACCTAGCCAGAGCAATGACCAGCATGGTGCTCTGTCCCTGACAACAGCTAAAAGCTGAGCTTAAATACTTTTCGTGTACACTCTCCTGGACTCCTTCAGCTTTACATCTCAAAGGCGCTGGAGAAGGAGAAGTCATGCTTGTATGTCCTGTCCAGGACCAACCCCTTTTGCACTCCTGTAAGCTCACACAAATTTTTAGCCTCAGAATGGTGAGATTCCTGTTAGACACAAGGCAATACTTTCTCCTGGCTCAGAGTGATGTCCTAGCTGACTGCAAATGGGACCTATGAACTCCTCATCCTTTGCTGCTTTAAGAGCAGTTTATGGAGATACCTGTCAGAGAGGATTCAGATACAGAGGATCCTGCTCTCTGTAGATCTTTACAGTGCCATCCTGCCTTATTCCCCATGGTTCTCTGGGGAGAAACTGGCCCATATTCTCTTACCATCCACCCACCTACTCACACCAGTCACTGCCAGGAGCTCTCATGGCAGGACAGAACACAGTTTGGTTTCCTTCTTCTCCAGGAGAATGGAACACCTGTGTGTCAGGTTATTGTTTTACGTGTTTGTTGCAAACAACACTGGCAAGTTTTAGGGTTTGTGGAGAGTGGGTAATTTGTGATGCTTCCTCACCAGCAAGTCTCTGTGCCAACCAGTGCCCACAGGTGCTTTGGGGATGACATGTGATTTCTCACTTGTAGTGGGTTAGTACTGAAAAGAGCATCATGTCCTTGGTCGACACATTATGACTTTTCTAAGCGTGTGTTAAAAATTGTCCCCTATCCTCCTGGACCTGAGACCATCCATGGTCTAGTGCCATGCACGAAAACTCTCAGCTGCCACTGCTGCTGAGCACTGGTGGCTGTTCACCTCTGGGATATCCTGTCCCATTGCTGGGGGTGTGCAGCCACAGCACAGGGCAGTGGGGCAGAGAGAGCAACCACAGGCTACAGAGATCCAAAAATCAGCTGCTCACGCAAACTTTTGGCAGAGGTTTTGGGTTTTTTAGTCAGCTAACTTATTAACCACTTCTGGCAGGACACCTGTGAGCCACCTCACACCCTGCTCCTGCGTGGGGTCTGAAGGGTCACCTGAACAGAGGTTTGCTCTGCGGTGGCTGGTGCCACAGTGGATCCTCTGTCCTGCTGCAGCCCTGGAGGCAGCAGAGCTGGTCACCCTCTCAGCTGGCAAACCCAGTGGGCATCTCTCAGTTCCGTAAACCTTGTCTCATTACTGGCGCATCTACAGGTTTGGCTTCCTTTTCTTTCTGATACCTGTTTCCTGGTGTTTGCCATCGGAATTCCCAGCAGACAGGATCAATCCTTGCCCTGGCCATTGGCCCAGTGGCCGCGGTGGGACGGCGGGGTCAGAGCCCGGCAGTGCCTCTCCCGGGGAAGGAGACACGGGGGAACCCCGGGCTGACAGCTGCCAGCCCCCTCCGAGCCCGGCGGCGCTTCCAGCCACGGGGGCAAGAACGGGAGAGCCGGCGGGAGCTGGGGGCATGCGGGGGCCCTCTGGAAGTCTGCCCCGCACAGCAACATCGCACGTTCTAAACTTGAATTTTAAGCATCCCGCCCGTGGAAGTGGGATTAAACCGCACATGTGAGCCAAAGCAAAGCAAACCGTGGGAGACGCCGGCCAGAGGCGCAGACCGTGGGTGACCCGGAGGATTTTATCCCCGGGCACCTCCGCCGTGCGCCCTTCGCTGCCTCCCCACCCGCGTTCACGGCATCACTCACCGCCCACCAAGCCCG
>VZTA01016288.1:41299-80436 GCA_013398855.1 Mohoua ochrocephala | reverse complement strand
CAACGGGGGACGAGATTCAGCGTGAAGGGGGGAAAAGGTAGGGGAAGATCATGTACACTCGCAAATTGAAGATGTAAGTACAGAGATAAAGAGTATTACACCCTTAATCAATTAAAAAACATCTCCGTTCCCTTCATTGAAATCACTGCCTCATCGTTTCAGGAGATATCCCCAATTTCTGTGTAATCCTTCCAGGAAATAACCCCCATGTCTGTATTTTGGCAAGCAGTGAACAATTGCCCCCCTACACCATTCCTTCTACGTAGTATTCACAATATTCTTATACATTTATTACATGCTTCTCCATCTGTCCAGTCTTTCCCAGAGCCAAGATTCCAGATCTGGTTTATTCTCCTTTCATGCAAGACACTCCTTTTCACCCTCCTCAATCATTTTTGTTTACAGTCTTTGAACTGTGCAGCCAGAACCACAAGCGATAGGAAAGAACCACTCAGCAGAATAAAGATATTTTCTGTTTTGATCTCAAACCCTTTTCTAGGAATTCCTGACATGCCTTTCTGATGGGGGGTGAAGGCTGGGCTGCCTTTCTTGAATTGTGAATACCTGATCTTGAGCCCAACCTGGCTATTGTGCCTCCTCTGTGGCACTTCCAAACAGTAAATCTAACATCATACACCGGAACAGCACCTGGTCACTCAATGCAGGACATCCTCACAATCTTCAACCAGCTCTCCTTGTGCTCACCAACTCCATCAGAAATGTCCTCTTGGACTTCAGGGGCATGACTGCTCTGAAAAAGATGTCTTGGCCCTTGGCCCATACATCTGGCTGAGGTTTATAGTACAGCCCAAAGCAAATTTTATTCTGTCTAGGCTAGAGTTCTGCAGATGGCAGTTCCTTGGGTCAGTTTTGGAGGCTTTCTGACAAGATTGGCATCAGGTCTGCTATATTGCCTTCCTGAAATGCAAGATTGGATTTTCTTTAAGTGTATTTTGTCTACATGTTCTGGTAACTGCAGAAAATAGTTCCTGAGCAAGAAATCCTGAATGCAAAATACTGGCTGAAAATAGAAATATTTAAATTTTTTTCTTAAAAAAATTGGTATTTTCATTTCCACTGATAAATTAATGTATTCCACAAAAGGACCTTAACACAAAGTTCCCTTGTGTGCGTGCACATATACACAGGAAACCTTATCACCGAGTTGGCTGAAGGGGGCTTTTGTCTAGAAATTGCTTATAGAAATTTAATATTGTGTGCATGGTTATCAGCTCAGATAATCTACACCTGAAACTTTAGATTTTTCAATGCATATAACAATGCTCATTCTTCATGAGGAAGGTTTTCCTCATGCACCAGGTCTCTAATGGATTTTGAGGGGGACTGTGGTCCTGGATAAATGTTGGAGAAAACATGTGTGCACAAGCACTGTGGAATCTTGTCAGTTATTCGTTTTCTCAAACTTGCTTTCTTCTTTTTAGAAGAAATATTATTCCACATACACACTAACACAGAAAAAGGATTTTGTCCTCATTTTTCATGCACGTTTTCTCGCAAAGCCAGAAGAAAAGCTGGCTGAATGAGGTAATTATTCAGATAGCAGCATTAATCATTAATCATATGAATTCTCTTTAACTGGGAGTAACACATTTCCATGCCAAAATCAGAACATCTGCTAACTCGGGGAGAATACTGGACATGGTCTTTGTGCAACACTGAACCTGGCGCTGAAACCACACGTTACGGAGAGTTTACTGTAAACAACTCCTGGCCTAGAGGAGGGAGGCAGGGAGGCTGGGATGGACTGAATGGAGATGCCCTTGCAGCTGTATCTGTGGACACCCCCAGGGGTGCAGGACACTCGTGGCTCTTGCTGATGGCAGTGCTCATAAAGCCACGAGTGATCCCAGCGTGGGCAGGGACCTGTATGCGGGCTTGGACAGTCAATGTTTGCTCAGCCCCTCAGTGCCCTGCTCCTCCGTGGGTTGTGAGGGGGTGTTTGCCCCTAAAGCGTAGTGGCTGCCACTCAAGAGTTTATCCTTAGTGCCAGCTATGGATTGGGAGCAGGTGACTCACTCCCAGCCAGGCTGAGGCACCTCTCTGGTTATGCACAGGTGAACCTCTGCTGCTGCTGCTGCTGCTCCTTCTGCTGCTTTGAGCACCCTGACCTTGTGGAAGTTGTCCCTGCCCATGCCAGGCAGGTTGGAACCAGATGAGTTTTTATGTCCCATCCAACCCAAACTGTTCTAGGATTCTATGGTTCTGTGATTTTTACCAAACTGGACTGAGCTGGGACCACTAAAGCAAAGCTACTTTTGGGCAGTGGCACTGGTAGGGGCATCTTTGCACTCAGAAATACTTTCCAGCATGCTGCCACGTCCTGCCTGTGGGCTGAGAGGCTTGGGGCTCTTATCTCCACCTGACGCTGTCAAATACGGTGCTGTTTGTTGAGACCTGTGCACACACCTCCATCTCCCAGCTGGCAGGACATCTCCTTTTACTGGTAACAGGCAGCAGTGACATATGGAAAACTGGGAAGGGATCCATCCTTTCTGCTGCTCTGAGTCCCAGCTTGGCCTTGTAGCCACTCACAAATGCTGGTCAGAGGGAGATGCGTGTGGTTTCGTTTAGGGATGAGGAATTCTCTTCCTCCTGCCAAGAAGGGGAACAGGGAGATTGTGTCATCCTGAACACTCTGGATGTTCTCCTCCTCAACCACAAACTCATTTTTTTTTAACAGTACCACACTCTTTTGACCAGTTTACATCCTTTCCACTGCAGGTGTATAATGCTACTGATAAAAGGGAAGAAATTTCCCACTATCTTACCTGGAGCTGTGTATTTTCTCTGGGAGAGCATTGCAGTGAAGGAGCTGGGACAGACTCAGGAACTTGTGGTAGATTCACACTTAATTGCTCTTGGAATTAAAGAATCAACTCAGCAGGGACAGAGTATGTTAGATAGAAAGGTGTTGTTAATTTCTTATCAATCTGTAAACAGTTTCTGGGCTGGGATGCATTTCACTGTAAATTCACTTTCAAATTCCCTTTAAATTCCTTTAAAATATTAACCTGTTAGTAACAAATAATGGCTTAAGCTGCTGGACAAGATACAAGTAAAATGACATTAAACCTCACTGCTGCAGCCAGAGTCACTGATATCTGATTCTAATGCTTGGTGTCTCTTTGAGGGGCTGAGTCGCATGAGCAGAGCCCAGTAAATTAAAAAGCAATGTACAAACAGCCTGAAGCAATGTGTAAGTGGTGACAGGAGGACAACCTCATGGCTATAGCAACCAGACAGATCCAGGCTGTGGGAAGACATGTCAGGGGACACATAGCAGAAATAGTTTTCCCTTCCAGGAGCTACCAAACAAGCCTGTTTCTGTAGACAGCACAACATGAGTGCTTGCTCTGCAGGAATGTGCATGGCAGATGAATTAGAGGCTACAAACACACCAGAAACAGGCATGGAGGGCTCCACTGTGAACAGCTGCAAAGCTCTTCTCTGCCCTTCCTAGCGCAGGACTTGGGTAGGATTTACTGGAGGAGAAGCATTCCAGGAAGAATTGGGCAGTGAAGGGAATCCTCTGGTCTTTTCATCACCTGTATCTATATCATCTATATCATATATATCATATCATATCATATCATATCATATCATATCATATCATATCATATCAATCTATCTATTTTTATATAGGGAACTCTTCTGACAAGTGCCTGAAGTAGCTGATATCCCATGAGAAGATCTGTCTCCAGACCTATAGGCAAGACCCATCTGATGCAGTTCCATGATGCTGCACAGACCTCCTGGGACTGACTGCCCTCAGCCTGCAGCACCAGGCATCTAACATATCTAACATATCTGACATATCTGACATATCTGACATATCTGACGTATCTAGCATATCCCCCCAGATCCCAGCCTGGCTGAGCACCAACCAGCAGTCAGGGTAGACATTCCATGGGCAGCTCTCAAACACCATCCAACATCTTTTCTTGAGAGTGATGAGCAGCCCTGTCCACTGTACTGAGCTCTTCCTCTGCCGCAATTTCTGGAGAGCAGGAGAAGCAGCAGTATCTGGAGCCTGGTGAGCTGCAGCCACACTCCCACCCTGGCAAGACTGACTGTCCCACAAGCTCAGGAGGTTTTGGCTGAGATGAGCCAGCTCAGCAGGACATGCTTGAAGCTGAGAGCAGAGCAATGCTGTACAAGCCAGCTACAGTATGGCAGCAAAGGTGGTGTTCTCTGTCCTGGCAGGAGGAGACAGCCAGCTGTGACCCATGCTCCTTGCTCCCATTGCTCAGGGTCATTTTCCACATGGCAGCTATTGATAAGACCTGGAAAGAGCAGGAAGGTTCCCTGGCAGAGGCAGCTGGGCAGGCAACATGTGGCTGTACTGCTAACGAGCCTGAGTGGAGCACTTTGCCCAAAGCCATGAACAGGTTTCCGAGCTTTGACTGTTCCATCAACAGCTCGTGGTGCTCAGCTCAGCCCCACCATACTTCATGGTCGTGTCATAGAACCACAGAATGGTTTGGGTTGGAAGGGACCTTAAACATCCTCTCATTCCACCCTCCTGCCATGGGCAGGGACACCTTTCCCTTGAGCAGATTTCTCAGGGCTCTATCCAACCTGGCCTTGAATATTCCCAAGGATGCAGCATCCACAGCTTCTCTGGGCAACCTCTTGCAACCTCACGGTAAAGAATGAGGATGTCTCGGGAAAAGGGCTGGTGGCCAGGAGGAATCTTCTCAACACTTGGGATAGGATTTATTCCTTTGAGCTTTACATTTCCCTTCCCAGTTCTCTGCCTGAGCTGGTCGTGGCAACCCCTTTGGGCATCCGAGATGAGCTGTGGCTCGTGATCCAGTGGGAACCTAAGGTCAGGTGTACACATTCCCACTGCAGACATCCACATTTAGGTAAAATAATCCCCACTCTTGTTTCTCAGGTCTTGTGCCAAGTCAGACACCAGGCAGAGACTCTTCAGTGAGACGAGTTCAGTTTGAGCTCCAGCTTCATGTGATCAAACCCCTTCTGCTGACATGCATTTGCTAAATACCACATCTGGAGTACCAGCAGGTGAATGCACAGTGTCTCACACAAACCCCACTGGCAATCGTAAGTTAGAATGAACCCTTCTTTTCAGCTTGTGGAAGATGGACGTCTAACTCTCTAGAAAAATAAATGGCAAATTGGACCTTGGCTTTTGTAAATCACCTTGAAAATCTCCGTAATTGTGAGTAATTAAAATATTCAGTTCTAAAATTAAATTTAAATATTATGTGGGCGGGGGGGTTGGGGGGGGTGTGTTTGTGGTTGTCTTCAGTGAAAAAGTTTCCTCTGTGTTTACCCCTCTAAAAATTCTTCCACCTTTTTTACTATTATTCCATGGCAGGAGAGGGATTTTGTGTAGGTTGCCAGGCCCAGCTGGGCTGGGGTAGAAACTCATCACAGTGGAAAGAGGAGCAGGCTAATTTTACAGGGTGAACACCCTATTTGCATGGAAACATCTCTGCAATCAATAACACCAGGAAGAGGAATGGCAAACAACACAGGAGATTTCAAAGTTGCAAATACCAATCATGGTGCCTGAAAGCTGCAGGAAAATTTACATGAGAGAAGCAAACACCACTGCTTTGTGGGCAATGCCCTGATTGAATGGGCACAGTGAGACAGTTTCTCATTTGTGTTAATGGAGAAGCATCCTTTGTTTGTGTTCAGTCTCACTGATTCCCTGCTCACAATGTCCTGTTTAAGCTCCATTAATTCACTGTGGAGTCTATAGGAAGAATTTGTGTTCATCCTTCCTGGAAGGTCTTGCAGCATCACTGTAGTGAAAGGAAAAATCAAGACAGCATCAAGCTGAGAAGGGCTTGGGTAGGAAGAATCAGCAGAGTGAAGACAGGAAAATGGGGAGCAGAGCCTTGGGTCTGCTGGAGAAATCCTGTTCACCCTTTGCAAATCTCTCCATGGCAATTATCTGACTTTATAAACAGGACTCCAGGAAGATCCCTCTGGAGGCTCCTCGAAGTCCAGTAAGGCAGGGAAGGGTGCTGCACCTTCAGCTGGGGCTGGACGTATCCTTGTGCATTTTGGCTCCAGGAGCTGCTGAAGATGAGGAATGCCTCAAGAACAAATATCTGCTCGTGGCTTCTTTCCCTTGGACATGCGTGTGACCTGCCCTGGAACTCACTGAGTTGTGTGGTTAAGAGTTGCCCATCTCCTGGACAAACAGGGAAAGCAAATACTCTGGAGCAAAGAGCCAGGCCTTCTGCTGGGCTTTAGCCGAGGGAGGCTGTGACAAAGTATTGCAAAAGAAAAAGCCCAGTCAGTGAAATGCTGGCAAAAGCAGTTGCTCATCACACATGGTCCCATTCCCGTCCAGGCAGCTGGGTCTCACAGTCTAGGTGCTGTGAAGGGTCACCTCCCTGCACGACAACATCTGCCACTGGTTTTGGTGTTGCCACGGGACACGGGGATGTCTCAGCACCCATGTCCCTACGCTGGGCTCCACACAGCTCAGGCTGCTGGGCTTTACAGCAGGAGCTGGGTCCTTGTGTGCAAATTCTAGAGCTTTTCACTAGAAGTCTGTGGATCAGAGCCCACATCTGGTCTGAGTGGTGCTCAAGGAAATGTTTATTCTTCAAAATGTATTATTTTGCCAGTGGCTCATTCCTGTGTATCCTTGCTGTCATTCCAGAGACACCATCAGTGTGACCACTACCAAAAGGAACTTAGGCACAAAAACTTCAGGTCCAGCCTGGGTATTTGCCACAGATGCAATGGTGACTAATTACCTCGTTGCATATATCAACACTTTTCCTCCAAAACCTATGAAAGCAACAGAAACAATCTGCTGCAATGTATTTCCCACAGCACCAAGAGACGGATTTTGGTACCTGGAGAACGCCAGACCCCCAAGGACCTGGACCTGATGATTGATAATATTTGGGCCGACAGTGCCACCAAAAGGAAATGGGATAAACTGCCCATCCTAGAAACGCCTCCTGGTGGTTTTGGAGCAGTTTCCCCGACTGTCCTCCCTCCAGAACTCTGCTTTACCCCTTCTTCCATACGTCTGTCTCTATCAGAAACACACACGCCCTCCTGAGGCACCGGGGAAGAGAAATTATCGATTTAGTCGGGAGAGTCTCTTTTTAGCAGCTAGAGATATTTCCGGCTCTATACAATCATATAAAATTGCTTGAATGCTAAATTGCAGCGCATGGAGAAATTTTATTCTTTGTTTTGGAAAACATATTCCCCATATCCTGCAAAATAACACTTTACTTGCTTGTGGTTAACTGGAATTCTTTTAGTATTTTGTTTCCAAGCAGGCACTATGACAAGAAATTAAACATACTAGAGTTTGCCCAGATCTTTAAAGCAGCCGTAGCTGACTTTGCTAAAGTAAGCCTATCTGATGGGCTTTACATTAAGCTGACATCACAACTGCAAATTCCTCTTAGTTTAACGAGAATTCACGGTCTCCATTTACAGGGGAAGATGGATTAAAATGCTTCTCCGAGGCTGTCTTTTCCCAGCTTTGGCAGGCGGGGTGGCTGCAGAGGGTGCTGTTAACCTGCGCACACCAGCGCCGAGATGGACTCTGCACAGCAGAAGAGACCCCTGTCATTCAGGGGGATGTTAAAGAATTTTCCTGCTAGGATGGCAATTCAGGCTCTGCACAGACCTGAATGCTACAGCTGCGTCTGAAGACTTTAATTGAATATGACAGAGAAAAGCTGAGTCCTGTTGGCACATCCCACCCAGGTGCCTTGATTTGGTACCTTGGAAAAAACCCTGTCAGTTTGGATACGTAGCATAGCAGGATCTTGCAGCTCTCGCTGGGTCTCAACACACCCTGGATGTCCCCAGACCGGTGTGTTTGAGGGGAGAAAAGCCAGAGAAGGGGGTTCAGTGAGACCAGGCTAATTGCTTGGAGCAGAGCAGGAAGGATCAATGAGCTTTGCACAAGCTGTGTTTTCCTTGCTGTGGGGGAGGGATGTATATCTCTATTTCTTTTTAATCTGATGGTGAGGAAACGACGACTTGGCCTCCCTGCACTGATGAAGTATAAAAATAGTCTTTTATCACCGTCTTAAGGATCTTTGTCTCTTCCCAGCATTTGACAGCACGAGCTGTCATTTGTTTTACCAACCTGAAAATGTGCCATTTGTTCCCGAGGAATGGTCCAGGCACAGGTAGGCTGTGTCAGTCCTACCCTTGGGGCTGAGAGCTGGAGCTCTCCTGCAGCATCACATCTCAGGAGTCAGTACTTCACTCCTTTGGTATGATTCAAAACTTCATCTTCTGCTTTCAAAGGCAGCTTCTTGCCCTAAATAATGATAAAACCAGGCTGTGCTTCTACTACCAAATGCTATTTTCTGCCTTTTCCTTTGATTTTCTCTGATTCAGAGCAGCATGACACAGGTTTCACTGTGGTGCTTGCAGGGGACACCAGGATGGGGCAGGGATGAGGACACGGATACAGGTGGCAGGTGATGGTGGGGACCACGAGCCCTCTCCAGCCATGGGACATCCTGAGGAGCTTTTACAGAACTCAGCAGCTGAGATCATTTTTTCACGATGGCTTTTAAATCCATTTCATTTCATTTCAGCATTAAATGCATTTGCCTTCCTCATCATCAACTACACAATGGTTTAAAAAGCTGTTTTCTTCCCTTAAAATTCCTGACATGGTTTTGCTCCTGGTTGCTCTTGGGTCTTCTCTAATCCCGCCTCTCTAGCGAAGGCAGCTGAAGCTCTCCCGCTCCTCCAGACCACCTCGAGGACTGTGATTTTCAGCATTTGGCTCATCACCTATGCAATTATTTTCCATTCAGTGGAATGGAACACGTGCCAGCTAACAGATGCAGCCAACAGACTGGTCTGAATGGGCCAAAGGTAGTGGTGACCTTTCGAGTTGTGACTGTGACATTTTTACAGATGGAATATTTTTACCTGCTCAGGTTTTCTGGGTTTGTTTTTATTTGTGATTTTTTTTTTTTTTAAATAATAATTTCAGCATCATTTTTCCAGCTTTCTGCCTATCCCTGTCAGGAGGAGTAACGTCAGAGGAGTCAGTCCAAAGCTGATTGAATTTTTGTTACTACTGCTGCTGCATGAGCATGTGGTGAGGAATAGGCACTGGAGAGTGAGGGTCCTCCCAAGGGCAGGCTGGGACTGTGCAGGGAGGAGGCAGAAAGCTCCTGTTTCCAGCCTCAGCATCCCCCTCGACAGGGCATGTGGTATCCAGCCCATCAGCCCTGCCTCTCAAACCACAGCATTTTGCTTGTAAAAAGGCAGAAAAAAAAAGAGACAGGAGTGACAAAAATGTTCTCAGTGAGGGATTTAGAAGAAGCATCAGAAGACTCATTCTTAAATTATCCCAAGATCATTTCATTCCATCCATTGCTGCTGCTGCTCAGTGGAAAAATCATATAAATAAAACTAGTCCAGGCCTGCTGTACATGAAGGCAAGCAGAAACTTTCAACTTGTTTTATTGTCCCACAGCTGCTTGCTGCTGCATAGAGTTTTCTTTAGTTGGTGTGACCCAAATCTCAGAGCTGTAGGCACTGCGCCTGGATGTGCTGTGACTTCATCTCTGTCCCTTCTCAGGTATCTCGGCTTCATCAGCAGATCCCGGGGAGCCCGGAGGGAAATAGCTGCAGCAGGTAGTGCTGTGGCTGCTTGCTGCTATCCCCAAGGTCTCACAGTTAGTGCAATTAATGCAACTAGCAGCGCTGGGGCCAGCATTGAGCTACCCAAGCTGCTGCTCTCACTGCAGCTCACCCCAGCACGGACCCGCAGCCTCTGTTGTCTCCTTTCCTTTTCCTTCTGTGAATTTTTATGTTTTATTAACTTTCAGAGTTCCAACTGTCCTTGTCTCTGTCCCATCTTTCCCTCATGAGACAGCAGCAATGATTGGTGAAAAGACAAAAAAGGTTGGTTGTGCTTTTTCCTCCTCAACGTTGCTGGTGATTCACGAGTGCCGCGATTTCCCTGCGTTTCCTCTGAAGTTTTCAGTAGTTCCTTCCCCTGCCCATTTAGTGTGATATCTCAGTCTGAGAAACATCTGCACCCCATTAGGAACAGCTTTGGGTACATAAAGCAGAATGTGAAGGGTAAAAAAATGTTTGATGGCTGAGTTACGCTCTCATCCAGGAAGCAATCTGGCAATCAGCACGGGGTCCCTGGGGCACCCGAGCTGAAAAACAGGCTCAACCCTTATTTCCAGCACGTCACTGAAGCTACTTGCCCTGCTAAAATACTGAAACTGCTACGAATCATACCTAGAGCATGAAGGAGCTGATGTCTTCTATGTCACCTAGCAATGTCAGCTTCCTTTTAAATAAAGATTACTTGGTGAGTGCTATCATGGAGTCACCACCCAGAGTCACCACCATACCCAGTTTCTGACTGCTACAGAAATCAGCTTACAGAAACTCCAGAGTTTCTCGAAAGCTGGAACAAACTGAGACTAGAAATCTGACTTGTTGTCAAGAGGCTTCAGGTAGATCTGATTTTGGTTACTCAGGGACTATTTGGCAAACGGCCCATCAGACAGCAGGGGGTTTTGTGGTTAATCTTGGCTGTACATCTGAAGTCAGCACAGTGCTTGGCAGGGGCTGCCAGCTCAGTGTGGGACCAGCAGGATACGTCTCCATTGCACTGGAGTCATGAGATCCAACCACCTCCCATGGGTGGTTTTACACCCCATCTGCCTGCCCTGCTTGTTTAAGCATATCCTTTGAAATCTTTCCTCAGGAAATTCTGAACAACCTTCAGTTTTGGTGAGTTTCAGGATTTTTTGTGCTCCCTGTTGGTGCATAGTCTCTTTTCTCCTCCAGATGACCAGCACGTTCCCTGAGAGCTCACCTCCCCTTTCTGCCAGTGTACTTTCTCTTAAAGTAGTTCATATTTTTCTTCTCTTTCTGGGAACAAGCAAAGATAAAAGTGTTGATCAGCCACTTGAAGATTTATTTTTCCATTTCTGTAATCTTCTAGGACAAGAGGAAAGCCTCAGGTTGCACAGGGGAGGTTTAGGTTGGCTGTTAAGGACAATTTCTTCACCAGAATTGTCAGATATTGGAACAGGCTTCCTAGGGAAGTGATGGAGTCATCATCCCTGCAGGGATTTAAAAGACATGTGGGTGTGGCACTTAGAGACATGGGTTAGTGGTGGATTTGGCAGTGCTGGGTTAATGGTTGGACTCAATGATCTCAGACGGCTTTTCCATAAATCACTCCATGATTCTATTTTGAGGCTGTTTTGACTGTGAAGCTCCTGCCATGCCCATTGCTGTCCCCAGACTCTTCTCACGGGTGAGCTCGGGTGTCCCTCCCTGGGCTGGGCATGGTGAGCCACATTTCCCAAAGGCTAGGGCACTCCCATCAGTTCCTGAAGAAAACTCTCAACTGTGCAAGCAGCTTTTTTTTTTATATATACAACCTGTTCGTGCTTTCCCTGTGCCCATATGGTTTAACAGCTCATTTTGGAAACCTTAAGGTTGAAGCCCCTGTGGGCTGAGGAGTGTTTCAGACACAAAGGCTGACTGTATTTCACATCCTCATCCTCTCATTTTCTTAGTCTTTACATGAACATAATTGCGGGATTCTCCTTCCTACTTTCAAGTGAGAGCACTGTCAAAGAAGCAATATCCAGCCAGCCACGGTTCAGGCATGTCTGGGGAAGGTAATAAAATGTTAAAAAAACAGAAAATGTTTTTGATGCTGCCTGTTGCTGCAGCTGACAATGCATTGCGGAGAGCTGGGAAGAGATTCCTCCAAATTTCATAGCCAGGACGTAGATGGATAACTAGAAATAAATCACGACAGTCACAGACCAGAGCCAAATGGTTTGCAATGGTGTAGAGAGAGGATCTTGATTTGGGAAACACGGTGATTAATTTGTTTTCATGGAGTAATTACCAATTAATCATTTGGCTAATTATGTTGTGTCATGAATTAGTTATAAACAGACTTCAGCCCAATTATGAGGACTCAACTAGATAATTTAATTGAATGTTTATGCTTCCAAAAGTGCTTCGCAAGACTTTTTTTTAGCAGCTGAACACATACATCTAACTGGAAAATGGCACACGTTTAAATCACTGACAGCTAAAGATGCCTTAAATTACACCCTGTTGTAATTAGGAGGCTTAGTGGTGTATCCATAGCTGAGCTTGACCTCCGTGATATTGCCAGTTGTTTAAGCGTGTAATCATTCCTTTACATCAGATCCTTTTTTTCATGAAAATGTTGGTATCTAAGGGAGTTTTTTTACTTCATCAGATGAGGAGGCCTAAAATAAACATTCCTCTCTGTGCTGACACGTGACAGCATTAACAATTGAAAATAAAATTGCACATAATATGCTCTTTCAGAGAATGTCCTCAAAGTTTCTGGAGAAAATACCAGCTGTACATAGCAGACTAATACTTAGCAGCTCAAGTTATCCCTTGGGAGTACATCTGCCAGATATAAATATTAATGAAAGAGAATTGTGACGGGAAGATTAAGATTCATTAATCATTATTATTAGCCATCATCAGGTGCTAATGGGGCAGCTGCTTGGAGTGAGAACCCCTCACGTTTACCCAGAGCACCCATTCATGAGGATGCCTTCAGAGAATGAGCTCTTCAAAGGAAGGGATCAGCACTCTGCTGCCAGAGGATATGTATTTAGGGAGTAAATACAAAGCTTGGTGGCTGTGGGTGTGATTTGGGTCCCTGAAAGGATGTGGTGGTACCAGGGGCACAGTCTCTGGTTTAAGGGAAAATACAGCCAGAGAAACCAGGAAAAGCTGCAGCTCCCATGCTCCGGTGGGATACAGAGGATTTCACAAGCTTCGCCATCTGAGGGGTTGTTCAAACACTCTGCAGCTGTCAGACCCTATTGTTAGGTCTATATTGTGTTGGGGTTTTGATGTCTCAGCCATTGCAGAGCTGTGGAGTGGGAAAGAGTTCACTGCCTCCTCCCAGGCAGGTTGGTGTCTATTTTCACAGCTCTGCTCAGCTGGACAAGCTTAACTCCTTGCTCTCCACCACACTCCCTCTGCATTGCTCGTGTTGCCAGTTTCCTTCAGGTCTTGCTCCTGCAAGAGTTTCCAATTTATCTGTTTGCCTTTGATAATTTTGCTCAGTAAAAGCCACCATGGAGTGTGCTTACTCCTTGGTGTAATTGCAACAGAACCAGCTCTGTGCCACCTCTAGGCTTTGGCATTATCTTTTCTCAGCTAAAAACATGAGAAGGTGGCCCAGTTTCCCCCCAGACCACAGGCAATGGCCAGGCAGGTGGCTGTGCCCCATGCAGTTACTGATGCACAGGAGTCAGGGAACGGTTCACATTGGAAGGGACCACTGGAACTCATCTAGTCCAACCTCCCTGCTCGAGCAGGATCCCCTAGACCGCATTACTCGGGATTGTGTCCAGGTGGCTTTTGATATCTCCAGGAAAGGAGACTCCAGAGCCTCTCTGTGCCAGCGCTCAGTCACCCTCCCTGTACATAAGTTCTTCGTCATGCACAGAGGTAGGTACTCAGAAAAGCAGAGCACAGTCATTCCCCTGCACAGTGGATATATTTCAAACACGAGTTTGGAGGAGTCCACAGCTCAGGTGATCCTGATGTTCAGCTGTCCCTGGGGATACATTTCTCCGTTTATATTTACCAGTAGCAGAAATTGGCCCAAGGACACCAGCCTTGACAAAAGGCTGCAGATTAAAATACATAGCACATGCATTTTTCCACATGTGAAACTCTAATGATTGCTGCAGAAGTCAAGGACTACATAATTTGGATCAGGTGCTGGCATTTCTGCCTTGCCCACACCTGCAAATCCCATCAACTTGTGCTCCTGGGAAAGGCAAAAGTGCCCCCAGGAGCGTGGGAGGGGCTACTGGGAACTGGTAGCACTGGGGTATGGACAAATAGATTTATGGGGGATTATGTAGGTCAGCGGGCTGTTTGCTTTTTCATCATCCCTTCCCACCTGCATCATTAACTGAGAAAGGGTTGCAGACAGGGCCAGCCTGTGCCTTCACCCCAGCCCACCTTTTCATATTTTGGCGAACAGTTGCTCTGGGCAGGTTCCTCACTTGGGTCCAAACATGTTCGTTCTGGTGAGATTTAGGATATAGCTCTAGGTAGACACAGAAACACGTCTGTGTGTCAGGACAGACTAATGGAATCCATTCCAGGGTCCAGGCGTGACAGGAGCGCAGCTGCTTCCCCTCCTGTTGCATCAGCTTCCCCGTGGATAACCAGACCTTGCATCCCTTGTTTCTTCATTCCTTCCTATTTCCACATGTTCGTGCTGATGATCAGCATGCAGCACAGCCCTCAGGCACTACCTTCAACCTGTCCCTGCTCTGCAGAACACAGTTCCTCATCTCTGATGTGGTTCCTAAATTGCATTGGCAAAACACCAGATCCTGGATTAAGCTGTCCCAGCAGGAGACCTGTGCTGTTCCCCCATCCCTGGGCTTACCCAGTGATGTGCACGTTCTGGTATTTGCACGGAGGTGTATGTTCAAGGTATTCTCTAGTCACTCACCATAAATACAGTTCTGAAAGGAAGCCAAGTTGTTTCCTATTAATGACTCACTTCCATTCCTTCCCATCACGTTGCTGGGCAGGGACCTGTTTAAGCTTCTTTGTTTCATGCTGAGTTCTGCTCTTCTGTGATAAATGCTACTTGCCAAAAGCTTCTTTTCTATCAGAGTTCAAAATAAAGTTATTAAGTCATATCCATTGACACAATCCAGATTTGGGAGAGGAAGGAGAGCCCAGCTAACCCCAATCCCTGGGGCAGGGCACACACCAATACATTTAAATATTGGGGAGCTAATTTTCTCCCTAAAACAGCATTTAGAGGGGTTCAGGTTTATATAAGGAATGTGCTGTTCTGTTCCACATGGGGAGTCTGGAGGCCCAAGCTCCACCTTGCTGAGGCTGATGGAGTTCTCTAATTGATTTTAGGAATCTTTGGGTCTAGTAAGGCCTGCAGTGTTTTTCTAAAAAAAGTCTCTTGTACCTGACTTCAGCAACAAATTCCATGCCTTACCATGTCTCTGTGGGTCTTTTTATTGACTCTGAAGTAGGTTTTTCCCAAGGAGTACACAGATTAACAAACATTGTGGCTAGAGTCCTTTCCCCCCTTTCCAAATGAAATCTGACATCAACTGTTGAGAAAGAAGAATCTGTGTTATCAGAAATCCCCAAAGACATCTATGATCATCACCACTTTTGTTGTTAAAGGGCATATTTTGCCATGGTTTGTTTGGTTTGTTATATGAATTAACTTTGTGAATTCATGAGATTAAAAGCTTAAATGGGATCAATGAAGACTACACAGCATGCATCAAAGTAATTGCAGATTGTTTTTCAAACTCCAGAGGACTGCGAGTGCTGAAGTACTGAAGGTTTAGGGCAGTAATTATGAATTTTTCAAGTGGAGAGATGAAAGGAAATACATTATCAGTACACAAGGATGAACCAAACTGTGTGACTAGCACCACTCTTGGGGTGAAGGCACATGATGTCCTCACTGAGGCAGGAATCTGATCCATGGAGCAGTTTGAGAAAAATCGTTTGCTGCCTGTGTACAGGATGTTAACTATGTGGAAAAGTAATAAAGTAGCATAAACCTTAGAGAGAAGCACAGAAGCTTCCAGCACTGCCCTCCATCCTTTCCTTTTTACCTCTGAGCAAGACTGTATGGAAAATACATTAGAATCATGAGTTTTGCTCAGCTCCAATTTCAAGATGGCAACACATGATATGATATTTGCCAGCTTTTGATTAAAATTAGGCTTCTCTGACCCATAAGCATAAAGCTTGTAATATTCTCATCTCCCAAATCCTTGATTTCTGATGTTCACTGTTCCCATAAATTATCAAGTACGGCCAATAGAAAGCAGCTGATTTCTATCTAGTAAAAATCAGGCAGATTTGTGGATTTGATACTACATAATTCAAAGTATTTTAATCTGCCAAATTTATGGAAATGCCGAATTTAATATTCTCAGAACAATCCACACCTGCTTTTCAGACAGAATTCCTTCCCTCCTCTGCCTGATCCCTTGAGTTTGGATAATCTCACTCTATTTTGCATGGCTTTCTTTCAACGTACACAAGAAGTCAGCCTTCTTTGTGCTTAAAACCAGAACCTGTTTCATACAGTCTGACTTAGTTCATCTGGAGTCTGATTTGCCTTGTTTTTCAGTGGGAAGGTGGCAGGATGGTACTGAGGTGCCCCTGGGAATGCAGGGATGCAGAAGGCACGCTGGTTGCTCTACTTGCATTCCTAATTCCAGCTGGGGCAGCTGTGTGAGGACATTGGGATGAATTTTCACCAGTCTGGCTGGCTCCAGGTTTTTAACATTTTTTAAAAACCTGGGGGTGAGGCACCACTTCATCCTAAGCAGTGCCTAGAAGAAAGGCTGGGGTCAAAGCTCCTGTCTGGGAGCTCTGCTGGTTTCCAGCATCCAACCAAAATCCCTTCCCAATTGGTCAAAAACCACCAAAGTGCAGTGTAAGCAGAAATTACTATTAAAGCCATCATGTACCTTGCATGGCTGTAGCATTCCTGGTCTCAGTGTCACACTTATCAGAGGGAAAACTTGTCTACCTATGGAGATGTGAAACAGTGAAATGTGATGTGTTTTTCTTCTTCAATCCTTGAAATAGGTAACACTGGTACATTTAGACACAGCCTGTCAATACACTGTCAAACCAGTATGTAATCATTACAGAAACACTTGAAGATTTGCTAAGTGGTTGGAGTAAACTCATCTATTTTGAGCAGAAACGGTCTGTGCGCAGTGCAGGGATGGGAAAGAGCCGTGTTTCATCAACGCATGTGGTGTCTCGAGGAGGTGACATAGTTGGCAGTAAGGAGAGGATGTTGCAAGATTTCACAACTGCAAAGAAAATACTGAGCTGACCCTTTTTGGTTCGATCCTCATCTGGTGTAAATCAGTCCAGATTCGCCAATGCCAAAATATTTCTGGATGCTGTTTCCCAGTTTTCCAGCATCAAAACTGATGTTTATGGAAGCTCCTAGTTGCACATATTAAAGTAATCAAGAGTATTTTCATTACTGACTGTGCAAGTGAAATGAAGACAGACATAATGGAAATGTGTTCAAAAAATCATATTGACAAAGAATTTAAATAATTTTTTTTTTCTCCTGTGTATGGCTGTTGTGCACAGTAACCAGGTCTAACAGATGCCAGTAATACAATGGAAGGATTGTAGTGAGGGGGAAAGGAAATGTATTTCTCAATCCCAACTGGAAATTCTGTCTCTGTTTAATTCCTCCAAGCATCTTAGATTTAAATAGTTCTTTTTTGTTTTTCCCATTGGCCATTTCCCATAGCTGCTCATCCCTCGAGTGAGCATCTCGCCTTTGGGATTAGATACAGAGAAGCACAGTTCTCTTCCTCACCTCTAGAGAAAGTTTATTGGATTTCCCCAGTTCCTGCTCTGCTTCTTTCTGCTTTCATTACATAGTCTGGGATATCCCTTGTTGTTTTGTTTGAGAGAATGAATATTCTTATTTTATTCAAATTCATGTAGATTTTCATGTTGTCAAAGGCTTCAAGAGTTTCTCCTTCATGTCTGCATTCACAAACTCCCTGCTTTCTTCTCAGGACACCAAGCAGCTGCCACGGAGATTCCAAACATTTGATCCTCCCCTTTGTCCTCCCTCTTTGGTCTCCAGACCTTCTGTCCTGGTGAAGGGCCCTTTTTTTTGAGCTGGGCCAGTGCAAATCCCTGCCTCTGTCCTGTAGTAAGGAAAGTACCCACTGGAGGGAAGGGGCTGGTTCAGGTGTGGGAGCTCGCTGGAGAAGGAGGCCAGGGGCAGGCCGAGTGCAGAGCTGCTGGCTCCCAGGAGCTGCTGGGCTGGGGGCTCTTCCTTGCTTGTTGAAGAAATTGTCCTCTTGCTCAGCTCCAGACTTGGCAGGATGCTCTGAAAAGAACACGTACAGAACCAAGAGCTGAGGCGTCAAACGATGGGATGTTGGGAGCAACGCTGCCTCTGGGAGCACAGCAGGCCCCTGCAGCTGTGGGACAGGTCCCAACCAGAGCCAAGTGTCCCACACAGCAGGAGTCTGGGGTCCACAGGTTGTTCCAAGGGAGAGGGACCTTGCAAGGGCTGCCTCAGGTACCTCTTCCTTGCAGATAGCTCTGCTCCTGCATTGTGTTTTCAGAGCACAAGTCATCATTTTGTTCCTAAAGGCCTAATTTTGAGTAACAGCTTGGTGTAAGATATGCCTGCCTCTCTTCTTCCCTTCCTACTCCTTTTAGAAACATTAAAGGTGAGTTCACCTGCACCTAATTTGCAGGTGTTTAACCCAATTTAACCGTATATTTAATCCATATATATGAGTGGTTGGCCAAGAAGCTCTTCAGATGTCCCACAGTGTGGAAAATATCCTGTGGAGGTGGCTGAATAACTCACTTTCTCATCTTGCTTAGTGCTAGCCTTGCCTTCATTGGAGTTTTTTTCTCTTTCTGTGTGGATGTGAGATGCTGGGCAGAGACAGATGTGGGACGATCTGTAGTAGGGCAGGTACTCAAGGTCCAACACCTGGGAATCTGAGCCAGGCTGCTCATTGCAAAGCAGGAGGTTGGGATTCAAGTCTTCAGGACTGTCTCTGGTCAGTGGGATGTTTTCCAAGACTTCAGGGCAGGATGACAGGGCTGTGGTTTTGTTGTGTCTCCACATCCTGAAATAAATTTGTATTTGATCAAGCATGATGAAATTATGCTGTCAATGGGCAAGAGCTACAAGCAAAGTCAGTCCCCAGTGTTGATCTGTCCTGCTGTACACCCAGGCCATGGCATTTCGGCCACAGCTGAGAGAGAATCAGGCCAGGTAAAAACTGGGGATTGTAAGGATTTCGCATTGTCTTTCAGCTCTTTCTTTTTGAGTCTTGAAATGTTTTCTCATGTAGTGTTTTCAATTAAATTTAACCAGGTTAGTTCCTATACTCTCAAGCAGTCTTCAGTAGTTCACACAGAAAAAATATGCAATTTGATGTTTTCTCCTTGTTGATTAAGAAGAGCAATAACGAAGTTCGAAGAACAAACCCCCAGTCTCACTACCTGATTTTTCACAGGCTACCATTCAGCACTGTGTGAAACCATGGCAGAGAGAGTGTTTTTGCCTCGTTTGAGGCTAAACTTACATCAGATTTCATGAGCTGCCTTGGAAGATTCCAAGCCAAAGAACAGGACTCCCACAGGCTTGGGCTATTTAGGGTGATTTATGGTCTCCTGAAAATCTTTGTAGATCAGCAGTGCTTATGAGCATTCTGGAAATGGAAGAACATTGAAATTTGGGTAGAGCCTGAAAAAAAACCCTGTAGAATCCTCCTCTCCTCCAGATACTCTTTTTGAGTTTTCTGTACAACCAAAATTGGCACATGCAATTCAGGTCTTTAAAAGAGTTTGAACTTGAAGTTTCAAATCAATTCTTGTCGTATCTCTGTCTTTATTTGAAAAGCTAATTTAACAGATCATTGCTATTATAAGACTATTTCACTGGGGAAAAAAAAGCCATCTTGCTGTTACAGGTAAACACAAATATTGTTGCACTAGAAAATCTGTCTGCTCCTTGGCTATTTGCTACTCTGGTGCTGTTATTTCCCCATCCACATTGACTTTCTCCTGCTTTTTTCTCATCTAAAGCCCTGTCTCCAAGGTTTTTTGCATTTTAAGGATAAATATCTCATTCAAATGGGCCTGAACATACACATTGGGTAACGTAACTGCCACCCACCTGTTCATCAGGGTGAGACAAAGGATATCTTTACAGGTACCATGTACTCAAGAAGACTCCGAGAAGGGGAAAGCCAGCAGGGAAAGCATCATCCTCCTGCGTCTCTGGCTGCCATGGTGATGGGGTTCTGGGGGAGCATCACAGAGGGAGAACACCCCACCCACCCCAGCTCCCTGCTGGCAGAGCTGTCCCTTTCATCCTCCCTGGTACAGTCTTGTGGGCATCTTGGCTTTACTGGGATGTTTGCAGATGGCCAGGCCACTTTCTAAAGAAGCATCAGTTGCTTTTATCCCTGCCAGTGAGGTAATGAGCTGCTGAGACAAGCCCTGATAAACCAGAGATCACCTTCCTCCACCACCTTCTTCTCTGGTGTGGGAGAGAATGTTTGATAGACTTCCAACCATGTGACCAGCAGCCAGAATGACTCGTTCAAAAGGATAAATTTTAACAGAAATAGCATCAGATTAATGCTTTTTTTTTTTTCATTTTCATGCTAATTGTCTCAAAGACAGTGATAAGTAACGTTCCATTTTATTGCGACATCATCATAGAATCACAGAGAGGTTTGGGTTGGAAGGAACCTTAAAGCTCATCTCGTTCCAACCCTCCACCATGGGCAGGGACACCTTCCACTAGAGCAGGTTGTCAAAGCCCCATCCAAACTGGCTGTGAACACTCCCAGGGATGCGGTAGCCACAACTTCTCTGGGCAACCTGTGCCAGGGCCTCACCACCCTCTGAGTAAAAACGTCTTCCTAACTTCTAATCTAAACCTCTCCTTTTTTAGTTTAAAACCTTTCCCCCTTGTCCTATCACTATTGCCCTGTGCACGAAGCTGCTCTCCCAGTATCTGCCCTTATAATAATGCATTTCTGGTTTATAAACATAGAAGGCGGCACGAGAATGCCTCAGTTGTGCCTTTTAAGGTAATTCTAAGTCATTTATTTCCATAGGTTAAAAAAAGAATATATCCTTTAAATATATCGAAACAGACAGACTTAATGATATTTCACACTGAAATAGTTATCGTGTATTTTCCTCCATTTAAACTTAAAATACCTTTTGCTACATTATAGATGATTTTTCTTATTACTGCATCAACATGTATGTATTTCAGAGTTTAGCTGGCAAGCGTAATAGAGTGGAGCAACTCCTCTGACAATGCATTAAAAAATGCTCATAAATACCTGGGTAATGGAGAAATTCTGAATAAGATTCATTCCTGCATAGTATTTGATCTATTTACTGAAATTCCAGAGCTCTAAAGCACAGGAACGATTTTGAATGGACTATTATTATTCATCCCATATATTATCCTGGTTGCTGCCTGCAGTAAAAAGTGGTTTATTATAATGTGATTTCTCAGCTGCATCAGTATGATATACCAGCAGTTAATGAAGTGTTCAGGCACCCCAAACCCCAGCATCATTGAAATTCATTACCACGAAGATTCTGCCAGAACTAATTGCTGTCAAGGCTGCTTATGCATGTCTTAGTTTCATTTCACAGAATGACAGAGCTAATGCTGGTACAAACCAACAGGAACAAACCCCTCCAGCCTGCAGCACACCCCAGCACAGTGCTGGAGGTTCCTTCAGTGAGTTGACACTCTGGCAGGGCCAAGAATAGTCTGAGGATTTGGATTTCTCTTTAAATTGAAATATGGAATTTGTGTGCAGAAGAAATAATGACTGAATATGGGAGGGATTTAGGGAGAAAATGGGGAGGTCTCTGCTGCCTCCAGTGCACCCTGAATCACTTTGGGCTTTGGGCAGGGCATGGGCTTTGGGACAGAGAACAACTCAAAGACTCAGACTTGAGATTTGGAGATGAGCGGGCAGGAGTGAGCAGCAGCCCATGGCTGCTGTGGTGTTCCAGGCCCTCCTGCACCCCTGGATGCTGAGTTCCCACCTCCAGCTCCCACTGCCCTTGCAGCCTCCCCTTGCCAAAGCACAGATCCTCCTGTGCCCCCAAATTTATACCCGCAGGCTGGTGTCCACACAGGTCCTGAGCTGCAAAGGCTCTTTTGCAAAATAAGTGCATCTTTAAAGATTCTTCTATGGCAAAAAGCAATAGAATTATTGAATCATTAAGGTTGGAAAAGACCTTCAAGATCATCAAGTCCAACCTTTGACTGAATAACCACAAAACCATACTGCGAAGTGCCACGTTTACTCATTTTCTCAACACTTCCAGGGATGGCGACTCCACCATTTCCCTGGGCAGCCTCTTCCAATGTTTAACCACTCTTCTAGTGAAGAAATTTTTCATAATATTCTATGTGAACCTCCCCTGGTGCAACTTGAGGCCGTTTCCCCTTGTCTTATCTCTAGTTCCCCAGGAGAAGAGGCCAACCCTCACCTTGCCACAACTTCCCTTCAGGTATCTGTAGAGAGCAATAAATGCAATTTTCAGGAAGGGAGAGGAAGTTTTGAGCTCAGCAGAAATTTCTGAACCCTGGGACTGCCTGAACAGATTTGTTGAACAACTCCATTTACATGCTATTTGCACATTCCTGTTTCAAAAGTCAGCCTACGCGGATTGCTCCTGATACGCCTTGCCAAAATACTTGGGAGTGATCCAAGGGAACGATCTTCACTGTTGCAGGTGGGTTGTGGACCCTTGAGAGGTGCTGGAGGTGTCAGGGAGCTCACTAATTATGGCTCATTACAGCATGGAGGGGAAGGATGTTCTCAGCATGGTGAGTTTTGGTGCTTTAACAGGACACCTTTCCAAACACCTCCTGATATGGGCAAGGTGAACAGCGATGAGGGTTCTCTGCCCCAGCCTCCTGCAGTCACATTTTGCTGCTGAGATCAGTGGGAGCAAAGCTGCCCTTCTGTGGAGCTTTTCAGTGTTTTCTGCAATGATTTCCCTGTGACTTCAGACCTCTGTGACTTGGCCAGTTTGTTTCAGCAAAGACAATTTTTATTATCTCAGTGAGAAGTCTGGATGTGCTCGTATGTTGTACTTGCTACATACACATTTTCAAGCATTAGTCATGCCATAACATCTGCTTTTTATTGGTAATTACACTATCCCCATTTTAATAAGAGGTAATTCTTAAATTTCTCATAAAATATACATGACTCCAGGGAAAGAAGGTGAAAGGTTTTGCAAGCCTCTCACAGCCACAAGACCAAAATGAGTCGAAATAAATCCTTCCTGAGCAGAACTCGTCCAGCCACTCACAACAGCACAACCGGGGTTGCCTGAGTGACTCGCCATCCCTTTTTCTCCTACTTGTTCATGTTCTGCAGAACAGACCTGCAGAGCCCGTGCACCACAGCCCTGCTGGGTGCTGTTAATGTGCTCAAAAAGGAGGACCTGGTCCTAAAATGGCACATATGTGGATACCTCCTGGGTGTAACTCGACTGGAATTAGCATGAAGGGGGTTCTGCGAGAACTGGGGAACAGTAAGAGTTTGTGGGTTGTTTCCAAGCATTTTAGACACTTTGGAATTGCAAATAGGTGTCCGGATTAATGGACCGTAGCTTGTTTGCATTCATATTTATGGTAGACTTAGTATAATGGTGTGCCTGAAAAATGAGTAACATCTGAAGTAGAAGACCAATATCCAGATAAAGAATCATGAAAAAGAATCTGTTGGAGCTCCATTAAAAGCTTCCAGTTTCTCATTTCCCACTGTTTCTCCGTAGGCAAGTGCTGCTGTGCTGCTTTGGCCTGTGAGAACTGGGCTCTGCAATTCCATAGCCTGTTTCCAGGGATTTTCCTAGCGATTCTGGACAAGGAAGGCAGTGACAAATGACACTTTTACAAGGTCATCCCTAAATCTTTGAAAACCAGGGAGCTTTTTCAGTGGCTCCTGCCATTCACTGAATGCCAGCAGCCAAGCCCATATGGAGCATTGTGTGCTGAGCTCATTGTCGATGCAAATGCACACAACTAGTTTTGATTAAGAACAAAATGAAGAATTGACTCAATCTGCTTTTTCTTTGTTTGAAATGCTTCAAGCCTCTCATTATCATCAGGGTTTCTTTCAGTGCAGGAAATCGGAATTTCCATAAAATAATGCTGAAAGGCACAGGGTGAAGTCAAAGAACATTTACGTTCCTAACGAATGGAAGGATAAACATGCAAAACAAATTTGGGGACACTCAGCTAAACATTTGGGGGCATGTTATGGCATGTGGATCGTTTAAATTATTCTCTATATATGAAGCAGCCACATACACAAATGGTAAAAGGACAAAGCAAGGGGTTTGAGAGAGGCTTTTTCCCCTTGCACAGTAACTCACAGCTATCCAGAGTGTGATTATTGCATTCAACAGCCAAGGAGAGTTTGCATGGTAGAGTACCCAAATTGCAATGTTTCCATTTGGGGGTTGGATTAGATGACCTTTAAAGGTCCCTTCCAACCCAACTATTCGATGATTCTATGATTTATGGGAACAAGGAGCTCCTTCCAATGCAAGGAAGGTCCCATGGCAGCATTTGTAGCCCTGGGGTCACTGAGGTGGGATCAAACAGACTTTGTGTAACCTCAGGGCTGTGTTTGGAAATGCTGATGCTTGGAGGGATGTGACGGCTGCTGAGCACAGCCAGCACACAGGTGGTCCGGCACCATTTCCCATCCTCAGGATGTGCTGGATGACTGGAAAATCCTTGTGCCAAGGGAAACTGGAAAGTGGCAATCACATTCTTCTCTCTTTCAACATCCGGATGGATCTGGCCAGAGAGTCCCTTCATTTTTTATGGGGTTTAATCATAGCCAGGGCTGGCAGTGTTCCTTGCAAATCCGGGTGTTTGGTATTTCCAGTGCAAGATGTGGCTATTTTGTGTAGGATACTGCAGGGCAGTTTTTCTGGGAAGAGGGAAATAAAGGGAAGGACATTTTTACCAAGGATGACATTGAAGAGCTAGATTGCAAAGACAAAGCTCTCCAAAATGAGAAAATTAGGGAACTGAAGGTGCTTTTTCCCTATTTCTCTGCATGCCTCATCATGAAAATATCAGTAACAAAACCAGCTCCTGATTCCTTGTGTCGCCTGCCTGCCTCCCCCGGGTGGCATGCAGAGGTCAGGTTCCTTCCACGTGGCTGGAGAGAAGGAGAGTTGTGTTCCAGGCACAGCTTTGCAGAGGAGCAGGTGAGGGGCTGGCAGGTGGGTGGCCATTGCTTTACTCTGTTCCCAGGGGACATTACTGGGAGTAAAGAAATTGTCTTTGAGGCACTCACAAACATGGCTGTCATTTCCAGAAATATCTTATAAATAAGGAACTGAAAAAAGGTCTTAAAATCTATTAAAAGCCTAAAAGTAATAAATATGAGGGAGATTAATCATCCAACTGTCTTTTGGCAAAGTTGGTGATTACTATGTGCTGTCTTAACAGCAGATTTTCCCGGTGTAATGTTTCCTTGCATCACCTGGAACACCCCAGTTGAACCATTGCCCTAAACAGCACACAAAATACCCCTTTCCTTTGGTTTGATGACTCAAACAACAGCTCCCAGCTTCTCGTGTTGTGGACTCAGAAGAGGTCAGAGAGAGTGGGATAATCCTAGAGACAGGAGAATATTCCCTACAGGAACACTCCCCACCATTGGGGACCAGGGGGTTTGGTGTCGAGGGACCCGAAAGGCAGATTTCAGAGTGAGTTTGGGAAAACTTGGATTGAAAAAAAAAAGAATTAAAATATATTTTCTTGTGGTTGGTGGACCTCAAAGAAATATCATTCTACCTGTACAGGACAACCCCAAATACAGGAAAAAATTACAGCTGGCAACATCTGGGAACCAGAAGATGCCTAAAGCAGAAAGCAGAGAGGGAGGATGTGTCAGAGATTGCCACCATTAGGTTTTCTAAAAGCAAATCTATCTCTGCCTTCATGGTGGCAGTGGAAAGAAAACTCATTGTATGTTTAAAAAACAGGTCATCTTCAAGAAATGTCACAGAAACCTTGAGTAGACATGAGCAAACAGCCCTGGGGGAGCCATTTGTCTTTGCTGTCAAGAGGAAAATTAAGACTCCAGGGAGCACAGAGTCTGGGTTTGATGGATGCTTGAAGCAGAAGGCAAGGGGGTCATCATTCCTGTCCACCAGGGAAACAGGTTCTTCCCCTGGAGAAAAGTGACTGTATCAGGTGTACACCTGGGGAGGAGAGAGGCAATGAGAAGATAAATGGTGGAAAGTCCCTAAAATCTCATTTGGTATTGACAGCAATAACCTCACTCATGAGCCGGGGTATGGTTGTTGCTGCCTGACACATTTGTGGGCAGAGCGGGCTTGGTGGCTACATCAGCATTGCTCTTACCAGTGCCCCTGCTGGGTGTTCTGGGGGTTGGTCCCAGTTCCGAGGGGCTTTTAGTGACCCATGCAGTTCCTGTGCTGCAGCTCCACACCATGGCACAAACCGAATTGCCCTGAGGGGAGATGGTTGCTTCCAAATTCTGATCCTAACGACAAACCTTACGTAGATATACCTGGGTACAGCACCTACCTATTAGGAGGACATTGCTGTGATGGATGATGCTACGCAGCTCTGCAGCCTCCCAGCCCCGCGGTGGGAGACCCAGCCCTGGGAAGGAAGAGAAAATGAAATTTCTGTTTTAATCAATATCCGAGAAAATATTCCCTCTTGTACATCCTTGGAGCTCTTCTGTATCAAGCATCTTGTCATCCTCTTAACGTACACATATGCAGAGAAGATAACTGCTGATCAATAGCCTCCATTTTAGGATCCATTTTAGTTGATCCCTGGTCAGCTGTGCAGTATGTATTTCTACTCAAAACCAAAATTTGACTTCTATAAGCAACCTATTTCCATCAGTGAATTTCCATCATGGTGAATCATGCCACTGGTTTTACTAGGGGTTTTTTTCTCTTTTCTAATCAGATTTATTTCAGCCATAAAACAGAATCTGGTGATTAATGTGAAACAGATTTCATCTGAGCAATCTGTGCTCTTGGGTTATTAATATAAAGAAATAAGGAAAAAATATTCTGATAATATTTCAATATTGTTATCTGCTAATGCTGGAAAAAAAGCTGCAAACATGCTCCAAGTCTTGAGGTCATCTTAAATAATATTAAAGGTTTTCAACTTTTTAATTAAGTTAGTTTTCTTGACTACTTTTTCAGTTTAGGCATTGAGGATGCACTGAAGTCTTTAAAGGTACTTTTCCCGCAGTTCTCACATAATCATGGGCTGCAGGAGGGGGGAAGCAGAGCGAATAATGAGACATCCTACTAAGCTGCACAGTTTGGCAGGCACAGAGTTCTCTGAAGAGACTCAAGGTGTTTATAGACATTTCAACTACATTAGATCTTAAGGGCTACGCTTTAAATTCTCAGCATCTGCAGCTGTTTCTGAGCAGGTAGAGAAGAAAAGGTACCAGTGACACAGAGGGAAGACTGGAAAAAATTGTCCAGACTTGAATAGCAGTCCCTGATCATGGCAGTCACCTCCATCAGCTAGTCCCTGGGAAGGGACAAGCTCCTGCTTGGCAGCAAACCTCCTCATTATAGTGTCCTCTTAGAAACATTAAACTTCCACTGCATCCTGTGACATCCAGCCCTGGAAGGGGAGTAAGAAAGGAAATTGCTCTTTGGGTTGCCAGCTCCATCACCACCTCTGTGTACACATGGCAGTGACCAGTGGCTCGTACTTGATGGTTCTGTTCACCATTCAATTTATTTTAGGAATATATTCTTCACTGAGCAAGCTGGCCTAGTGGAAGGTGTCCATGTCCATGGCAGGGGGTTAGAACAAGGTGAACTTTAAACTCCCTTCCAACGCAAACCCTTCCAGGATTCTGTGATTTGGCATCTGCTACTGTTTCCTCTCAGGGAACAATCCATGGGTGCAGCAGCAATCTGGTTTCACTCAAGCTTCACTCCTTTGCCTCTGGCAAAGTTTGGATGGTGCAGCTGGGAATTGAGTCCACTCCTGCCCTCGGGGCAGTCTCAGATCAGTCAGGCTGGGGGGATTTTGGCTTGGGTGGCCCATCCATACTCACTATTTACCACAGCAGCAGCTGTGCTCCTCCAAGAAACAAGTCCTGGTCCTGGTCCTTCTGCAATTCCCCCATCCTCAGCACGAGGTGTCCCTTTGGAGCAGGCTCAGCCAGCAGAGCAAGGGAGGATGGTCCCAGCAGGACCGGGACAGAGAGCTGAGGGAGGTGGATGCAGCATGTCCAGGAAACACATTCCCGGGACATGACGACACATCCCAGGGGCCGTGGGGCTGCACTTGTGCCGGGAGGGAAGGACTGGGCTTGCATTCAGGCTCCCCTTCTCACTTGGGAGCAGGGTTTGAACACATTTTCTAAAGCTCCTTCTGTGTTTTTCCCAAACTCCCACCTCAATACTTCCACTATGATTCTGAAGGGAAAATAATCCATCATCAAGGGTCAGCCTGCAAACTGCTGAGCGCCTCTGTCACGGCCAGGATCCCACCTGCCTCTCTGGTGTGTGCGCGCCCACATCTCCCCGTGTCAGGGGAAAAACCTCTATGGAAAAGGGGTGTTTTGTCCCACAGCAGCTAACATGGGGTCCCCAGTGAGCCACAGCCTTCCCAAACACCAGGCTAGCACATTAAATTAAGCTCCAGGGACTTGTGAGGAGGATGCTCCCAGGTGCAGCCTCGCCACGGTCTCAGCCCACACAAGGTAAAGGAGCTGATGTGGATCAGCCAGACACCGCTGACTGTGTCCTCTCCTTCTTAGCAGGTTCGTGGTCACATTCCTCATGTGATGAGGACAGGTAGAGCAGGACCTGAATATCCAGCCTCATTTTAACTGGATATACATTTCCTACAGTGGTGCTCACTTTTGCCCAAAAAGGTGCTTTTAGGGAAGGAATCCAGTTCACCCGCACAATGCTCAGGTGAAATTTGGATTCACCTGCCACGATCTTCTTGCTCTAGAGACCTGGTTTCAGTGTTCACGCTTATACAACCCAAGACTGACAAAATCTGCCATTTGTTCTTCTCTGCTGAGCTGTGCTGGGCAGCACAACCAAACTCTTTAAAAGCATGAAAATGAGATTAATTATTTTTAAGTCATGGGTATATCTGAACATATATTAAAAGCAAATGGCAAATGTGGGATGGAGCCAAGGCAGAGCATGATCACACCCCAAACGAGATTTGGAAATAAACCATCTAAATGGATGCAGGCTCCCCCTCGATGATGGGCTTGCAAGATTGCAGAGGAGCTCTGGGCCTGGAATTTGCTGCGAGGGATCTGTGGTTGAATTTCTTATTGTCACTGTTGTTTTGCAATGCCATAATAAATGTTGGTGAATTTGTAAATCATAAAAGCAGGGACCATGGGTGGGTGCTTTCATCCAAGGACTAGAACAAATATTTTTGGTGTCAGCCCATCCCAGAGAGATTTTCAGTATTATAAATTAGAAACAAGGGGGAAAAATATTAAAAATCTAAACAAGCAACAGCTGTTTGGAATGGGGCCCGAAACCCAAAATATATAAATGATGTTCAGACACATGCTGAGAGACAGTGACAAGAAAATACTCAGCACAAGAACTGCAGGGTCATTTACAGCTATTCTGCTCACAGGGCACTGATTTTGTCCAGCCACAAGAAATAAGTCATTTTCAGTGCTCTCAAGGCACTTTGGTGACCCAGCCACTTCCAAATCTACCTGGGCTGCACTGGTCAGAGCCCCCTGTGACAACTTCGGGATGTGTCCTTGATGACTCTACAGGGATGTGGCACAGCCTTGCACAGCAGGTTAGGAAACATTAAAAACAGCTGAATTAGGAAAGTGTCAATAGAAATTTTAATATTGGGGATAGCAAACCAGAGGTAAAGAGAATAAGTATCAAAGGAAAACGGCAACTGCCATTGAAAGCCTCCTATAAGGAGACTGTAGACATGTACACTCTCCAAGATGAATTATGAGTATTAGTTTGTTTGGAAAGGTATTTGCCCTTTGGACAGCCATATTTTTATTTTGAGCTTCAGAAACATAAATTACAGTCATTTAAACCCCAGGCTTACATTTTACTTCAATGACGTAAATGAGTTCCCAACTTTCAAAGGCCAGCTGTCCCTTAAAGCAAGAGGTAGCAATTATATAAAATTCCTTTATTGCATGGAGGTATTTTCAGTCCTTTAAGTTTATGTGCCCCAGGTGAAGCAATATAAACAAACTATAGCTGTCACAATTGTGTTAATAATGGAAACTGCATTTGGGAAGTTTCAGGGATAAAATCTATAACTTTATACTGCTGAGGTGTCAAACCTTTCCAATGAGAAACAGAAATGCAGCTGTGTAAGGCGCCGAGGAAGGTTTCTGCAAAGCCAACATTCACAGACTCTTTAGGTGTATAAAGGTGGTGGCTTCCAAGCCACGGCCATTAATCAGAATTGCTGCGAAAAATAAGGTTAAAAACACATTTAAATGTCTCTGGGTTTTTGGTAAACTTCAGATACACAAAGTTAAATCCACCCCTAATCCAGTCTCACTGAAATCCATATTTTACAGATGTGTTTGTGTTCATGGCTGATGGCAACAACGAAATGCTGAGGCACAGCCTGAGCGTGGACACGTCAGACAGTCCGGCTCTTGGCTCAGGGAATTGCTCCTCAGCCTCAGTGCTGGAGTTTTCTGTTGTGAATTCCTAAACTTCAAAAACACGCCAGGCAAAGCAATTGATTGCAACACTGCAGGTATTTGGGTTTGGGATTTTTTCCCCTAACTCCAGTAGATGAATAGAGAAATGCTACAACCTTAGAGGAGCTGTTTGAAGGTTCAGAGCCAACAAAAAAAAAACCACACAAAAAAGTGCCAGTGTGCCTATAGATGGCTCCAGTTTGCTGCCCTGTCCACTCTCAGAGCAGAGCACAGTGCAGCTTCCAAAGGCACACAGTATTCCCAGCTGTGCACGCCCCTGGAGCCGAGCTGATTCTGATCTCCAGCTCGTTGGCTTTGTACAACAGTGACATCCTGAGCTACATGGAAGGTAATAATTCTGCTCCACAGCAACTTTTAGAACCAGCTTTCATTCTGCAGTCAGAAATACTGATTTCCTTTCATAGAATCACAGAATGGTTTGGGTAGAAAGGCATCTTAAAAATCATCTTGTTCCAACTTCCTCACCATGGGCAGGGACACCTCCCACTATCCCAGGTTGCTCCAAGCCTCATCCAACCTGGCCTGGAACACTTGCAGAGATGGGACAGTCACACCTTCTCTGGACAGCCTTGTCCCAGTGCCTCACCACTCTCTCATGGCAGACTTTCTTCCTAATATCCCATCTAATCCTGCCCTCTGTCAGTTTGAAGCCATTTCCCCTTCTCCTGTCACTCCAGGCCCTTGTCCAAAGTGCCTCTCCAGCATTCTTGGAGCCCCTTTAGGCACTGGAAAGGGCTCTGAGGTCTTCCTGGAGCCTTCTCTTCTCCAGGCTGAACACCCCCAGCTCTCATCCTGTCCCCAGAGAGGAGGCGCTCCAGTCCAAAACCATTCATGTCCACAGAAGTGAGTTCACACTCACCCATGACAAAGTCAGGGCATTTGCTACCAGTCAGTCTTCCAGCAAGGCAAGACAAAGGTTTGGAGGCAGAGAAGGAAGGTTTGGATGCAGTTCACGTCTCTTGCTTGGTGAACTGACAAGGAGGAGAATTGAACTTCAAAGACTTCCATTACACAGTCGATGACATTTAGGAAGAAAAGGAAAATTACCGCCTTTTTAGGAGATTTACAAATGCCATCCATGTCCATGGGTGTAATTTTCCACTGAGGAAAAAGAATTTCAGAAGCAACATATGGACCATGCAGTAAAGAAGTTTCCATAGCAACCAGCCTCCTAAAAATCCCTATATATGTGTACAGAAACCAAATGCATGTAATAATTATGGCCGCATATCTAAAGTAATTTATGAGTTCCATCTTCCTAGCTCTTTTTGTCTATTAAAAATCTAATTCATGCTTTGAATATCTGCTTACTCTGCTGCCTCTTGAACCTCCACGCATTTTGCAACTGAAAGTCAAAAGCATCACAACTGACAGTCACTGACAACAGAGTGAAATCTAATTTAGCTAATTCAAAATATATGCTATAAGCATAAAAGAATGGTTATAAGACTAGAATGATTTAAGCTGTGGGAATACAGCTGAGATGACATTTAAGTTCAGAAAATGTTAGCTGTTAAAAACAAACAGATGAAGGGGTTTGAATGTCAGAAGAGTATTTCAAAAACAGGGTGTTTTACTGGGGAGAAGGGAATTTGGGGGGTTACAGCTCTCCCTTCCCTCTGTGATCCCTGTGTCATGGATTATGCCCTCCCCAGAGCCCTGGTGCTCCCATCACAGTGAGCTCATGGACATTCACTTCTGCTATATTTTGAAATCTCTGGGGGGGGGGGTCTTAACAGATTCCATGTCTTGGCACAGCATGGTCCCATATTTCTCTGTGCTCTGGCATTAGGAACCAGTGATATTCCTTGTTGTCTGCTGGATACTCTAGAAATTTAGCAAAGATGGATTTCCTAGATGGGAATCTGGGAATATAAAACCTCTGCTGTTGAGAGTAGATGGGGACATGGATTCGGTGCCAAGAGAAGATCTCCTGACTCTGGGACAGGAGGCATTAGGTGCATTGACATTTTCTTCCAGATCTAGCTTCCAAAGGTGCTGTGAGGAAACATTTCACCCTTGCTCCTGGAGCACCAACCTGTCCTTTTGGCTGGCCAAAGTGGGGAGAGTTAAACTGAATTAAATGTAAATTTTACAGACCTATATCACCGTTTACAAGTAGACAGTCCTGAATGTTGAGGTCAGTCCCAGCACCCAGGAGCCCCAAGTGAGGTTCAGGTCCCATTTTGTTCTATCTTCAGCCAGGAAATGAATCAATTAACTGCATAATAAATGAACAGACTCTCTACCAGTGTTCAGGCTCTCAGTGAGCTTTGCCACCTGCTCTAACTCAGCAGTGTTAAGCTTAGCCTGTTAAAAGCATTTTTCCATCACACCTGACTCTTGTTCCTGCAGGTGGGAGCCACCTCTGTCTGTGCTGTGCCAAAGCCTGCACTCCTGTTTGTGCGATGCTGTGTGCAAACAAGGCTCCTGCTTCTCCTCAAAACAGTTGGAACTGTCAAGTGAGTACCTGTGTGTCACTGGGACTTCTCACAGCCCCTCCTTGCCCTGACTGCTGCTCCCTTTCCTGCTCCGAGCATCAGCTGCTGAAGACTTGGTGCCAAAGGAGCTGAAATGCAGCCTTGGACAGGTTTGGTGCAGGTTGCCTCCACTTCCATCCTTTCCCAGCCCTTCCAACTGCTCGTTCTTTCACCCTTCCAAAGGAAGTTGAGCAGCTGGTGAGAAGTTTGGGAAGAGCGAGGTTCTGCAAATGTCCCTTCTGAGGGAATGCATTGCTAATGCTCTTAAGTGGACGTTTATCCTGCACTGAAAACTGACAGAAAGTTAATAAAATCACATTTCTAAGCCCCTTGAGCACTTGTTCCTGATGAGAGTTATTTCTATCACAAGCTTTAGCTCTCTCCCTCTGGCTAATTTGTGGCAAAGTCTCTCAAGAAAAGACCAAGATATTCTTATTTGTTACATGAGCAAAGATGTATTTTTTCTCCCTGAGTGGAAATCAGCACTGTTAGAGAGCCAGAAGAAGACCTTGACTGAACTTAAATCCTTTCTTTACCATGAGTGGATATAAAACTAGCTTTTGCTCAAATGTCATTTCACTCTGGTTGCAGAGACATTTGATTCTGTCTTGCTCCACCAGAAAACAAAAGGCATCTTTGGACCTTTTATTTATTTACCCGTTTTCTGCAGTGCCTCGTGGGTCTGTGACACTTCCCTTCTTCCTGTGGTGGGGACTGGGTTTTTCAGTTTTGCTTCATTTTGCTCTTCTGTTTAGGCAAGAAGGGAGGGTCTCCTAAGCCAGGAGGCTTCAAAGTCCATGTCACACCTGGACTGAATCACCCTGGACCTCATCTGCTGGGGAGGAGATTTCCAGATGTTACCCCAGTGTGACATGCTGAGATTACAGCTCCTGCCTGGCAGGAAAATGAGAAAGAATCCCAAAACTTGGGGATTATGGGAAGGTATTCCACCTTGCTGCTCTGCTTGGTGGCCATCTCTGGGAGCCGTGGTGCCACTCCCCTGGCTCCCAGCCCGACAGGGGTCACCCTCCCTAACCACATGGTAGGAGCAAGGTGTTATCCCCAGAGATGACAACAGCTTGTTGCAACAGTTTTTCTAGTTCACACTAAGTCATAAATGGCAAAACAGATGACTTTTAGGAAAGCTGGACCCATGTTTGCTGGCTGAGGGAAGGCCACACTTGTCACTCTCAGGAGGATTACAGTTCCACCCTCATCCCATGGAGAATGTGTGGGTTTATGGATGATACAAAGTTTGGTGATTATTTCTTTGAAACGTCCCTTCTTTTTCCTTCTGGACATAGAATATTCTTTCTGGTGGCTGGACACATAATAATTCTTCTTAATACTTTCCCCATAAAAATTCACTTTACAGAGGGAACTCCACATGCCTTTAGGACTCTGAGGGACACCAATCCTGAACAGGGTAGAAACACAGCAGCATTTTGAATTCTGGCAGCAATAACAAAGAGCCAGCCACAAGCAAGGTGCAATGAGCAGTGTCTTAGGGCTGGGTATTTTGTTTCTCACATTGCAACACTTGTTCTTGCATGAAACACAGCACTCTTGGGTCCTTAGCTTAGCACCCCTAAGAAGTAAAGATAAAAATGTGTCTGCACATCCCCATGCTTATTGTGAGAGAGAAAAAATTTAGAGGCACCGAGATGCGGAATCTGCACAGGTCCCTCTGACACAGAGCACATAGACTGAAACAGGAGGGGCTTTACTGCCAGAAGAAATTATTGTGCACACAGAGATGCTGGATTTTTTAAACTTAGGCACCTGAAGATGAGCTCCATGATCTGCAGGTAGCCTGCCAAATGTGAGCTTTGAACGTCTTTGTTGTTGTCAGTCCTGCATATCCCATTTTTTCCTGGTGAAGTGGAATGTGCCAAGGCTGATGCTGTGATCTGTGGGTTGTGTGCTGAGAAGGCAGAGTGTGAAACCTGCTGCCTCCTCCTGACCTGCTGGGCAGAGTCTGTCCATCCTCAGGGCACAGGAGCCTGTGGGTCCAGACTTGCTGGCAGTATCAGGCATCCTGGCACTCACGGGGTACTCCTGTCTCTGCCCAAGGCAGCACAACAACTTATGTCATCACTCCTGGCTGCTGTTCAGGAAAGATCTCTAGGAAAGGACTTACATTCCTTTGAAGTGAGAGTTAAACACACGCTCAGGTGCCTCCTGGAGCAAAGGTATCTATGCCCATGATAAAGGTGAGGAGGTGGCACAACTCACCTGGCAAAGAACAGGCAATGTTCCCACAATCTGCCATCTCGTCCTTGCCAGGCCAACATCGTGGTGCTCCAGATCCACAGATTTACCCCCCAAGGCTTGAAGAGAGGCCATTCATGGGACAAATTCTTGTGACCTTTCCAAAGCTCTCCCCAGGCAAGAGATGCCAGGCTTGAAAAAAGTCATTTGCCGAATGATTTCTTAATGTTTGTATCTTCAGGGGAAATTTCTCATGCTTTTAATTTATTGCAGAAGAAAAGTGGAAACAGGGAAGGCTTTATGATTTTTAAATGTTCTAACATTTATTTTGGTGTTTCAGTTTTTATTACAATTATGCTTGTGACAAAGGAAATTTCTCAAGACCGAGAGCTAATGTTTGCTCTCAGCCACTAATGCATTTTCAATTAATGTCAGAATATGCTAAAACTATTCTTTTGCTGCCTCAGGAGGGAAGAAAAGCCTCTGGCACATGAGTGTGCAACATCGTCGGTCCCGTTACTTGTGAACACTGCTCAAACACACCTTCCTTTTACTATCCCTTTGCCTGTACTGGGACATGATTTTCCTCTGTGGAATTTCTCTTGAGCTGGATTTCTCTCTGCAGACTTCTTGGTGAGAGCATTGTGCAAAAGACACTTAGTTCTCTTCAGGCTGGCGTGCGAGAGGAAATCTTTTCTTTTCACTCTGTTCTGATCAGAAATGCTGAATATGCACCTCTTGCAACACTTATTTTCCTTTCCTGCAACCACACCTGTAAGTGTCACATTCCCTGTTAGAGCAATCAGAGCGGTTCCAGTGATGTGCAAACGGGTGTCTACACAGAATCACAGAATGGTTTGGGTTGGAAGGGACCTTAACAATCAAACCTCCTGCCATGGGCAGAGGTGACACCCACTAGATCGGATTGCCCAGAGCTCCATCCAACCTGGCCCCATCCAAGCCATCAGCTGGTCTGGATCTCATTTCAAGGCTCTGTGTTCTTCCATGAGACATCTGAATCTCAAATAAAATGTTTAATATAGTCACTTAACTCCTGATCCCTGGATTTCCTACCTCGGCATGGTTAATAGCTTACATCCACTTCTGGCATTATATGATATTTATTATAGCTGTGGAAGTCACGCCAGCCAGTGAATTAGATCACGTTATGACACTTCCTTGACCTCTGCGTCAGCACAAGCAAAGCAAACAAAATGATTGTTTAGGTGCTGATCTTCCACCTTTTTGTATTTCAAGTAGAAAACCTTGCAGGAATTTCAGATCTCAAAAGATAAGTACCAACAGAGGAAAGGTGCTTCTCTGTGTTCTGAAGTTTTGCTCGTATAATGCTTTCCCGGTCAACACCTGTTACTTAAATCCTTTATTTTTCATCCCAAGAATAGCTTCCTGATGCCTGAGAGGTGCAGCTGGATTGTGGCTATCTTCTTTCATGGCCAAGGGCAGGCAGCCCCCAGTGCCTGGTGGGGGAGGGACGCACTGCCCCCCCAGCAGATGTGCGCAGGGCTTTGATCCGGCCGATTCCGGGATCCGGCAGCCCTGCCCGCCCCCTCCATCTGTGGATCCGGGGCTCTGCGGACCGCGGATGTCAGACCTGGCCACACAACAGACACTGCTCCGCAGAGGGAACGGAAACCCGGGAGTAAACAGCTTCCTCGTGCTGCTTCAGGATCACCTAAAATATTTTGACCCCTAATATTATAAGTTAAGATGTGATTATATTAAACACAATAAACACGGGGTGTTCTCAGAGGTGCAGGATGCAGGCACTACGTCTTGGCTGAGTTAGGTAGAGCTCAGTGTCTGTACACGGTACATTAATTCACAAGCAGCAAGTTGAGAGGGAGCCCTGGACCGGGATGTGCACTTTGATCTGATCTTCTCTGGTGCTGCAGAGCCATTTGCTGCAATACACATCCAGACACTTTGGACTTGCAGAGGGTTTTTCCCAGGCATGGGGATTGGGGTAGATAGTAGGAGGCAATAACACTAAAAGCCTTGCATGAGTCCCATCATGTAGATAGAGAATGTAGAGACTAAGAGGGGGATTAAAACAGTCTGAGGGTGGAACAGCCAGGATGAGGAAAATCAGGATGGGGAAAATGTATTTCATCTTGGCAGTAAAACAAATGGATTAATGTAAAAATGCAAGAAAGGCTGCAGTGGGGCACTGAGTGTTTAACTACCCTGGGAGCCTGTGTTCAGCTGGCTGTGTCCAACACCGCATCTGAGGACCACAGACCTGACTGCAGGAACAAGGCGAGTGTGTGTCCCCAGTTTACTTTCCTAGATTACAGTTTTTAAAAACTGTTTTATTTAAAAACCCTACATCCTTTAAATCTGTGTTGTTCTTTTGCTTCCTAAAAATATCTTGGGTCATTTCATTCACCAACACTCTCCAAGGGGAGACTTGCAGGTGGGATGAGCAGCCCAGCTGGCACCTACCCCCATGCAGGAGAGCACAGCGTGTCCATGCTTTGTTCCCTGTGTCTGGTCGCAGAGGGAGGGAGCTGTGGGGCTCAGGGACAGCAGCATTAGTCACCTCCATACCAAGGCCCTTGGAGCTGTTTGCTGTTTATGAAATGTTGCGATGAGTGTTTGGTTTCTATTGGTGACATAAATCAATCTCACTGCCTTGGCACTACTTCTCCAGAACAAAGAATTCCCAGAACAAGGGAACCCCACTGCTGGGTTGTATAATACGAATGTGTGATCCTGTTGGCTAAATGGTATTTCTAACACTGATTTTTTTTTTTCTGCAGGATGCAACCAGGATTCTAATGAAAACAACACATGGAAGACCTCAGGATAAGCCCCAGTGTCTGCTGAAGAGTACATAGCTCTGATCTGAGTCCCAAAGCAAACACAGATGCATCTAAAACATCCATCAAAGGAAAACAAAAGTGAGGCAAGAAGGAAAGTCTATAAGTGCCTGCAGATTAATGGCTGTCTTGTCCAGGCTGTGGGATTAAATTCCAAGCTTTGCATGTTAAGAAGCAACATCTAGCAATAGGAATGGGAGTGTGTCCAGAGAAGGGCAATGGAGCTGGGAAAGGAGCTGGAGCACAGGTCTGGTGAGGAGCAGCTGAGGGAGCTGGGGCAGCTCAGCGTGAAGAAAAGGAGGCTCAAAGGGGACCTTCCTGCTCTCCCCAACTCCCTGACAGGAGGGTGCAGCCGGGTGGGAATCAGGCTCTTCTCCCATGTAATGAGAGATAGGACAAGATAAAATGGACTCAGGTTGCACCAGGGGACATTTAGATTGGATATTAGGGAAAATTTCTTTGTGGAAAGAGTGGTCAAGCATTGGAACGCACTGATCAGGGAAGTGGTGGAATCACTGTCCATGGAAGTGTTCAAAAAATATGTAAATGTGGCACTTGGGGACATGGTTTAGTGGTGGCCTTGGCAGTGCTGGGTTAATGGCTGGACTCGATGATCTTCAAGGGTTTTTCCAACCCTTGTGATTCTGTGATTCTGTAAGCTGAACGTACGAGTGGCCACAGAGGGAGTGTTGGGTGTTGCTTTTCCCACTGAGAACAGAGAGGAGCTGCTGTTCCCTGTGGCTGGGGAGAGCTTCTTCTCATCTCCGTTTTGTTGGCTGATGAACCACAGAGAATTGCATGAACCTTCAAAAAGCCAGCCCCAGAGCCCTCCTGCATCTTGGTGCATTGAACAGCTCCCAGCAGAGAGGTGAATTCTGAGCACCACAACTCAAATGAGAAAAAATCAAAGCCTCCATTCCTCAAACCAGAGCTCTCTGTCCGGAGGTGTGTAAGGAGCAGCCTGTTTCTCCTACTCTGAAGGCTGAGGCAGCCCTGGGATAAGGTCTCCACTAATACCATTAAAATATTTTGACAGACTTTAAAGCAAAATTTCTGAAGGGAAAAATTCTTTCTTTCAGGTTAGATCACACAAGTGACAAACATTTTTTCTCAGCTATAAAACTGAATATTTCCCATAGTTTTTTGACATGCAAATTCTATACTGATCATGGGTGATAGAATACAAATATCCAGAAAGATGTCCATGCAGACAGATTAGA
>VZTA01016288.1:0-41071 GCA_013398855.1 Mohoua ochrocephala | reverse complement strand
CAGGGTTATAAAGGGTACAAATCAACCAATCAGAAAACAGCAAACATATGAGGGACAACCAGGGTAACAAATAGGGAAGGAGGGAGGAGGGATTAGGAAAGGATGAACCAGTAGAACATTGAATAAGGGTGAAGATTCCAGAACATAATGCATATGTAATGAGGGGATAAATATTCAACATAGGGGGAAAATACGTGTAACTGGGACATAACAAACAGGGGGTTGTCGGGAGATCACCCGAACTTTAACAGGGATTGTCTTCCTTTGAGTGTTCCCACCACTGAATGGGCAGAGCCCGATGTGTAACAGGGCTCCACAGCCCCTCAGAGGGCTGAACCACCCCAACAGAAGAATACTACAAGAAAAAAGTTTAAAAGCAAGTCCTTAATGTGGCAGAAACCTTCCAGCCCAGTTTCACACTGGTCAGTAAGCTGGTGGAACACCTACCCCTGCCTGCTCCAGCAGCATCCTTCCAGATTGCTAATATGGGATTAATTATCTCTTTTGGGTCTGATTCCTACAATTTATTCAGAGGGAAGCGCTAAAGAACTATAAGTGGACAGGAAATCATTTGTTTGGGAGGTTGGGGTTGGTTTTTGTTTCTGCCTGAAAATATCTCTGGCAATGTATGAAGTACATTTCCATTGACATTGGCCATCCAGTACATTCTTACGAGATTTCATCTTGCTTGTGATATTTGCCAGTTTGCTCCATGGAAAACTGTATTTTTGGGCACATTGTAGTAATACTCAAGAATTCAGAACATGGATTTCAACATCCCCCAGTTGGAAGAATCTTGGAGTGACAGCAGAGCTGTTTTCCAGTCTACACAGTAAGCAGCACTGCTATCCTCCAGGCAACACCTCCCTGCATCCAGCCTTGTTCTGAGTCAATGTGCAGAGCGGAGCAGACTTTCATGAATTCTGATTTCTCTGAGTGCATTTTCAACTTTTTCCTGTTTCCTATGAAACCCGAAATAAAATACAAGTACCCAAAGTAAAATAAAAATGCAAGTGATTTTACTATGAACCCTGAGGCACCGGCCTTTGGAGACATACCTGAAAAGGGATGAAGAAGCCATCCAAGGATCAGGAGTCAATGCCTTGAAATTCAATATTTCTTGGGAACAAGCCTGAGAAGAACGTAGAGCTGAGTACTGAGTTTAGCACGCCGGGATTTATCAGGGTACAGTCACTGGCACCTGGGGCAGATCCTGGTATGGATATGCCAGGGCAGGACCAGGGCTCTGTGGGCTTAAGAATGAGGTGCAGGTGGGCAGCACCCTCCATGTCACCAACACCACCAGAAAGTGACCAAAAAATGTACCTTTTTCAAATCTCTCAGAAGAGACATTTTCTCCTCTGATATCTAAATCTATGAGAGTCAGGCATTCAAATCCTGAGGATTTTCTAATGGCCCACGGTGTATGTGTGTACTTTCTGACCAGACCCTGAATATCTGAAATAACTAAATATTAAGAGCAGGAAAGTAGATTGAATAGAGACATCCTAGCCTCATCAAAATCCCTCCTGTTCCTCTTCTACCCATGAGCTTTAGCACCATATAGCTGTTCTTTTCTTTAAAAAAAAAATCCGTTCCCATATTTAGGTTCCTCTCTTCCTGTGAATCATACTCAGATGATTTTTAAGGACCTTTCTTTCTCTCTCTGCCTTACATGTTAATCCAAATCTCCCTTCCTAATTAAAGTTTTATTCTACAAGAGTCTTTAACATTCGTTTCTAAGTGGCAAAATCAAATCCAGCTCCTCTTGATAAGGAAAACTCATTCCTGGTTGATTGACAAGTTAATTAAATACCAATATTTTCTTTTAATTGCTAGATTATTACCAAGACAGCAGCTTCGGGGATTATTAGGGATGCACAGGGAAATGGTACCTAAAAGCTGAGCTGCAAAACTATTTCAGGTTTGCTGCTTTCCCTTTCCCAGAAGAGACTTTATCTGCTTAATGTTACCTGGAGGAGCAGAGTATGGGCAGGGTCTGAGCTCTGATCACACGTGATTAAGGCCACTGACCTTTCTGTGCTTAACTATGGTTGGAAAACGCCTCAAAGATCATCAAGTCCAACTGTTCCCCCCAGCACTGCCAAGTCCACTACTGACCCATGTCCCCAAGCACCCCCTCCACACACAGACATCTATATGGCCTCTGTTACAATTCCCCTTTCTACTCTCTTCAGCTGCAGCCACACTGAGCTGGCTGGGCCTTGGAGAATTTTCGATTTGCTGAGATACAAGATGTGAGCAGCCAAGCTGTGCCAAGCCTTGGTCTAGCTATATCTCTGTTTGCACTGAAAATGGCAATTAATAGCCAAGAGATGGCAGGATGGAAACTGCATTATGAAAAACATCCCATCCACATTCCTGGGGCTTCTCCATATTACAATGCCCTGCACTGTTGCAACACAGTGTTCGTCTCTGGAGAAAGTGGAAAAACCTGGTTATGGGTCTATTGCACCACTGTGTGTGCCAACAACCATTATCTTCCCAAAACCATCGAATGTCCCGAGAAAACAGGGTGACTGTCACAGGCGAGGGATTCTCTAATTAATTCCAACTTCATTTGCCATGAATCACTGCTTATTTCAGTTGCAGTCTGCAACTGAAACATGTACATATGTGAAGCCTTATTTTCAAGGATTTATTCTTGCCACTGGTTTTAATAAATTATTGGTGAATAGTAGGCAACTACAACTGTCTTTTTTTCCCCCCCAGGTAGTAACATTTACTTTGGTAAATTGTTATTACAGAAAATAACCTCACCATAATAAAAGAAGCTAATAGTTTTTTCTTTCAACAATCGACTAAGCCCTTCCCCTGTTGTACCAATCTTATTTGTGGGATATGAGTCAGGCATTGTTTTTTTTAAGAAAAAGAGAGGAACAGAGCTGATTCCCATAAAAGGTATCATGGTAATGATCTTGGTGACAGCATAAAGCCCCGAGAGCCAAGTCAGATAAACTTCCCTAGCAAGACCTTCCACTGTCCTCCATAAACCAGATAATCTGTGCTCTGATAGGAAAGCTACTAAATAACTCTTTCAAAGAGCAATTTCATCCCAGGGCTCCTTATCTTGACAGAGATGTTGTCATGATGCCAAATTACTCATCACAGCCTATTAAGATGTCAAAGCTGGAAGTTCTCTTTAATTTGTTTATGCATCTTAGGAAACTGTTTATGGTTTCAGTTATCTGGTAAAGAAACGCTATTTAATATGTATTAACAGGGCTGTAATTTTCATATGGTCTCTACTATGGCTTTGATGATATGGATGAATGAGATACATTGAAGGGATTCTGATCACTGATCAAAGAGTTGCAGGGCCCTTGATACCTTTCCCAGGCTTCTTTCTGACAAGTCAATTAAAACATCAAGTTTTGATGTTCACTGTTCACGAGTTCACTGGAGCAGGACCATTACTGATCACTAAAAGCAAAAAAGCTTGGCTGTCTGCCTGGTTCAACACAATATGGACTGGCAGAGAAAATGTCCAAAAATACCATTCCCTTAAACACACCTTTGAGACCTACTTCATATTTACATCCTTATTTGAAGGACAACTTAACCAGAGATTTCCAGTTATGATTCTCACTAGGTACCTTCATCAAATTTGCATCAACATTAGTATGTAACTGTGATTAGGCAATTATTTAATCTTTTCTTGATTTTCACAAATGAATTCAATGCTGGCAAACAATGCCGAAACTCAAATGTTGTAAAACTAAGTGGTCTCCTACCCTCCTTCTGAAATCCTAACGCGGCCGCATCCCCTGTCAGTATTACCCACAGCTCAGTCCATGCTTTGCCAAGCAAACACCACAGGTCAGAAGTGCTCTTGAGAGTATTAAGTCTCAATGGCATAAGAGAAAATCAAAATCACTGGCCATCAGTAGTTTCTACCAAGGGCAGCCTTGACACGTGCAGTGCAATGTGAGGGATTCCAGCTATAAGGCTCCCATTAAACTGAACAAAAGACATGAGGCTGACTCTCCACATACATCACAGGCTTTATGTCAGTCCAGAGGCTCAAAATTCGGCTTTCAATTTAGGTGATTTATTTTATGACTTATATTCCCCATCCCATAATTCCATTCATGTGCTGCTGTTTTTCTGTTTTGTACACACTCTGGGTTGAGCTGTTGAGTATTTTGGAGTATGAGCACATGTGACATACTAATGGGGATGATCTTCATACAGCCAAGCTGCTCCTCCTTTTTTCAACAGATCTGATTACTCCTTCTCCAGCATTTAAAACTTCCTTTTCATTGCCAAGAAGAGATTGGCTTCAACATCTCAAGATCCTTTTTCTCACCCAACTTTCCCTGTTTCACTGGTCCCTCAGCTGGCACCTGGGGTGGAGAGTCCCAGAGGATCACGCTGGCTCATGGGCAACTCTATCCCCCTCCCTCACCATGGAGCCAACCCCACCTTGCAACCTCCAGGTAAAGGAATGTGCACATGTGGATGGGAAGAGGGTTATCCCCACTGAGTGAGATCGAACCCTGAGCTCTGGCTCAGTGCTGCGAGCAGCGAGTGTGTGGGAGTGGTATCTGATCCGCTAATTAGTGTCAATTGTTTCATTTCCAACATCCTGTTATTTTACCCGAGTGGTGATTTACTGATGTTAAAAATTTGGGTTGGCAGGTGGAGTCTTCCTTGTTGCTGGTAACTGCCAGAAAAGCAGGTGCCTTGATTCTGGTTTTAAGAGGCTTGTTGCTTTTCTTTCCATGGATACTATTTTCTTTTTGAATATACTTTCCCCTCCTTGTGGACTTTTTCTTTGCAATTCCTAGCTTTTCCTTTTTTTTATTCCTAATCTCTGGTTTTGGAATGTTTCCATTGTTTTGATTGTCACTGGTATTTAAACAACCTCCTAATCTCTAGGATTTCCTTTCTTCTATAAAGCACCTGTAAAAACCCAGCAATCCCTCATTGTTTCCCCTTTCATTTTCCTGGTTTCATCTATGACGAGCAACATGCAATCCAGAGAGCATTTAAGACCAGTTTCAATTTCTTCATGAAAAAAATCCCAACATTTTTTCAAGGCTGAAGCAGGATTTTTGCCAGAGGGAATATTTGTTCTCTCCAGTAACAAGGTGACATGGTGCCAGTTCTGTCTAATTTCATGTGGGGCCAGGAAGGATTCATTGAAATGGCTGCAATATTCATTCAGCATCTCTTTCAGAGAGTGTCCTAAATAAACTGAGAGCTGCGTGATGTCCACGGAGCTGTTTCCTTCCTCCCAGGGAAATAGGAGGACTGTGCTTATTCTCACAGGTAGCAACAAAAGAGACCATCTGCTTGGCTATTTTATAATCAGCTTATTTATCTGCATGTGGGCACAGCAGGAGGCTTCAAACCTGCCCCCCGACGCCCATGGCTGGAGGGAAGTTGCGATGGCTGTGTGTTTTTTGGGGCAGGGACCAGGCACCTGGTGGGTTCTTGGGGTGTCCTGTGCAGGGTCAGGAGTCAGACTTCAATGACCCTTGTGGGTCCCTCCCAATTCTATGTTTCTATGACTCTGTGGCCTGCCCCGAGTGTGCCCCCATGAGCATCCTCTGTGGCTGCACTCCAAGCTGATGTCATTTACACGCATCATTATGTGCAAAAACCCAGCTGAAAGCCAAAAGGGCAACAGGTGGGGCAAGAAATCAGCCCAGTGGGCATTGCACAGGGGAGAGGCAAGGGCAATGGGTTCTCTTGGCAATTTGCTGCCTTCAGCCTTCAGAGGTGGAAGGAGCCCAGCAGTGACAGTAATTGCAGTAATCAAAGTAAATCACATCTTGCCACTTGCCTACATGACATTTTTCTCCCTGTACATGAGAACAGAAATGAATTTTCTGGTTGTGTTTGAAGACGACGATTTCAGAGATTTTACAGGAGGTTTAGTTACACATTTCAGCTTTCAGTGCTGGAAAAGGAAATTCAGGCCTTTTTGTCAGATTTTGAAGAAGGCCGTGGAGAGCATAAGTCAGAGCAAAAATGGACCCCATGTACATCGTATTGGTGATATCCTTAAATGAGCAATTGTGCTTTGAAGTGCAGTAAGAAAATAGAGATTTTTATCTCAATGAAGTAGGAAGATAATTGCGCTCAGAAGCTTTAATCAGCATGCTTCGGATTTAAGCAGATGGATACACAGGGCAAATCTGTGAAGGATGAATTATTTATTATGGGCACACTAAAACTTTGTCTCTTAAAGGTCATCAAACTTTCAACAGAGTTGACAAAGTCTGCTGCATATGTGAATGAGATTAATCTTCTCATTAGTGAGAGGCAACATTTTCTTTTGAACTTGATATGCCTGGTAGGGGAACAAAAAAACCCACAGAACAAAATCATTTGTGGAAAAGTACAGCTGAAGAGCATCTGTTTGTCTTACAGCAGTGGTTCTGCCCAATTGCTCAAAAAAAATTAAACTGGAAACCTTGGAGCAGAATACTATGTTCTATCCAGCAGGCGCAAATATTTGAAATATCTATCATTCTTAACAGGATTATAAAATTAAAAGCCACCCCAATCAAGCAGCATTTATCAATTAGTGTGATGTCCCTGTCGTGGCTAAGGGATTTTGGTGTCGAAGGCAATAAAAGAGTCATTTACACCCTGTACCAGAAATCAGCAGTGAATAAAGAAGAAAGAAATGCCTTTGTTCGTAATTGACTTCAATGAGACTGCTCGCATGGGTGAGCCTGAACGCACGCAGGAACGGCTTAAAATGATTTACGATACTTTGCATTTCAATCAGACATGGGTCAAAACTGGGCTCCCAGCTTGAATTTATCCATCTGGATCCTGATCAGTGGGAGAAATTTTTATTTCTGAGGTTATGTTGCGTTTCAGACAGCACAAGGTGGTTGTCTGCAGAGGCCTGGGACCACGGTTACACTGCCAGTCCTCCCAGTTGGAATTTCCAGGGGAATTCCACGCGAGTGAACTCGATGTGTGCCCACGCGCCAAAGGAGCTTATAGGCAAAGGCAACTTAGACTCTTCCAGGCCACCACAGGGAATCAATGGAAGAACAAAAGAGAGAAACTGCATTATTAATGGAGATAAATGATAAGATTGAAGGGTCATGCACGGTTAAAATGCTGTGTTGTTCAGTGAAGGAGGTCTCCAGTGGGCACACTGTAATATGGGACCACAGACCCGAACACTGGGCAGTTGAATGTATGTGAATATTAAAACTCGGAGATTTGTGTAGGATAGGAAAAAAGCACCTGAGATCCCAGCAGTTACTCAGATGCCACACTGAGTTAATGACACAGACCTGAGTTGATTTTTGCTACTGGAGTGGGGCCAGGATAAAATTAATGGTTATTTTTGTGACTTTAATAAAAGGACAGAGTCTTCATTGTGCTCAGCAAACACAAACATTTTAACAATCAATACCTTTTTTTTAATTTAATCAGCCTTACTACCTTGGAGCACGGCATACACGTTTCAGTGTAAGCTCCTCTCTACTCAGGAAAGTATTTCAAGATGCACAAAAGTCCCTTTCTTAATCAAGAAGTGAGTGAAATAAAAAGCCTCAACCGTGAGCCAGCTTGCCTTTCATAAATAGCTGCTTTGTAATAATTTCTTGAATATAATTGCACAAAAAATACTGCAGCAATTTCAAAAACCTGTATCCGACCTAAGTGCTGCCATACAGACAGCTTTTTCTGAAACCCGACCTTCTAAGAGGAATAGGTCACAGAAGTTTTTGGATTTCGACTTAAATGAAAAGCCCTTGGGCACTTTATTTGCAACAATATGGTTTAGACAGGGAAAAACCTTATCGAAGAACAGCGACAGCCTGAGCGCCCCAGAACCAGGTCAAGGCAGGCTGGTGTCAGCTTGTGATGGTGTGATGCAGTTTGGGGACTTACACACGTTCTGATGACTTAAACCAGCCTCAAAATGACAAAGTTGGGAGAGCTGAAGCACCATTTCCAATGGAAAACTGGTCTGAAAGTTGGATACTGAGCACTCTCCAACGTGGAAATCCCCCAGCTCCATGGCAAGGCATCAGGTAGGGATCTCCCTCACCTCTTACCTGTCCCATGATTATCCAGATTTATTTTCAGCACAAACCTAGCACAGAAATCCTCCAGTTCAACTCTGGGATGCTGTGCATCTACCAGGACCACAGCAGTAATTAAAAAAGGGAAAGGTCTGCTGCCTGCTATCCCAGCGTGGTGGCTTTTACATGGTGAGGGCTGAGCAAAGCGAGGCTGTGTTCTGTGCAGGGATTTTCTTTCTAAAGAGAAGATCATGGCCAAATTACCCTGGGAAGAAAAGGGCCTTTGAACAACATACTTAATAAAATTCTGTATTTAAATCCGAACACACGCACAAATCATTTCTGGATGTTTATTTCATTTCACATTGGGAAAATCCCCCTTCCTTTGGTTAGAATTATTACCTTTTAATGGATACCAGAAGATTTGCTCACTGACATAATTTTTCCCAGGATTTTTCTTCCTTTGTGTGTCCACAGTTTTTCCCTGTTTTGCTCTTCCCAGGAACATGCCCTGTATTCAGTGGGACAAACAACTTGGTGGTTTCTGCAGTTCCTGAAATTTCCAGCCAGGCTGGAGTAGGCAGGGATTTTAGACTGGAGATTAGAACTAAAATAGAGTGACAAACAAAGGAGTAAGAGCTAAATGGTTGATATTGTTAGCAATTTCTTTGGTGTAAGGCACTGCACATAACAGAAAGTGACTTTATGGTTTCTTGGCAGTTTGGAGGTGCCACATTTAGGATGTCTGATGTTCCTATCTTAAAAAGAAAAGACAAACTGGTGTGAAAATCAGTAGACTGGGATGACATACAACTCATGATTTCTGGTTGTGTTTCTAGCAGAGGGAAACGTGGCACGTTCCTGGTGGGGGCATGCAGCTCCCCCACGTTGGGACATTCAGCCCTGGGTAGGGGCTGGGAGCAGGATGCAGTAACACAGTCCCTATGCCAACCAGAGGCTGAGCTGGGAAGCCACACTGGCTTAATTTATTGCATGGAGGAGGGTCTGGAAAGTGGAAAATTACCCAAGACTGAACAAAGAGGTTCATCTGTAGCCATGGGGACACACAGAGGGGCCGAGCACCACCCAGGAGGACTCAGCCAGAAGGAAGGACACACAGAGGAGCTGCTGTAGAGGGGGAGCTGGCTCTGCTCTCGCTGGGGACCCAGCATGGTTAAAGCACGCTGAGCTGGGCAGGGACAGAAACTTCCAGCTGATCTACAGAGAAGTTATAAGATGTAGGATAAATGTCTGGGACAACCCTAGACGGGTTTGACCCCCATGACTACAGTGTGTGCGTCAGTAGTGCCATATTTAGGCACCATAAGGATGCCCAAATTTACCTCAGCCTCACAAATGAGAGCTGTGGGGAGCAAAAGCAACCAAGAGAAGCAGAGGCAGATATGAGAAGCCTGGTGTAACAGCCAGGACCAGTCTCCTTTCATTTAAATGAAGTAATTAACTCTCCTAAATCCCATCCTCACCTGTCTCATGGAACAGAAAGGGAAATCCCATTTACTCCTTAAAAAATAATCTAATACCTTAACCCTTATCTTGGTGCCCTTGTCAACCCCAACATTGTCACAGGATTTCATTGGATTGCTGGAACTATGTTAGTTGTCACTGGTAAATCAGACTTTGGTTTACCAAAGGCTTAGTAAACTCCACTTACTACCTGTTTATCATCCATCTGACATACCATTTTTTTAATCAAGAAATTAATTTTAAATCACTTTTTGCTCAAGGCTGTCATTGCTTAAGAGAGGCAGTTTACAAATATATTGCAGTTACAAACACTTGAAAAGCTGGCAACAAGAGATCAACACTCTACAAGGATGAGTAAATGTTTGGGAACCTGTTAAAATGGTAGGAAATGAGGAATTGTGAAGACATGCCCCAGTGGAATCCAGAAATTTGTTCATAGTCTCCTTTCATCCATTTCAGTGAAGCCTCACTGTGTCGTGAACCCTTTTGCACTTGCACAGAGCCCCACTGTGGAGGGAGAAATTAGTTTATATGGAATAGGAACCAATTCCCAGCCCTGCTTTGAAGTCAGCTGCTCTCAGTATAGACACAGAAGCAGCTTCCATGGCCAGCATCCCTGCAAGCCATTAGAGCACTTGGGATCTGGAGATAATCTTCACTGCCCAGACCCACTCCTGGCTTCAGGAAGACTGTGCAAACATCATCTGTTTTATTTTATCTGCTCATTTTCACTTAAGAGGTGCAAGAAAAGAGGACACCAAAAAAAACGCCTTTCAAAACCCTTCTCTTTTTTGGTGTGGCTACTATCAGAGGCTTACATAAAACTGTATCATCCTACATAGAAATCTCAGGCGTATATTATATTATGCAGATATGTTATGGAGAACAGCAGCCAAATTTCTACTCTCTGTCAAGCTGATGTAAATCTGATTTTCTGTAACTAAACTGTAGGAGAAAGAAAAATTCTTTGCATGAATGAGCTTTATTAACACAGGCAAATAGTGATAGGACAAGGGGGAACAGTTTTAAACTAAAAGAGGGGAGATTTAGATTAGATGTTAGGAGGAAGTTCTTCCCTCGGAGGGTGGAGAGGCTCTGGCCCAGGTTACTCAGAGAAGCTGTGGCTGCCCCATCCCTGAAACTGTCCAAGGCCAGGTTGGATGGGGCCTGGGGCGATGTGGTTTGGTGAGAGGTATCCCTGCAGTGCTGGGCGCAGGGGAGAGGCAGTGCTGTTCCTGCAGCTCCATTCCTAGGAGATGCATCCCAAAAGCAGACAAGGAAAGCTGAGGGAAGGGAGGACACTGCAGCCTGCCCATATCAAAGGGATCTATGAAACAACACAAGAACCCCTGCCAGGGCTGTGACATCTCCAAAATGACCAGGGTTAGTTGGCTTAGTCCATAACCCACAACACAGCTCCTTGTCCCGTCTACAAGGCACCAGGATCTCCCCACGGCTTCAGGGAGCCGGCAGCCCCGGCTGTCAGAGGAGGCACATTGGCGGAAGGACCACATTTGAAACATATTTCCTGGAAAATGATGATTCCCAAATGGTCTCAAAAGCCTGGAGAAGCTCCCACTCCCACCTCTCATGTTCTGACAGTGCTCTCTGGCTTCAGCATGGGCAGCACAGGATGCTGAGCTCTAGTACCTCTTTGCAGGAGCAGGATGAGCCCAGGGGAGGAACCAGCCTGGGGTCAGGTCCAGGTGGGGACGTGGGACAGAGCAGTGGGACCACACAGCAAAGAAGCCCAAGTTTGTAGCACAGCTGCCGAGACGCCTCCTCACTGCGAAGGTGACCGGGAGGAATCCATAGCTGACACATACATCTTTCTGCTGGAGCATTCCATGTCTTTTCTCAGGCACTGTGACTAATTATGAGAATTCAAAAAAAAAAAAAATTTCACAGATTTTGCCAGAAGATGTTAGACCTAAAACAAACAAAAAATAAAGGCAACCTACCAGGGGACAATTCACATGATTGACCAGTAAAAAATGGTAAACAGCTGTGCCTTAGCATCTGTACTGTGGAGTTAGACTCTGCAAAAAGGAGTAAATGACCAGGATAGAAATTGCCAATTGTTCCTCTAGTCAAGCCTAGGCCATGCTCCAGGGAAGGAGGAAGCCAAGGGTCAGGCAGGCTCCTTTCCTCTCGCAGGACAGAGAGTGGCTCAGGCTGGGATTGGTTAAAGGTGAAATTTCTACCACATCTGTCTAGAAAGGTGTTGAGCACAAATGCAGAGTTTCAAGCTCCCTTCATTCCATCATCCCTCTGCTGATACCTCCTAGATGGACCATCCTGATGGGGACATGGTGTTTTGGCCTGCCACCAAAGCCATGGCAAGTGCCTGTAGTGTTTTTATCTGAAATTACAGAAATGAATACTGGCATTGGTTTGCTTCTCACATCTGTGCCTGTAGGCAAGATGGAAGGGAGTCCAACGACGAGCACTTTAAGCAATCCCAGAAGATGTTCCTTACTTGTAGGAAGCTTCATTGCTTCACTGGATTGTGGTCCAATTGCAATCAGTTACAGCTGCTTTTAATTTCTCAGTCTGGAGTAATGAGATTACCCTGGATCCTGTGTTCTCAAACCCTTTTGATTGTACAGGGGAAATCTAGACTTCCTTAGCCTGATGGCTCAAAATCAAAAGACAACCAACTTCTTCATTTACTTTCACAGTTATTAAACCCATCTTATGACAGTTAGGGCAAGACTCCTCAATTTCTAATATTTATTATTTGTTTTGCTACCAGGATGATAGAGAAGAGAAGCTCATGGATCACTGGCTTCTACTGCCTTTATTTATAGACTAAGGCAAATACATATTTGCAGAACACACTGATGTGACTAAATCGATCCACTGGGCTACCTTGCCCTCAAAGGGTTTCTTAATGCTGCCATGAATGCCCGGACTTTCAGAAAACCAATTGCAATTCCCACATGCTGAGGCTGCATCCTGGGTGATGCTGAGTGCGGTGCAGCAGCATCGCTCCTGCACAGTCGGAGTCCCAGGGATGCAGGGACCTCCTCAGTCACGTCCCTCACAGCTCTGAGCTTCGCCAACACCTCTTAAAAGAAGGTATTTTTAAGCACCCAAAAGAGGTGAAGGCATATTTACTCCCCACACGCTTCTTTTTCTAATTACAAAAGTAATTAATGCCCTGTCTGTTGAGACACAATGAAATGAATTTGCTGAAAACTGCACTTTAGGCCTATTTGAGGTGAGATGAATTAATTAAAACACTGAGTAAATCCAAACAACAAACATATACAGAATTCAACCCAAAGTGACCTGAAACAGCCAGTAGATAGCTTCTCATTAGCAGTGGGGAGGTTTTTTCTCCAACTTTTCTAAAATGGTTCTCAAAAATAGATTAATATGTTTAAATAACATATTAATGTTCACTTGGCAGTATTTCTAAAAAGAAGTATGAGTATTTCCAAAATCACCTATGTATTTTTTTCAGTATTTCCTAGAAGAAATAGTTTAAGGGTTTAACTGAAATAGATAAATGCTTCTTTTTCTTTCCTTTTGCAAAGGGAAGAAAAAAGCCTAATCATTTGAGATGCCCAGAAAAAATTTTTTCAGCAATGTTTTAGATCTTTCAGCTAAACGGAAAAGTTGCTGTATCTTCGCTCTGACCCTCTAGAGAATGTACTTTGATATCATAATTTTAAAAAGTGGCTGAAGAACAGGCTACCGAGTTTGTCTCAAAATCTCAGGTTGCATAAATCGGAGGAGACCCATAAAAAGGGACTTGGTGGTTTGCACAAGCTGTGAATCTGTCCCATTTTTGCTATAAATAGGAGCACTGGAATGTCGCATACAATTCCACATGCTAGTGGCAGTGTCATATTAATGCTGTGAAATCCCACTTGTGACACATAGATTTAAATGTTATTTGGTTAAAAGGATTTTAAAGCAGAGCACATAAGTTTTGAAGGCTTTTTTTTTGGCTGAAGGATAAGGAAAATGGACAGCCCTTTACACTTTCATTTGTGACTCCTCTGTCAATAGTCACTGGCTGCGGCTTATCACATAACACAGCTGGCAACTTCCCAAACCCCAGTGAAACCAACAGAGAAAATCACCGTGAACGTTTTGGGGCTGGAATTATGAGTTTTGGTAATGAATATTTTAAGCTCCTTTTGTAGCACTCATTCCCAGGGCAGAAATGGATTTAAAAGACAAGCTGGGGATCCTGATGGGCTCTGACGTCACTTGAGCTGTCGTGCTCAGCAAAACTATCTAATTACATGAGTTCTAAAGTCCTGCAAAACCTGCTGTTTCCATTGGTTGAGCTTAGGAGTTAATGCAAGTCTCTTCTTTAGATCATCTCTCGCTTTGCATTTTCTCTGAAGTGCTTTTTGTTGTTCTACATTTTGATGTATTTAATTAATTAATCCACCTAAGTGCTGTCAGGCGGAGCTCTCTTGTTGTGAGATGTGACTGAGTTGTGCTGCTCTGCCCATGAGCAGTGGACGAGGCTGTCTGGGTGTCTGAATTTTGATGGCTTTTCATTATTCCTCTGATCCATTGATATACAGAGAGGTAGGAGAGCCTTGTGCAGACCTTGGGGATGGCCTCTCCCACAGCATTGCTGATTGCCTTGGTAAACCTGCATTGTCCTCAAAGGAGAGACTGCATCTGGTATCTCACAGGCTTTGGCTTCAATCGCCAATTTTACCAGCTGTTGCGGCATTTTACATCATCATAATTAAGTTCTTTCTTTTTTCTTTTTTTTTTTTTAATGCTTTGTGGGCTTGAAATTAGGCACCTAAATTGATATATGGACTTTTAAAGGCATGATCTGATTTTCAGACATCTAAGTACTGCAATCTCCATGACTTTTCACTTTAGCACTCTGAAAATGAGTGGCCAATGCTCCTTCCTCTGTGCTTCTCTCTTGTCTTAGTTAAGAGTGAAAGCAATTGAGAAAGGAAATATCTGTATACTTGCATAACAAAAACTAGTGCAAGTAACTTCACCATGTCTGATCTTTCCATAGCACACACATAACCCACATCCACCACATTTGCCTGGATTTTTCCATGCCTAATGCTCTGCACAGCTCCCAAGCCCAGAGCCTGCTTACTGCAGGCAGGAAAGAGCATTCGGGCTCATGAAACTGAATGCCCCAGTCCCCCTGCTAACCCAGAGCTATTGCTCTGTCACAGCGTGTCACCATAAAATAGCAACGGAACGACTGGGAGTGGGCGAGGTGTTTATGTCTTCTGAGCCTCAAACAAGACCAAAAAAAGAAAACGAACTCAAAATAGAGCTTGAGATGCTCCTCCTGCAGAGATGGGAGATGGTCCTCCCTGCAATATGGGAGTCATCCAAATGTGAGGAAGAGACCCTGCACAAATCTTTAAGGTTGGAACTAATCTCATGTTTCAACTCTGTAATCTAGGACCGTTAAATATTTATACTGTTGGAATAAACACAAAGAAAATTAATACCCGTTCAAATGAAAAGGATCAAGCTAGGATGGAGGCTAAAAACAAAAGAGAACAAAATAATCAAGATGGATTTTCTTTCTCTTTTTATTCTCAGCTCTCCTTCTGCTAATGTGTTATTTCACCCTCAATACCTCCGACAGTACCAGCTGCTTTGATCCCTAAGGCTTATTTGCTCCCTAAGTCAGCAAGTTTGAAATAGCTTAAATAAACTTGGAAAGGTTCAAAGCCCAACAGGAGAGAGAAAATATACTTTTAAAAGACATAAAGTCAGGAAGGCATGTGTTCCTTAATGACTTTCCTGGAGGCATTATCTCTTCTTCCCTCACGCTCCTCCTCCTCATCTACCTTCCTTCTGGTTTTTGGCTTAAATTAGACTGTAAGATCTTCTGGAAGTGAATGCATCCTTCCTGTGCAATGGGTCATGATCTTCACTGGAGCCCCTGGTAAAACTGGGACTCATTTTCCATCTGTTGTCAAGGGTACTTTTTTGGTCCATTAACAAATAGCAAAACAAAGAAAGCAAAAAAGACCAGTTTACACATGATGAATTAATTCCCATCTCCACACTGCTCGTTTCTTGTCTCCAGACCCTGCTTTTAAAACACAACAGGTATTTTCCGTGCATGCCAATGCAGTGGAGAGGCTGTGGACAATCAGAACAAGCCCAAACAAGTTATGGAAACTGCAAGAACTGCTTCTATACATAGTGTAATTTATTACCTGTTGCGTTCTGCTGGTGGCAGGATTATGTCTGTCACAGCCTGAAAGGAGGACTGAGGAGGTGCCACACGAGGAGGATATCACACACATTACAGAGTGTCCCAAAGCTGCAGCTGTAAAAAGCAACTGAGTGTAGGTGTGGGGAAGGAGGAACAAATGCACTAGAGGTGAATTGGTTTTCTTTGAACATAATGAGGGTTTTTGCCTGTCAGAGCAGCGAGATTAAGGCCATGTTTTACCTTGAGTTATGGCCCCTTTTCACCTTCTTTTTGGATAGTGATGCACATACTGCACTTCCATATATTGCAGACTTCTGCCCTTCTCCAGGCTTTCTCAGAAGTCAGATGCTGAGGACGTAACCAGACAGCTTTTCCAGGCTCCTGGGACTTCAAATGCCTCAAGCGAGGCTGCACAGTCTTAAAACACAAATTCTCCAACATTGCCAAACTTCACCATTCCGCAAAATGCCCGGGGAGGGTTAATGCTGTGAGAAAGTCAGGACTGTAACTTTCCCACTAAATAGAGGGAAAAAAAGAGTTGAAAATTATGTTTGCTGCCAGTACTCAAGCCTGGCTTAAGCTGCTGTCCACTTTATCTCCTACCCTGCACACAGTGGCAGAGGAACAGGCCGGGCTGGACTGGTGGCACCAAAATTCATACACAGTGTCACCAGTCCGGCAGCGAGATGCCAACACGCCATCATCTCCCCAAGCCCCTCACCAGCCTCTGAACAAGAGGCTCCATTCTCTTCTTCCAGAATTTGGGAAATCTGGTAGATATTAAAATAAATTCTACTCATTTTCTCACTAGCAAATCCAGGAAAATCCTTTGTTTTGTTTCCTGGCAGAACATGGTTTGTCAAATTATACTTGTTTTCATTTCAAGTAAACTAGTTTTATGGAGAGAGGTTGTTCATATTCCTGAAGGATGATGGCATCTTCCTGTCTCCTTGGTGCTTGAGGAGAGTGAGGAGTCTCTATGTCACCTCATCTGGCATCCAGCATTTTGCCATGTAGCCCACACACATTGCTGGCTACTGATGATTCATTTCAAATATAACTTCTTCTCATCTAGTTTGCATAAAGAAAAAACACTGATGCACGAAGCTTTGGCAGGCAGGGCAGGGAGAGACACTGGGAGACACAAACCTTTTCAAAATCTACAGAAAATTTGGTGTATTTATATCTATCCCTGCTACACCCACTAAGGGACAGTCACAAGTCAATCTGAAATCATTACAGTCATGCCTCCATGTGCAACCTGTCAGGGGGTTGGAACTAGGTGATCTTTAAGGTCCTTTCCAACCCAAGCCATTCTATGATTCTATTCACAAGCATCTTTATCAAAACAGCCTCTAATTAACAACCTTCTGCACATAAAAGTCCATCCAGCTCTCTTCCTCTAGAAGCAATTCCTGGAACTGATCTTAATCCAAGGCCTTCCAGCAGTAGAAAGTTACTGTGTATTAGAACCACATGTAAATCTTTGGTAGATCATGTCCAAAAATGCTGGGAACAACAAACATTCACATTCAACCAGTAGCCACCAACTTCGCTATAAATATTTATATAGGAAAACAGGCACAAAAACTTTGTTTACTGCACAGCAAAGCACTCGAAATTAAGGAATTTTAAAGTGCATATGTAGCATTTGTTAGCTGAAAATCTGTTCTTGAAGTGACAAATCCTGGGTTGAGTTCCAGTCAGACAGTCTGATTCTCCTGAAGTGAACTCAAGGACTCCCCATCTTTGCTAGCAGCAAAAACAAGTTCTCGTGGTCCATCTCCAGCGGTGGCCAAGTAAATGCACTAAAGGCTCCCAGTACGTATATTAAGTCAGAATGTGACTGCACAGCTCCAGCTTCACCCAGTCTCGTTCTTTGGTTTACACTACGTTCACATCACAGTTCTTCAGAGCCGACCGAAAGATCTTCGTTGGCTGGACTGTACCCTTTCTGATATTTTCATGAGGTGCTTATGCAGAAAATAATGGTCCAGAACACAAAAGGAGCCAGAGGCAGCAGACACTTCCCAGCTTGCATATTTTCCATGTGCATTGCACGGTCTGGCTGCTGGAGCCAACTTCTGGGGTAAACACAGCTCCTCAGGATCCTGTTCCCTCTGGTTTGTGCCGTGAGTTCTCCCTCAGGCCAGTGCATTTTGGGTGAAGCTGCCTCCCTCTGTTTGCTGCAGGGCAGGAGGAAAAGCCTGAGGACCCAGCTTCTGATTTCAGATTTGCAACGGAGCTGGAGATCAATCAGTGGGATGGCAGGAAATGGGCACCACCCCAATGACACAGAGTCAAGAATAAATTCTCCCTGATGTCTGTGGGCTCTGTTGGTTTCTCTCCCCTTTTCTCAGTCTGTTGGTGAGATAGAGAGCTTTGTAAATTTGCGTTGGGATTTTTTTCCAGGATCCTCAAGGAGAAGAGACTGGGCAGCAGATATAATCAGCCTGCCATCCATCAACCAGCTGAGGGAGACTAAGGGTTAGTGATCAACCCACAGATGGACAATTGTTCCTTGAACCATCAACATTTTTCATCTTTTGTGCAGCAAGATGCTTTGGCATCCCAGCTTTACCTCCCCAAGCAAAGGGCATGCGTGCATGCTAAAGGAAGGGGTTGAAGCAGCCTGTCCCGGGGGGACAGGGATGTGCCTACAGTCACAGCCAGGGTGACCTGGACAATGCCCTGGAGAATGAGCTGAATCAAGAAATTAGACTTTAATACATACAAAATTAATGGAGAGGGGAATATTTTTTAACCCTTCATTGATGACAACACAGTGTTTTTTAATGGATGGGTCTCCCCTGAACACAGTTCCCAGGAAACAGCCAAATCAACTCGGTCCTTGGAAAGAGAGGGGAGAACACTGATGAACATCTGATCTCACATAGGGACTGGCTAAAAAAATTAAACTTTTTTCCAATGGAGAAAACAATGAACTGTAAAGAACATAATATAAGCTGCAGATGATCAAATCTGGAATATTTCACATTATATGTAAGGAGACAAGGTTTGCTAAAGGATTTAACCTTTCCTCAGTACCCTATTCTACCTACTTACTTTCTCTATTTCCTTTGGATTTCATAATCTTGATAATTTCCTATTTTGGATGCAAAGAAAGAAGTAATAGTCACTTAGGGAAAACTGTATCAAACAAAGGAGAGGATTTTTTTCACTTCTGCTGCTTAATAACTTTAGGAATGTGGGCAAAACTATTTCTTTCTCTACTTCTGTTACATTAGTGACACATGTAGATTGCAGAGCTCCATTCGCCCTGTTCCCCAGCATCTTTTTAAACTGCGTGAACTTAAGGCAAGCTTTATTTTGAGACACCCCCAAAACAGTGTTGTATACTGACTGGCATGGGATTAGGCCACGCTTTGAAAAGCTCTTGAGACCCTCAAGCCAGAATAATAGCACAAATCTGAGGCATCGCCAGTCAGTTACCCTTCCTAACCCTGCTGCCAGTGTGGGATTTGGCAGACTTGTTCAGAGAAAACCTTTGAGCATCCAAAAGCAGCATGTAAGAAGGAAAGGAACAGCAGGAACCCACACAAAGGTAGTAAAAGAGAAAAAGGAGCTGATGTTTCTTAAAGACAACCAAAAAGCCTGTCTTCAGAGGGTATCCCAGAGAAAGGCACCCGAGGAGGCACTGAGCGGGACAGGAGCAAGCCCCAGGCTGCCTCCTTTCTGTCAGAGGCAGCAGGGCAGAACTGGAAGGAAAGGGAGTCCCTCACAGCGTGCTTGGGAGTTAAACCCATAGGATTAATTCCCACCCGTGTAAGAAACAACTCCCTCTCTCTCCTTGCATCATTCTGCAGGGAGTTTTTCTATCAGAAACACATACTAATCCCCAACATTGCTAGTCAAAGGATGGTCTTAGAGTAAGGAAAGAGCTCAAATTAAACTCGGCTCCCAGCCGAAGCCAAACCTTGGTGCAGAGGGACTGCATCCCCTGGACACCACTGCTCAGCCTAACTCCTGGGGACCACCCCAGCCTCCCGTAATCCCCTCGGAGCAAACTCAGAGCTTTATCCCTGTCCCACCTGGCTGTGGCCCACCAGCACCCACTGACCACCTCAAATGCTCCTCACAGATAAAAAGGGAAGGGTTCTTGCATTCCCCTCCCCACAGATCTTCAGTAGCAGTGGCAGAGTGGGAGCCACAGGGAAACATTCAGCGTGTGCCTTCAAAGCAAAATGTACAGTTGCTGGGTAATTCAGTAACTCTTGGCCTGATTCCTGACAAATGAGATCTGGCCAAGTCTTTCCATGGTGGCAACAAGATGTTAATGAAAGAATTATATCAACAGCTCTCAGGTTGTCTCCTTTATTTATACTAGAATCTGGTAATAGACACATTTACAGTAGATTAACTTTGGCATAGCTTTAGCATGAAAACAACATACCAAGGGCAAATTTTACTCCAAGCATAATATATCTATTGCCCTGCCTGCGTTTCTATTTATTTTGCTTGGACTGACAAACTTTAATTCAAAGAACATAATTACAACATAACTTGCTGCTAGGTTTTTTCAAGACTATATTATTCATTTGAAGGGAAAGTAAGTTCACTTCTCATTGAGTTTTACTATGAAGGTTAATTTTCTTTGAGTTAAAGGAGTTTGGTTTTTGACTTGATTTCTATGCATTTGGGGCAACCAGCACAGCTGTGAAAACATAATTGTTCTTAAAAATTTCGGGATGCTCATCCTCATTTTCAAAATTGCTCACTCTTTTGTGTGCTTTCCTAATTTCAGCTTGCTGAAGCGGCCGCTGATTAGCAACCACAGGTGCAATCCTTCTGGACCGTTCGCTACCTCCAGCTCAAGCATTTCCAGCCACACTCTGCATTGCAGAAAATAGCCTAATTAGAGGCAAAAAGCTGATCTGTTAAAATAGCAGAGGGACCAGCTAGAGAAGCAGGGAGAGTTATTTGCCCCATCAGAGTCAAGGGGAAATTTACCCTTACATCAGCAGGGAGAGGGAGCGAGGAGGTGCAGAGGACGTGCAGCTCTGTGGACCCACAGTGTCAGGAGTGAAAGGTTGGCAGTAACCTGTTATTTATGAACCATTAATATGACTAATAATTGTACAGCAGCAGCATCCCCAGGACCTCACCCCTCTGCAGCCTCGGGACAGGACAGAGGCTTTTCTCCATGAATACACAGGGGTGAATTGATGCCCTTGTGTGGGTGCTGAGGCTTTGGGGGACACACCAGTGAGGCACAGGGCAGTGTCCAGAGCTGTGACTGTAATGAGCACATAAATCATCCCTAACGACCCCCGAGCCAGCCAGCCTGTGTGGGGGACAGTGAGCTGGCCCATGCTGCCGTGGCTGCTGGAGAAAGGCTTCGGGTTGCAGTGAGCACAAATGGCTCTTTCACACGTCTCAGCAGATGTTACTCATTTTCTCCTCATCTGACTTTAAGATTTGGCTCCATTCTTTCCCTGTTCCCAAAGCCCATCAGTTGTCCTAGAAACCTCTCCCAGCTCGTCCATGGGCAATGGGCTATCCCGGCGTTCAGCAGGGGCCAGCCCATCTGCAGGCATCCCACTCCTCCAAGTTCTCATCTGGATTGCTTCTGTCTTCCCCACTGAACCTCGCCTCATCCACTGGCCATTTCCGCTGCTCCACTGCACGGGGTGTTATTCATCAAGGTGCTTGTCCTCCTGCACAGCCATGAGCTCTCCAAAATACTTAAGGACATTTGCAAAGTTTGGATGGAGGATAGGAATAGCAAGCAGGACCAGATGTTCACTGGGAAAGACTAACACGGCACCTCCGTAACACAGTGCCCAAGGCTCACCCCTGGACCACAGGAGGATGAAGAGGAGCCAGCAGGGACAGGGCAGCTGGTCCTGGGATGGAGATGCACAAGGGCATCATCTGCACAGCCCTGACAGCCATACAGCTTTGGCTGAACAGTCATCCAGACGAGTAGGAGTCTGTAATTCACAACTCGCTTTCCCATAAACTGTCTTTTAATTTCTTCCCAGAAAAAAATACCAAAAAAGCCTCAATAGATGCTTCACATTTTTTGCCATGTTGATAGCTTAAGCTGCATGGCACTTTGTAAAGGGAAAAGATAATATGAGCAAATTCTCAGAAATGGATTGCTGACAATACATGTGTGTGTGGTTTAGCTCAAATCTATATACCAGTTGTGCATTACATGACATAGGAGTCACTAACCAATCTATAACTCAAGAAAAATAACATTCCCTATGGATTCTGCTTGTTATATTAAGCACACAGATCACCCAAAGTCACCTGTCACCACCAGCAGGAATTGACTTAAAATAAATCATCGGTGAGAGCTGCAGTGCTCAGACTGGGAGAGCAGGGTGGGTGGAAGAAGATCTGATTCCTCTTGGTTCAGGGAGCAAATGTTTGCCTGCCTTGGTACTTGGACCCCCCCATGCTCCTCATCAGCAAAGCGAGGGGACCTTCCCAGCCTGCAGCATCCCAAGCACATTCTCAGCAATCCACAATTCCATGAGAAATCCTGAAATGAAAATAAACTCCACAGTAGGATGTGTTCAAGGGAAATACAATCAAATGTTAGCACAGAAGGAGGAAACCATCCACACAAAGTACTTGTTTTACTCCAGCTCTAAGTTCTCCAGAGGCGAGTTGAGAAAAGCCCTGGCATCCAAAGTAGTAAAATAAAATCAATCAGAACCACAGTTAATCAATATGTAACTCAAGTTTGCAAACTTTCACACGGAGGGAGTTGCTTACAAAGTCACTTTGTTATTGCTACACACTTGTATGAATGAGAAAAATACAACTCAAGAATAGCTCCAGGTAACCAAACCCCAGCTGTCAGAACCAAAAGCTGTGTCCAACCAGTGATTTATTTTTCTCTGGGAAGAGATTTGTGGTGATCCTCAAAACAGCGGAAATGTGCCCACCAGTTACTGGATTTATGAGCATGCCTCCACGCCATCAGAAACCCCGCCACCACCAGTGAGGGACAGCACATCCCGCTTTCACCTGTGCCGTATTTTAACGAGGCAAACACTCAGCAGTACCTTGTGACTGCCATTTAAAGAAAAGCTGTGAATATTTCACAAGCAGGGTAGTAGATGTTGGCCATACTCCCACCCAGAAATTAGGAATGCATGGGGGGTGAGCAGAGCCTCATACAAGTTCAGAAAATCACCATACAACTGCTTTGCTCCAAAATCACCAGTTTTTGATGACGAGCCTCAGATCTGCTGTTGCCTACAGAAACTCAAAGAATCATAGAATCATTAAGGTTGGAAAAGACCTCCAAGGTCATTAAATCCAACCTTTGACTGAATACCCCATGCCCACCAAACCATACTGCAAGGTGCCACATTTACTCATTTTTAGAACACTTCCAGGGATGGTGATTTCACCACTTCCCTGGGCAGCCTCTTCCAGTGTTTAACCACTCTTTCAGTGAAGAAACTTTCCCTAACATCCAACCTGAACCTCCCCTGGTGCAACTTGAGGCCGTTTCCCCTTGTCCTGTCTCTGGTTGCCTGGAAGAAGAGACCAATTCCCACCTGGCCACGACCTCCTTTCCGGCAGTTCTGGAGCGCAATCGGGTCTCCCACGAGCGTTCCTTTTCTCAAGACTAAACAACCCCATCTCCCTCAGCCACTTCCCACGGGGCTTGTGCCCCAGACCCTTCATCACTCCATCATATCCCATCACGTTACCGCACCGAGGCGCATTTTTCTGCGGATGCACTTCCTGCCATCCCTGCGGATGCGGCACAGGCAGCTGCAGCCCCAGTGCAGGGAAACGCTGCCGGCGCGCTCGGTCTCCAAACAAAATGAATTAAAAGGGAATGATTTCCCCAAACAGAGGCTGGGGGGAACCATCAGAAACAAAATAAAATCGAAACAACTTTTCAGCTGGAAACAATGGAGCAGATGGAATAATATTTATTACTGGAAACTGCTAAACGTGCCAATTAATTTTGAAGGGGCTTAAGTGGATTAAGCACTTTTTTACTGGAAAAAATGAAGAAGTCATGAATCACAGCAATACCTTCAGCATTGTCAATGTATTTTTCTGGAAGCTTGTTCAGAAATCAAAGGAAAAAACAAATCTGAGAAGTCTCAAACTGGAAAATAATGTTTCTGTTGCATAAATAGTATCAATGTCCCCATTACCATGCCTAGAAATATTAGGGGGAGGCAAAAATCAAACTGTTTCCACACATGAAGTTGGTCATTTTTGCCTGAACCAGAAAAGCATTTGACTGGGGCCAAAATTAGCCACGTAAGCGTTTTGTGATGCTCTAAGCACAGAAAGATTTTTGAGTTCACTTGCGTGTTGAAAGTTGTACAGATGATTAAATGCTTAGACAGACCCGTGTGTAATCCAACCCTGTTACCACACAGAGGTGGTATTATTAAAAGTAGGAAGTGAGTGTGCATCTTTATTTGTTTATTTTAACACAAGAACATGGAAGTCCTTTCCCACAAAAATGTGTAATGTTTAAAAAATATTCATCCTACGCTAGGACATGGAGTAAAACATGAATAAAAAATATGTAATAATCCAATTCAATTTTAGGAGCACTCAGGGTGAGAGTTTTCAGTGTTTTTACGTGCTTGCTTAGAAGACTTTTATCCTCATTGCTTCCTGCCAGAAAGAGAATTGAGAAGTGCCTTTCCGGTAAGGCTAGGAAATCAATTTAATTTTTCCGAAAGGAAATTAAAAATACTTCACAGCACTGAAATTTGCCCATTGCAAATATTGATTTTGCAAAGGGACATTCTCTTTCACAAAACTGTCCAGAAACATTCTGCTCAGCTCCACTTATCATCATTGCCTTCCCTTCCTTTCACATTTTATATAACACTTCATGTTTTCTTACGCAAAATTGTCATGTTCCTCCCAAAATAGTGCTATGTTTAGAGAGGTTATAAGAAGTTACTAATAAAATTGTGGTTATTTAAAGAGTACAAGATAAATATGACACACACGCGTTCACAAATAGAAAGCAGCTGGAAAGAAACTAACGGTGTCGGGGTTATGTGTAAACTCCATTTTCCTATAAAAAATTATGGAAACAGAAAAGGCACTGAGAAAAATTCGCTGTTTGCTTAAACTTAGACTTATTGCTGCTGATTCTGGATGTGGCTCATACAAGAGACAAATTGCTTTATGTTTGCAGGCTTTGCTGTTCTGATCTCAGCAAGAAAGTTTCTGATTTCTTCCTTAGTAGCTTGAATGTATTTTCTTTGGCAGATCCATTGCAATTGTGAAAGTATTTTGTCCCGAAATGTGAGCAGGTTTTCTTTTCCACTAAGTGGCCCAAACCCCTGAGATTCTGACCTGTTTATACATACTGAATAGTTGCTCAGTGGGAACTCTGGCTCCATGAGGAGCCTAAGATAAGACTTTTCACACAAGCGCGTGGTGGTAGTTGAGCTATCTCTGCACAGTCCTAAAACAGGAAATGAAGGGAGACGCCTCCAAAAACTGATCCATCCTAAATGAGTTATTTGGGAGGGAAGGAGGGAAACGGGACATAGGTTCAGTCTTACCTTGTTCATTCCCACCTGAGGACAGCCCTAAGTTCCAAACATTGCCATCATGCATCAGCCACAGGAGCCATCCTTGTGGAAAGGGTTAAAAAAAACCCTCAAGTAATGAGACATGAGCTGCCTCAGGGCACTTCAGCTGTTGAAGTGCAGGTGTCACTTATGGAAACCTCACAAAATACAATCTTTTTCCTACAACCAATACTGAAGCCCACAAGGAATTACTCTCACACTTACAACCAGATGCTGCAATCAACCACACTCGGAGAACAGGGGGAAGGTTCCAACTCATCTCATAATTTGGCTTTCCTCAGGCCGAGGACACTGGAGCCACTTCGCACTCTGGGTGACACTGGCCACGCTGGAGCAGCACCAAGGATGCCAAAGAAGGAGCTGCCCACCTGTCTTCTACAGGAAGAGAGAGCCCACTGAGCCGGTTTGCTCTTACTTATGGACTCCACCAGCAGCCAAACCCATTTAGTCCTATCTCTTCCTTGCTTATTAAATATTTGGCTATTAACTCTCAATGCCTAGACTATAAGACTTTTTTTTAAAATTTAAACATAGCTCAGGTTCAGGAAACTTTGGCAGCATGGGACATGGCTCATCACCAGCTTTCTCTGGGTGATGCCCTGTTTCCTCTGCCCTCCTTCAAGCGATGGGTGAGGCTACAACATATATTTAAACCCTGGGGGTTTAAGTACTGCTCAGGGACTGCATCACTGCGTGTGACCCCACTGAGCAATCCATCCTTTTACCCCCTCCCTGGGCATCAGGCACAGCAGGGCACACTGCTGACCTGGGAAGGGAGAGGAGTGGCAGGTAGAACACGGTTCAGCAGTGTCCCAGCATCTAGACATCCCTCACTGGGCACTTTCTGGAGCTTTAATCAGGACTAACATCACTGATAACCAATAACCCCATTTTCACAGGTCAGTACACCTCCATTTCCAGCCCATTTATACCCCTGTGCCCATGACTTCTCTCAGCTGTGTATGCACCAGGCACAAAGCTGAAACAAATCTTCTCATTTAAAGCAAGCTTGATATTGTGTGCCCTGCACCCCTGTATCACAAAAGGCAATTCTGTACTCCTCCTGTACTGCTCCTGGCTCAGCCCTCATGCTCCCAGGTGATTTGGGAAGGGTGCAGCATCTCAAGCCCAGGAGCCCAACCGTGAAGCCTTCGGACGTGCTCACAGACGTCCGGAGGAGCAACCCTGTGTGTAACGTGCAAACACTCCAGAAAAACATCTTGGTTTTCCATATCAGTATCTCCTCACTGGATGAAGTATAAGACAGCCGATTTCTCGGGAATGAAGGAATTACTCTGGTTGAAAACGGTAATAATACCCATCACCATAAGCTAAAATTCAAGCTGATATTGTTGCAAAGGCAATAAGACATGAGCTGTTTCCAGCCCACATTTCTTAACCCAAACACACAGCAAGGAGCATGGTGAGGAGGAGGGGGAGAGGCTGAAGTTGCCCTTCACCCTCTTCTGCCATGTGGTATCCACAAGATGGGTGTCCACAATCCTTTGCTCACATCATTCCCTGTTTTAAAGAAGGACAAATCCACCACAGAACCCACGAGTACATGGAGAGAAACAAAGCAACGTGCTACTCGTTTGGCTCAGTCCCTGGAGAGGCCGTGTTTTACTAAATTAATAATCTAGTTAGATCTGTTCAGCTTCAGCTTCTTAAGAAACTAATCCAGACAAGCCCAGAAGTACTAATAACATTTCAGTCTGGGCTTGAAGAGAGATTAGAGAACATTTATTTTCCTTCCAGTATTTTCTGATTGCTCCTAACCTTTTCTTGCACAAGCATCTAAATGAAGAAATATGAACATAATGACTAAGTAGTAGGGCTTATGTTGAATTAAACTCCACTGAGAAAAAAAAAACAAGGCAACCACAGTAAAACTGAACCACTTAACATTCAACAGAATAAATATACAGGAACACGCTTGGCCGTGCATGTAGAAAATTGGAGATTTATAGGTCTATATTTCAAAACTACTGCAATGAACTCCTTCATCTGCCACTTAAATCTCAGCTACCGGCTCACCTACAACTCACGGAAAACTGTCGGACTCGAATTTTCCTGCTTTGATTGTTTTGGAGGGGGTTTTTTGATGCCTCAGCATGAGCAGGTTGACCCAGGTCATGGAAACCACACCCCCCCCAACCTGGATTTTTTTTAACCATGGAAAAAACTCAACTTTCTCATAAAATCCTACTTTTGTCCCAAAATTCATCAAAAATAAATCAAGGCAAAGGAAAGTGGGAAGGCTCAGAAGTGCAGATCTGTAATTCAGGTCGCTCTGACTGCTCTGCCCGTGCCCAGGCTCAGGGAGAGGGCAGAGTGGTTTGTTACCCACAGGACAACGTGTGAACGAGGGGGGTTGCACGGGAAACATCTCAAGGTAAGAACAGCAGGTGGTGCTGGCCGGAGAATAAACCTTATCCAGGTTCATGGCAGGGAGAACTGGGGTGAGGTGTGTTTGCTTTAAGCATCACTGCGAAAAAAGATTGTTTAGAAACTGCCGGAGCGCCGCAGCCCAAGCCCAGGAAATCAATACCAGGAAGCAGCGAATCCACCGTTATCCACTGTTTGGTCTTGCTCAGATTTATTGGCTGATAAGTGGATCGTGCAAGCAGATATAAAGCTGTAACAAGATTATATGTGGATGATAAGGAGGGTTTAGTCTCTAAGGAAGCACAGGGCAGCCCAGGGAAAGGCTCTGGTGATTAATGGCAGGGAGGCACGGCAGGGGCTCGCACAGCACTTGGCAGGGGGACAAAATGCAAAAGCTGGACGAGGTTGTGTTAGAGACATGAAAACAGAGGTGTGGGGCCAGTTTCACTCACCCTACAATAGAGTGAGATAAATCATGGCTGTCAGCGCCCACTGAGTCCTGGGGCTCTCATCTCTCTCCTGATCCTCAATAGGTTTTTCCTTGGCCGGTGCCTCCTCGCAGACTTGCAGAGAGGAGCTGCAGCTACTGCATTTCATGGGGACAAACCCACAGTGTGTGTAACTCCTGCATGCCAAAGGATCAAAAGGTTTACTGAGGCTATTACACTGATTATGCAAATTTCACCCTGTTTAAACAATTTCAAAACCTTAAAAATCCCACAATGGGATTTTTTTAAAGGAAACAATTGTGTGATTTTGTCCCTACAAACTCATAGTATGGGATTCAGGAGCACTTCCCAGCCCTGATATAAACATTTCACCTTTGCTTCCTTGTCCCCACATATCTTGTTTTTCACGGGGAAAGAAATTCAGACATGTGCTTTGGAACAGAACTGCAATACCTATATATATATATATGTGTGTGTGTGTGTGTGTGTGTATATATATGTATGTATGTATGTATGTATGTATGTTTAATCATACATTCATTGAATCATTTAGGTTAGAAAAGCCCTCTAAGACCATTGAGTCCAACCCTTAACCCAGCACTGCCAATCCCCCACTAAGCCATGTCCCCAAGTGCTACATCTGCATGTCTCTTAAATCCCTCAAGGGATGGTGACTCCACCACTGCCCTGGGCATCCTGTTCCAACCCTTTTGGTGCAGAAATGTTTCCTAATAGTCAATTTAAATGTTATTACTATAATCCAAATAATCTAATAGTATTAATATTGGAATATTGTGAGCCTATGTCTTGGAAAACAAATGCTTACTTGTACAAGGAAGGTTCATGTTAATTCTGATTGAATTATATTGAATATCTATATATATAATAGGTTACAACCTTTGAAGTCCTTAACACTCCACCTATTTTTGGAACTTAATTGGCACTACTAATTTACAGGCAGAGAGAGCAAGACAAGTGAGCAGCACACATTTTTCACATTGAGCCGCAACCTGGGAATGGAAAGCTGTAGCCTCAGGCTGTGCTCCAGGCTGGGATTTTCCCCAGGCTCTGTGCTGCCAGCCCAGCAATTGTGTGGGCTGGAAACAGCCCCAGGAGTTTCAAGAACCTGGCAGTGACATGGTAGAGACAAGCAAAGAGAGATACGGTGGACAACGTCCTGGGAATAGAAGAAGAAAATTCTTCTGTAGGGGCAGGAAAGCACAAATACATGCAGAAAAATCCCTTAGGGCTGTTTCTAGTGCCTGCATCCTGCATCTCTCTGAAGGAAAGCTCCAGGCAGGGCCACAGGCTCTACTTCAAACTCGTGTGGAGGTGAATAGCCACGTGCACAACACAGCCAATATCAGACCTTCACATCTCCAACATGTCACAGAAAAAATCAGTCAGATACAGGCGCCCAATGCTGTCACCTGCAACCCATCAGGTATAAGCCCTCTGTTAAGTTAAGCTGGAAATATCTATAAAGTTGAAATATTTATTGTGGGAGAAGAGGGAGACAGTGCAATCCCATAACCTCATTTCTGTAAGCACATGGCAAGAACTGCTCACGTTATCAGGTTACGAAAATGTTGCCTCAATGCAGGATGCCTTCATCACGCCTCAAATAATTGCACATTTGATCTGCTCCAGAGAGGCAAAATTTATGGAGGTATTTAACATTGCTGACATCTGTCTTACTATATTATACGGTGTTTTTTAATAAATCAAGTTCTTCACTCTAAGACTCAAGTCCGAACATGAGAAACAAAGAGCTGAGGAAAGACATCCACATGGACTCCAGCTGAGCGTTTATCAAGCCCACAGGGTCCTGGGCAGCAATAGCCAGAGCTATCAGCAACCTACCCATTGTCATAAACAATTCTTTGACAAAAATGAACACAGAAAGGGATTTGTCAAGTTAGTTTTCCTTCATGGGTCAAAGTCAAGGGTGATTTATAGTGTGCATCTTGAATGAATTAGGAAAAGACAAAAGATTTGGCCAGTGAGTTTGTTGAAACTGTGCACTGAGAAGAACCAGAATATTCTGAAGCAGAGTTTCAGCTGATGGAGTTACACTGACTTATATGTCCTGAAGATCTGATATGTGGTTTATACTGCTCAAGACATTCCCCAAACAATGCGCAATGCCCTGTCAATGCCGTCAACCCCATGGCCAGCAAATTCCACCATGAAAATCAGGGAGGGGAAGCTGCTATTTCTACTTCTCCTTATTTTTGCTTAGTTGGCTTCTGTCAGCTTTCAAGCAAGCTGGATGAATCATGGTGACCCTAGAGAGGTGAATATTGATATCTAAACAAGAAATTGGTTTTATTGCATCTCTTTTTTTAGCCCTGGTAAGGAGCAGTACCAAGTGATCTTTGCACGTCCAGAGAAGGGCAGCGGAGCTGGGGCAGGGTCTGGAGCACAAGTCTGATGAGGAGCAGCTGAGGGAGCTGGGGGGGCTCAGCCTGGAGAAGAAGGAAATTCAGGAAGGACCTTCTCACTCTCTACAACTCCCTGAAAGGAGGTTGTAGCCAGCAGGGAATCAGTCTCTTCTCCCGGGTAACAAGTGGCAGAACAAGAGGAAACAGCCACAAAAGGTTGTGCCAGGGGAGGTTTAGATTGGATGCTAGGAAAAACTTCTTCGCCAAAATGGTTATCAAGCCCTGGCACAGGCTGCCCAGGGAAATGGTGGAGTGACCATCCTTGAAGGGATTTAAAAGCTGTGTAGATGCATCACTTGGGGACATGGTTTAGTGGTGGCTTTGGCAGTTCTGGGGGAATGGTAGGACTCAATGATCTCAGAGGGCTTTTCCAACATATATGATTTTATGGTTCCGTGATTCTAACAATTCGAGGCAAGAGCTGGAGGCCAGGAGAGCACCTGAGGATCCTTTTGAAGAACAAACACACTAAAGCACGTGCCTGCCCTGTCCTGCCCTGTGTGGACTTGAGGGGTTGGGCTCCCTGAGCTGGCGCAGGGGTAGGATCTCCCCGCTGTGGTCTGGGCATGCAGGAGCAGACACAACTGCTGCCTCAGTCATTAGGATTATTATAATTTGCACCACAGTTGTCATTTTGCTTCCCTTTCCATTCCAACTTTTCTCTCTAAGTGTAAATCCAGCTGCCTCACCCTGGAAGTTGTCTCCTAGCAGCAAAGAACAGAAGCTAAAGAATGTTAAAGGGCAACTTGTTTTATCATGCTTTAGCTCTAGATGGATTTGTGCAGACAGAAGCACAAATTACACCTTAGAACAGTGGTGGTTGGCATCGAGAAAGAAATTACTGCACCTTTTTCCCCATCTGTTCTCATCAGCCAGATTCTCTGCAACTCCAAGTGTTACATCCAACCAAATTACACAGGAGGCCAGGGATGAAGTGCAGGGCTGTAATGGAAATCCCTGGTATGTGTTATACTCAGTGGACAGAGGTCAGCCCAGAGGGGATGAAAGTTAATATAACAGGCTTTAAAAGTGACACGGGTGTGCTACATCTGTGAATGGCTGGTGCTTCTGCATCCAGAGTTTACAAAAGAAACAAAAGAAAAAAATCCAAGAAACACACTGAAACTTCAAACACCCGTGGACATAATTACAGGCTTGAAGGGAAGGGGAAGGAGATGGTCTCTTAGCTTGAACTGGACCATTTTAAAAGATTTTTTTAAGGAAAACAAGGCCACCCTGTCCTACACATACAAGTCAAATTAATAATACCATTCTTATCTGATATAACCCCCTGACCAACTAGCGCAATCATGGATACAAGATCAGGCCAGTGTTGTGGGAAAGGCAAACCTGTCCTGGATTTTTCCTTCCTGCATCCAGCCTTACCCAACAGCTTATTTGGAGCAATTTACGTGCTAAAGAAATTAATACATCGGGTACAACGTGGGTTTGTTTGGGTACGAACATGTCTAAAGGCTGCGTGGGCTGCTTCTCATACTTAGAAACTTTATTTGCTCTTCAAGAGCATTAAAGAATTCAATTTTCACTTCCGGACAGCATTTCCCAGGCGACTTTCTTCCGCTGCCCCGCTCCGGTGAGGAACATCAAGAACCACTGCAGACCTTTGAAGAACCGGCCAATAATTTCAACATCTCCTTGGCAAAAACAGACCCTGCAAGGCAGCCGTCCCACCTGACAGCTCCGGAGCGGAGGGGTGGGCTGTGCAGGGAGCAGGGGCACAGCTGCATTCGCAGCAGAACAGCCTTTCCCCAGCCAGGCACTAAATGCAATTAGAGAGAACAGAAAATCTCAAGTATAAGATATCAAAACAAAACATGTTCAAAGTCTGGAATCCAAGTGTGGGGCAAGGCTGGGATTGTTTGGAGCTGGCCTCCTTTCTGCTGGCACCCACTGCTCGCAGACACAGAAAGCAGTGCAGTTTAAAAGCTTTTTTTGTGTTCTCTGTATCTGTGGGGAGTTTCAGTTTTGGAGTTTAACTGCCTGTTGTTAAAGCCGAGGTATTCTTACTGCTAAAATGTGGCTTCTTTGTCATCAAAGTGCCGTATCTATGGGAAGTTTACTATGCCAGGGGGAAGAGACACTGCCTGGCATAGCCAAAGTCATTTCTAGGGGAAAGAAAAACCCATTCAGACACCTGGAAGGGAAACCAGCTGATATCACCAACAAACACATGCAAAGTACCAGAGATACAAAAGCTAGTGAAGAATTTATGAAGGTAAAGATGTTAATTAGAGAGACATCAGTTTCAAGAAACTCTGAGTGTAGCACAAGGACAAATCATTCATCTTGGCCTCTGGCAGCCCTTGCCTGTTGCCAGCCAGCAGGTCAGGACATCAGACCAAGGGCTTGTACATCAGGGAAGGAGCAAAACTGGCGTGTTCGTGCACTCCCAAAGAGGAGGTGGCTTTGGCAGCAGTGTGTGGCTGCAAAAAACCTTGAATCTTTGCTCATCAAAGGCCAGTGCTGGCAGGAGTTGATCACCAGCCACTGACTGCTGGTGCCCAAAGGACCCGTTCACCCAAGAACACGGAAAATCCCTTTTCAGCCCCCAGTGCAAGAGTTTTCCCATTGATTTCCAGCGAGGCAGGGGCTTGGTGGTTGCAGAACAAGACAGGGAGTGTATGACCCATACACAGCTCAGCAATGACCTGGAGCTATGGAGTGGGCACAGCGAAAGGCTTTAAAAGAGGAAGAAACAAAATCACAGCCCTAGGGAAATATGGGGACCAGAGCTACTGCTGGAATGACAACTCATAGAAAGTACTTCTTCCTCTGAGGGCAGGTCACTTGGGACATGAAGTGCCAAAGCCCACAGCTAACCTGAAGTCTCAGAAAGGATCTGCTTTAAGGCATGAGAACTGTGATTCCAGAAGCACCACTGAAATGTTGGAAGAGAAGGACAGAGATCCTTTCTTCTGTCCTGGTTTTGAGCATCTGCCACACTGCTCCATGAACAGCCTGGAGAGGGAGGTGTGTGCAGCTCAGCCTCCATGAGATGCTGAGAGTGATCCCCTGGTGTAGCTGCTCCGATGTCCCCGGACTTACAGCTCCAATAACCCGGCCCTCGAGCCCTGCAGGCAGCCACGCTCTGGCAGATGCCACAGCTCCGTGTGGTTTCTGAGAGCACCAGGGGAGGGCACACCCAGCAGTGTCCCACCACTTGTACCTGAAATGGATTGTTTCCTTTTGAACCCCTGCAGGGGACCAGCCTCTATCACGGGTTTCATCTTTGCAGTCATGAGTTATCCAAATCTGTTAAAAAAATAAGAGAATATTTGATCCCCTGAAGGGCAAATTTCCCAATTCACCATATGAAATAAGCTGTAAAGCAGCAATTCCTTTGATTTCTCATTTCCTTTTATTTTTTCCATTGATCTCATCACATTCTCTCATTGTCTCATCTTATAGAGCAAGGCAAGAGGTCAGCTAATCTGTTTTCCCTCTGCTCTTCCTAATGTCTTCTTGACTGAAATTCATGTTAACTCTTAGGCACCCCTATCTCTGAGAGTATCCATAAAGCCACATCCACTTCTAGAAAATTCTGCTGCTCTGAGACTTCTCTGTCAAGCTACTGAGCTCTGGGGAGCTCTCAGGAATGGGACAGATACTTGCATAATCTTTAGCAGGCATCAAAAGAAATGCTGGCTGCTGAGTTTCTCCAAAATTTTCCTGGGGACAGAGCATTGCTCTGACACAGGGGATGAAGAAGGACAGAGGGGGACTTCACACCCATCCTCTCCTTCCAAAGATGAGCTGCTAGCACAAAGCCAGCCCTATCCACGATGGGAACAGCCTTGGGTGCTGATCCTCTCCTGCAGCACTAGGGCTCCAGAGCACCACTTCTGCCTCCAAATCACTTCAGCAACAACTGCCTGCCTTTTCAGAAACAGCCAACTGCCAGGAGAGGCTGCCAAAGGCCTTTGGAAGGAATCACAAGCTGGACATATTTTTGTCCTCAAGAGTGAAAGCGGCAAAGCCCTGGATTTGGGGAAGACACCTAAGGCAGCCTGCAAAGAGCAGGGGCTGCAAACCACCAGTTCACCAGTCCCCTGTCCCATCATTGTCCTTGGCATTTAAAGACTTTATCAGCCCTGTCTTGCTCTCTGGCTGGTTGCTTCTTCACCACATCAGTTCTGCAATGTGCCATCTTCATGCGATTCTTTTTGGATTGTTAATAAAAAACCCAAAGAGTTCACTTCTGTCTACTCAGGGGTATGACAGTGCAGCAAAGCATAGCATGAATTTTCCGTGCTTTAGGTATTCTTGATGCAGGCACCGTCAGCATGGCCAAGCAGGGAGGGGTTACCAGCACGTAATGAGGAGGGAGATGCTGCACAGTGGTCCCTGCTCTTCTCTTGCTGGTCTCTCCCTGTGCAAGCCTGGCCAAACCACCCTGCTCCCAGGGAGTGATGAACTCCAGAATATTTGCTGGCAAAGTGGGCTGCGAAGTGCTTGGCCCAGCTCTTTTACAGCCCACCCAGACCACACAAGAAGAAGAGATATGTGGCAAGGAAGTGTCACACTTGAGCATGTAACCAGGTGGAAAACTTGAGAAAAGTGGGCAAATCCAGCCTGAGGGGGGTTCAGAGCAACGAGGCACCCCACCAAGGCCCTACTGGTTATACCATTGCCAGGAGAAGTGCACAGCTTGGCTGTAGCAGTAGGATGTCTGTTGGTTTGCTTGCAGAAATGCTGGTCGGTTTATTTGCAGAATGAACTGATTTTCTTAGGAACACTATGCATAACAACTACCTCCCTCTTCCCACTCCCCAAGTGCTATGGTAATTAAGCTTTTATCTGAGTAGATAAAATAATTAACATATTTATTACTCAGAAGAAAAAGATCTTTTTTTGATTGATTGCAGCCTACTAATGTTCCATCAAATATTCAAAGTCTGCATTGTTAAGCCATTCATTTTATTTATTTTTAAAGACACTACATATGTTTTCTATCTCAAGGGGAAGAAAAAAATCAGCGTATGAAAAATTCCCATCATTACTAACACACAGCTCAGCAGAAAATGAACAGAGATAGGGAGCACCCTTCCTGTCTGCAGGAGAGTGGGCTTCATTAAGCTTGCAAAGGATTTTTGCACATTACAGAAAGCACTGAGGGGGTGGAAGAAGCCCTGCAGAGCCTCATGGACACCTACAGATGCTGTGGCTTCATGCCCAAGCCAGGCTCAGTGTGTTGCAGTGCTTGGTCCTGGCACCCCCATCCTTGCAGGCATCCATCTCCGATGGCACCCCAGGCACTCTTGCACGTCACCACAGGAGATGCTGTGAGATGACTGCCCTCCATACCTAATCAGTGTATGTTGACCATTTTTATCTAATGGCATTCATTCTTGGTGCTGGGCAGTTTTGTTGCTGTGGTTACTCTGTGGGCAAATGTAAACAGCTCCCAGTCACCAGGAACAAGCACAAAAACAAACCTCCCAAAGGCTGCCGAGAAGATCCTCCATCGACCGCTGTATTCACACACCCACAGACTTTTGGGTGTTGGGTTTTTTCAGAAACATGAAGCCACAAGTCCAAAAAAAGATGCCAGGAGCCACCAGAGAGAATAACCACAGCCTACATCAAGGTAATCATGGTGTCTTCCCAGGGGGGCAGTCATCCCTTCCCAGTCATTTCCTCGTGTGTGGGATCCCCAGGGCAGCTCCATGCCTGGATGCCACCCCCTGGGTCATGGAGCAGGACATGAGGTGCAGCAGAAAGGTGGATCTGACACCCTGCATGGCTCTGCCTCTGCCATTTTGTATGTATCAATCATTTTATGTCTTCATCTTTTTGCTTCAAAAGCTCTCCTAAAAGACAACAGTAAAGACCCTCACTCCAGGGCTTTGCAAAAGGCTTTGCAAATACATCCCTGCCACCAGATCTGCTGTCACTACTGCAGTGGCCATCAGCCTCCAGGCACCACAACTCCCACCCAGAGTGCCAGCAGGGCACACAGGCTCTGCTAGTGCCACTGCAACTCATGGTCAATAGCCCCATACACACCAAGCAGTGCCGCCCTCTCCCTCACAATCTGAGTTTCCTTGTATTAAGGCCCGTAAAGCCATTGCAATGTGGACGCTTCGGCAGGTTCCTGCTCACCAGCTCTCCTAAGGGACTCTCATCCCATGGAACCAGTGCTGGAAGCAGATGTGCTGAAGCACATTCCTGCCATTCCTGGAAATATTTGAAATTATGCCCAGTTCTAACAAGCTGCAGAAAGGAGAAGCGTCGGGAATAGGTTTTCTCATGCCCGAACATTTGTGGATCTTGCTGTCACAGCTCCCCACCTCAGCAAGCGCTCACCTGGGGCTGGATTAGAAACTCTTCAGGTGCTGATCTCGTTTGGTCCTATCGTCTTGCAAAAATAAAACACCTTCGGTTCAGTTTTCCACATTCCCTGTGCTCTTGAATACGGATGGCTTGGCTGCAGAGCCACTCCTTTTGAGAGCAATGGCATTAATAGCACAGAGAGAGGCTGCCTGTAATTCATTACATACAGTAACACCCTATTCTACTCCTAAAGCCTGTCACTGGAAAAGCTGGCACCCACAGATGACCCAAAACTACCCCCACACAAACAGAGACGTGATCAGCAAATCAGGATGGCACAATGTGCTTCCAATCCTGGGGCAAAAAGAAGGGTTTTCCATCCAATGGCTGTTGTGTTATCCAGTGCTGTGGTGTTCTAACTGCACCCCTGGGCACTAACACCGTGTCCTCAGCCCAGTTCTCTCAGTCTGACATCAAGAATTAAAAAACAATTGGGAAAGGGAGAACACAAACAAGGACAGATGCCTTCTCCATCCTTGTCCCAACCATCTCTCATCCCACACAACACCACGGAGACTTCTCAAGGCTTTGGCCAGCACCATCAGGAAAGTGAGTCACATCAAACAAATTGCCTTTCTTACCTTCACATTATTGCCTCCACGCTATAGCAAGCATTGGGGTGGATGGTTAAGAAAGCCCCCCAACTTTTTGCGTGATTAAGCACAAAATAAATACCTACAGCCATTCACAGTTGAAATGCCTATTAACAAAACTATATAAAGTGTAAACTGTGCTTGCACATAAAAACCAATGGTAAGTTGTAACACGCAAGGAAATGAGTCAGTAGGAAATTAAACACAACTTACTGTTTTCTCAATGTAAAAAGCCACAGTTGGGATTAATCCTTTTGTGAATATCTAGAGGTGACTCTCAAATCACCTACACAAAGAGCCAGTTCTCCCTTTTGCCATCTTATTGCAGCCCTTTTTAATGATTCATGACGAAAGAGCTTCAAAGAGCTCCAAGCCATGACAACAGTCCCAGATCCGACCTCCTCGTTCTCATCTCAGCAAAAAATCCTCCTCGGTGAATAATTTAGGTTTAGGAAGAGAGCTGCCTTAAAACTATTCCCAAGGGAAGAAGCAGTGTCTAGAATTTAATCTCATTATGGAAATAAAAATAAAAAGAAAATATCAAAAGAACACACTGACTGCAACAACAATACAAGCCTTATTTTGCAGAATTCATCCGTTGTGAAACTCCACAGAAGGGAACACAGCTGTTTTCCCTGAAATATGTTTCATGTTTCCAGAGACCAAAGATGAAATCCAACGCTTTGCCTTTCAAATTACGATAGACAAATACGTGCAAGGATGACACAACTACTGTTCAGGGCTATTGAGGAAAGAAAAAGGTCATTTAGAGCTAGAGGTGAAAACATAGGCTTGACCCCAGGCTGCAGCACATCCTCCACTAAGTTCAGCACGGCGGGAGCAGGCTTGCGACAGCCTCCCAAAATCTGAGGCAATTCACCCCTGACTTCAAGCTTGGAATCAAGTTTTATATTTCCTCTGTTGCAAGGGCTGAGGGCCCATACAGAATGGTTACAACACCAAAAAAGGCATAAAAAAGGAAGTGCAGCACTCAGAAAAAAAAAAAAAATTGCATACAGCATGCATCACATCTGCACACCTCCACCTTAATGCTGAAATTTCTAGCGAGCATTTAAGTCTAATTCCTCCCCCAAATTCCTGACTTGATATGCAGGGATTTTGTCACGTCACTTCAAATATTTAATCTTCTCCTTGACGGGCTGATAGGGATATTCTTAGACATTAAACTCAGATGAGCCATTCACAGTTTGCCTCAACAGCAATAAGTAGCATCAGTTTCATGGCCATTTTGCAAAGATTTCTCACCATGACGAGCATCTTCATCTTCCCTCTGTGAAATACTATGATATTTGGAAGGACGGTTAATCCAAATCATAGATTGCCCCGTGCTTGAAATAACCGGCAAATCCAAAGTCAGCTGAATCTGGAAATATTTCTAATAATGGGGATGACTGTAATAGTCCTCCTGGTCCCTGGGATGCAGATGGACACATGAGGGACACCGTGTGCTGGCTTAGGGAATTGTGTACGTTCACAGCAGGAGGAAAAGCCTCGCCTGAGGCGAGGGCAGGGCATGGACCCCACTCGATCTCGTTTGAGCACAAAGACACAAGTGTCCTTGCCCTGGCAGATTCAGCAGCTCTTCTGGAGCCCTCCCATTTTCCCACCACGACTATTTATTTTGGGGGTGTACTGCCCCATTCCAGTAGCTCCCCCTTCAAGGGGCAACATGCATTTGGAGGTTGCCCCCATGTCTACAAGCTCAAATATTTTGCTCCAGCTCAGCTACATGTTGTGCTCAACACATGATTTCAGCTTCCAGGTGGCCAAAAATGGTGAAGATTTTGCTTCAGTGGTAGTCCCTCTGCTAAAACTCTTCTTTCTTGCTTATTTAGGAGGACACAACCGCTCATCCATGCCCTCCATGTTGCAAATCACCCTCCCGGGGTGGCAAATCACCTCTCGTCCCACTGCGTCTCACACTCAGAGGCAAAGCCAGGCTTCAGCCTTGGTTTTCTAGAGAGCCTTATGCTGGGGCAGAGACCTGAAAAGATCAGGGGATGAGATGAAATGCGAGCCCTTTCAGCAGCAACAATGCCCCTCTAATTAGCCAGACAGAGCAAGTGACACACTCTGTGCACAGGTACAGCGATGTTCCCCTGCAGACACACGGCTTTCTGAGCATGTCCCATCTGCAGAGCCGAGGTCAACAGCAGGGCCCCGGTGACTGTGTCTGCTCTGAAACACTCCTTTTGTGTGGTGCAAAACCCAAGCCCTGATCAATTACTCTGCAACTTTATGAGGGCTGAAAGGGATGCTTCAACCGCTTGCCCTGTGCTCACGTGGCCAGCCCTCCACAGCCTGTGAAGCACCGGGTGCTCACCAAAACACGTTTGCGGGGCTTAGCAGATCTGCTGGAGATACCCCAGGCACACCAGTATATGCTGAGCAACTCAGCATACGATTGCACAAAGAAAATATATCTGAATTATTGGAGTTTCTTTTGGGGCAGACCATGATGAATTCCATATATGTTTCTTTTTCCTCAAATCATTTGCTAAAACTTCTTCTGTGATTGTCATTTTAAGATAGAGCAGGTGTCAGAGACAGCTGTACGTGGCCACCAGAATCTGTCACACCAGGTAAGAGGCACCTTTGAGCTCTCAGAAATAATTACTGTCAGAGACAGCGCTTGGCATAAAGACACTGAACCACTCAGGAGCACAGTGAGAGCCACCATATGTGTACACACACCTCAAATACATTCATTGCTACATGAAAATTGGAACTAAAGCAGCAGTTTGCTTACTCCATACTTAATAAACTTGGCTCTTTCAACATGAGAAGAGTCATGCAAGAAGAAGGGATTCACTTTTGGAAAGGACGAGAATTTCCTTTAATTTTTCTCCAGCCTGTACACGAGTTCCCTGGTTTGGGGAAAGTTCAAATTGCCGTCAGCTAAAGCTGCACCCAAATTCTTACTAGCAGAGGGGGAGGGGAAAAGATTTTTCCTTACCACAACTCTCCCCGAGGCTGTTCCTACACACAGTGCAGAGAAAGCTGCAAGGAGGGAATTACCCTAAAATGCAGCAGGGAAGGATTACAGCTCTGGACGTGGATGCTTTTCAGCCAATTCTCCCCTGTGCCCAATGAGCATCTTCACCACCAGCTGATAGCAATTCTGAAAAAAGCCTTTTGTACTCTCCTTGGGTTTTTTTCCTTTTTTGTGTAAGAAACTGAGAATTTATTTGAAAGGTTTGAACTGAGACCTGCCATACCTCAGCTGCCTGTTTTTATCCCGGACTCTGGAACAAACCTCTCTTGAGTCCTGTTGGCATTTAATAACAGCCCACAAACTGTTCCTAGCAGGGTGCAATGAGAGCCACTGGAGCTGGTTTAGAGCTGTGCAGCAAAAATACCCAAAGCACAACAGAAACTGGATCATACCTTCCCCCTTCCCCCCAGTTGCACCAGCAGCAGCCTCACAACCCCGAAACAGGTCTTGCACCCCAAAAGTTCCATGCCACGTCAGCCAATGCCCGCAGCCTTGTCCCCAGTGCTCAGCTCCCCCGGCGCTCCCCTATGGTAGGCAGGGCAGGCAGGGCAGTGAGGCAGGG
>VZTA01016286.1:120204-161120 GCA_013398855.1 Mohoua ochrocephala | reverse complement strand
CCAGAACAGGCGGCCTTGCCCCGCCCGGTTCCCGGGAGCGCAGCCCTGCTGGAGCCCCGGCTCGCGGTGCCGCAGCGGCCGCGGGATGCGGCAGCGCTGCCCTCGGACCGTCGCCGCTTCCCGGCGGGCCCACTCCCAGCCACATTCCTCTGTGCTTAGCGTACGGGCGCGGCCTAAAAATAGTGCTGTTCCTGCTCAGTGGGATCCAGAGAAATGGCTCGGGAGAGGCTGTCGGGAAGGCGCTGGAGAGGAGGCAGGCAGGGATGGCGGAGAGGATGAGATCCTGCTCTGGCTGCAGTTCACACACAAGGCCCATGTGTAGGCTTGAAGGGTTAAGTGAGTTGAACGTAGAAGGAAACGGCCTGCGATGAGAAGCAGAATTTTATTCAAGTTTAAAGGGCACTAGATCTGGTTCGGACACGTTTAGCAAGGATCGCAGAGGAAGTTTACAGGCTGTATCCACTGCCGGTGTGATTTGAAAGGTACTGGCTTGCATGATTATAGATGTAGGCAGGCCCTGTAAGGAAGCATAAAGTAGCTCTTTATTTTCGATGGTTATCTTCATAGGATTCAGCCAAAGGAAGGCTGAATGTTTGTGCCTTCTCAGATTATACACCTGTTAGGAAAAGGAGAAATACAGGCAGCATCTCTGCTTAGAGCTGACATTCTGCCACTCATTGAGAAATTGTTGTAGCTTCAAAACCTGGCACCTTGAACAGTTCTGTGTCTGGGGCAAAACAGCAAACATAATATGCCTACCAGAGGAACTACGAGATGTTTGCTTGATGTTTTGCAAAGCTTAGGCTGAATGATTTCTACGTTCTGATCCAAGAGAGGAAAATGCAACACCAACAAAAAAATCCCTAAAGAAGTACAGTGAAGGTTTTAGGCCGTTATCACGAGTCTTGCCTAGAGCACGATGGCAGTTATGAGGGAGCTGTATAGCAGATTTCTGACATTTAAGTCACTGCAGGTTCGTCTGGACTATCTAAGATAGTCAAACATAAGCGTATGATAAAAAATTAATTTCCTAACATTCTCCTTAAAAAAAAAATCTTCCTAACATTCCAGTTTGAAACTATGCCTTCCACATTAAACTGATAGCACTGAGAATGCTTATACCAGGACAGTGCAATCCACGCTGCATGAAAATGATCTTGTCAGTAGGTTCTGAACTTTATGGAAATAGGCAGCTATTAAAAAAAACCACTCCAAGTGCATATGTGCACGTGCTTGTGGGGTGGTGTGGAGAGGAAGGCATTTTGTGTCCTGTGCTTGCAAGCAGGTGGCTTTCAGAATGAAGTTTTGCTTTCATCAGGGAGGAGATTGGACAGTGAAAAAGTAGCTTCTGTCCTGGCTGATGCTATTTTTGAGGACTGCTGGCCTCATATGTGGAACCGGAGAGGGTTTTTTTTTTCAAGGGTCATGTTCCCATACTATGGTGTTGCTGTACATCTGGCTGGACAAGAATTTCAAATACAGCGGATCTCCCAAGCACATGCTGTCCTCTGGCTGGTCTTGGAACCTTTTTCTGCTTTTAGGAGAACAAGGGATAGATCTTGCAGGACAGGGGACTGTGGCTGTTTCTCTGCCTGCTCTGTGTTTTATCCCTTTGTGCTGTAGATTCTGGTCACAGCGCTGATCCCTGTATTGCCCAAATCATGGCTTTGCAATTTAGATCATCCCAAACAGACTGTTAGGGAAAAAAAAAAACCTGACAGTGAAAGAAGAATATAAGTGCCCATAGCTGAGATTTCTGCTACTAAGATAATAAGGAAAACTTCCCATTCACTGTAGATAATTTTTCAAAATTTGTTCACTTCATGAAAGTTATTTGTCTCACCAAAGGGGATATTTCCGTGCACACGTTCAGGTTAGCAGAGAGACATGGGGTGGATGTGGTGAGCTGTTAGAGAGGCAAGGCGGGCCTGTGCACTGGATGCTTTGCATAGCTCTGACAAAATGAACCTGTGGTAATTGCAGTTTATCTGGCTTGTGGACTTCCTCTCCTTTGTGCTGCTCCCACATGAGGTGAAACAAGCCAGAGTGTATGAACAAAAGTATAAATAGAAATGTAAAATAAACGCAAGCTTTAGACTGAAATGTTGCATCTTAAAATTACTAGAATTACACTGCAGCACTTTTCTGTGCGCTTCTTGTTTAATCGTTGTTTTCTAATTTAAAAACATCTCCCAAACCCCACAGATATTACCAAGTACTCTGCATTAAAATAGAGTGAAAAACAAGAATATCTCTCGGTAGTTAAGGGTAGACCAAATGCAAGGCGTTTATTACCCCAAGCCGAGCCTAACAAAAACGTTTCAGTGATTGCAATTCACTGAAATCTTGAGCAGCATCGTGTGCATAGAAAACAGTGCTCCTTGGGGATATGGATAAGGCATTTTAGCTTTTATGTAGCCCCTAAAAATAGTCCAAATTAAAAAAAAAAAAAAGTATCTTCTCATGATGAGGCAATTGATGAGAAACAAGACTTCAATTTAAGCCCAAGCTTGAATGTGGTGAACAATGTGATCAAATAAACCCCAAAATGACGGTCTACTGAGGAGGGAAGCAGCAAAGGAAACTGGAAGGAGCAGTGCTGTGAGGCAGAATTGTTTCTTCGTTTGTTGGGGTTTTTTTTAAACAGTCATGATTGTTTGTTATTGTCATGCTTATTTCTCATGCCCTTGGATTCCAGCCCCCGTCATTTTCTGTGCCCGCAAACAGGTGCAATTCCTGCCATTAGGTAAAAATACCTGTTCTGCTCAACAGCAACTTATTGACACTTGGATTTTGTTGCAGGTCAGTTTGAGCTGTCTCGCCCTGGCCTGACTGGTGTCCCCACCACAGTTCCCTGCTGGGAACCAGGTGGCATTTTGACATGTATTATTAGACCCATTTTGAAAGCAGTTGTCGTGAGGTGCAGGGCAAGTTTGCTCACAACAGCATAGGTGGGGCTGCATCTCCCTTCTGAATCAGCCCCTGTGCATCTGCCAGGTCCTCCCATTGCCATTCCCTGCTGCACTTACTGTGGTGTATTTTTCCTGTTCATTTGCTCCTGTGCTCACTATTGACCCAGTGTCACATCAAACATCATCTCAGCTGGCTAAATGTTGGCCTGTGGCCAAGGGCTGCCCTTGGCCGCTCGCTCGCAGGGAGGAACATGCTGGTACCGTGTGCCTGCCTATTGAGGGGTTTCATCTGGCGCCCCACCATGACCCCTTGTCATGTCTAAAGAAGTGAAGGAAAGGGAAGGAGATGCCCTGGGCCTGCAAGTGACAGTGATCTTCTCACTAGATTTTGTGGATGCAGACCAGTGTTGACACAAACACAGAATAGCAGAGATTGGCTTTGAACCCAATAGCCTTTGAAAGAATATTCAAGGCTGATGCAATGGTAGTTTAGAGTCAGCATCGCTGAGTATCAGGGATGGGATGACATGGGTGCGGGCAGAACCCCAGCCAGGCTGGAATGCTGGTAGTTAGGGCTGTTGGATAGAAAACAACATGCAGCAGTGCCTCTCCAACTTGGGGGCCTCACAAGGTAGTGTTCTGCTCGTTTACCCTTTCTCTGCCTTGTGGACTTTCACCTCCTCCCTCCCCCATGCGTTAGTTCTTTTGCCTGTAAAGGCATTTTTCGCAGCCACAGCTCCAGCTTTCAAACATCCATTTCACGCCTCCCTGACACAGCATTAACTCCTGTCCCTCCGTTGACCCCGATTGCTGTGTGCTACTTTTCCAGAGCTGGGGCGTGGGCACCTCATGGGCTTCAACAGTTTTGCTGTTGTGGCAAATGCAAAAAGGAGTGAGATCTTAAATCACGTGTTTGGCTCATAGATTCAATAGATTCTTTGCACTGCACTGGCAAGAGATGATACCAAGTCACAATACCTACATACTGCAGAAATAAGTATTTTAAGGCACGTGATGGTACGCCGCCTTTTGCGTGCCACTGTAGAACTAGGTGTTCTGTAGTGCACAGTGTGCTGATCCACAAGGTTTAAAAATGGAAAACAAAGGTAAGAAAAAAGGAACGTGAACAAAATGAGAAGGAAAGCCAAAAATTAAGCTCTGTTTTGGAAAGAAGCCAGCACAGCAATGCAGCTCTTTTGGCAAGGCACCTCAGGTTTGTGGTACCCTTCCAATTCCACGTTAGCTTTAAAGAACCAAACCCATTAGCAGCAATGCAGCATCTTTTCCTGGTTTGCCTGTTGCCTTTCTGAAAAGCTGCTTTGTTTCAGGGACACCTGATGGATGGCCTCCTCCAGAGTAAGGACAACCTCAGGTGATGTCCACCACATTGCCAGCCTCCCTGTGCTCCTCACTGTACTCCTGGTCCCTTCAGTAAACTCCAGAAGAACATAAACAAGAGGGACATTGTCCTTCCTAGCAGGACAGTGTCCCCTTCTTCCACACCCCCAGTGAGCTGGCAGTGTACCAGGTGGCCACACGTTTGTAAACCTTTTCCAGAAGTTGATATAACTCTCACTTCTACCTCACCTCTACCATGGGCTTAGGCTCTTGTGCAGCAATGCAGCCTGCAGAAATACTTTTGCCACTAAACCTTAAATTAGGACAAATCCAAGGAAGCGTCCCAAAGTCAATGGTAGATTTTGGTGGCACAGAGACTACAGCTAATTGTCCTTTCTCTGGGTTTGGTGGTTTGGTTTTTTTCTTCCCATAGCTCCTGACCCTTTCCAGCAAGAATGGACAGAGCTGCTTCAGTGAGCATTCCTCTCCACTGGAAGGGCAAAAAAATGTACAAGGGAGGATGCGATAAGGAGCTGCCCACATCCTCTGAGAGATAAAAATGTGAGGGCTTGAGGAAAAGGCTCATGAAGAATGACAGATGGAAGCAGTCAGAAGCATGGAGATGCAGTTCCTCAAAGGTTTCAAGGCATATGCACATCCTGGAGAGCACGGGCCAAGATTGCCTTGTGACCTTTAAGTATTTTGCAGTCTCTCTTCTCTTAAATCCATTTTGTTGGAAGTGAGTTTTGCTAAAAACAACAAGACACAAATGCCTTTCTCAGCATGTCACAACTTTTTTGACCAACCCACATAGACAAACTGGAGACCTTGAGAACATACGCTTCCATTCTGTATAAACAGTTTAAAATAGATTTTAGCTTTGCTCAGCATTACGTACAATTACTATTTTTAAATGCACTCCAATTAATCATTCCCTTTTTTTGCATGTGCCCTCCATTCATGCTTTTGAATCTCGTACGTGTCCAAGCCCTTGCCTTATCATGAAAACAAATATATCTGTACATTTTTAATTCATTCAGAATACCAAGGTTTCCCTCCTCTCCACCAACATAAATACATGTATGAGGCATGAAGAAAATCCACACACTGTATCATGTACATGTTAAAACCTGCAGCAATTGTGATTAAAACCTCTCACAAACATGCCAGCATTGCTGACAACTGGCCTCTAGCCTCAAGGAGAGGAATGCATCCCTCAGCCTATGCTTCTGAGTGGCTGCACATCCCAGAGATGCCTCTGTGTTGAGGTGGCTCAAAGTGTTCATTATCTCTGCTTCCTTCTTCAGCCCATCTGCAGTACTCCAGCCTCGTACTAGAAATATTTTGGTAGCTGCTTATTGTACCTTGCAGAAGGGGCAATTACGTCTCATCCAGAGCCAGCCTCTCTGTTTTTCAGTCATTCACGCGCAGATTTCATTGTCATTCTAGAACTGGTAAGGGCAGGGTGGGAAGCTGTTCATGTTTTCCAAACGGCACGTAAAATCTTGCTGGATAAGGAAGCCAAAGGCCAAAGGTGCATCTCAGAATTACACATCAGAGAATAAGCACAGAGAATACACAGGAAAGGGCTCTGCAGCTGTAGGATATTCTCCATGGAAGGGAAGCAGCCTTGGACATCCGAAAGTGCCAGACACGCACTGCTGGTTTCCCCAGGTTAGCAGTGCTGGCTCAGTCCCAGCAGCGTGCTGCTTCAGGAAGAGATCAGTGAGAAACATCTGCTGGATTTCAACTTTCTTCTTTTCAGATGCCCCGTTACACTCACTCTGGAGTCGCCGCATGACTTAAAGGCAGGAATCCAAAGAGCCTGCTGCAAACTGAGCTGTGGGGATTGCTCTGATTGCCAGTGTTTCCTGCCAGCTGCTGACAGCACTTGGAACATAGTAAGGTCTAGCTAACAAACACTGGTGGATAAACAGGACCTGGCAAGAGAAATCAGGAGAATGACTTGGTTTGCACCAGGCCACTGGATCCCATTTCTTCATGCAAAAGATCGCAGACTGCTGCACCAGAGGAATGTGCTATGGGATGCGGAGCAGAACAGAAAACACATTCCTGGAAGGAGCCAGCAATGCCAAAAGATGGCAGCTATGTAGAGGTAAAAGTCTTTACTTATGGGGCAGCAAGACAGAGTATCTGTGCTAATTGTTAGAACTTCAGCAGCTGAGTTACTGTGGCTATACGAAGCCATGTCTCAGTAGATGCTCATAGGTTCACTCTTAGGACAGACTGCCATGGGATGGAGGAATGGAAAACCCTTTTCCTGCTATATGGCTGGTGTCTGAGCAGCACAGGCAGAGGGCTGTTTTTTCACTCTGTCCTTTAGCCTGGCTTTTGCTTGGAAACTGTGGGAGAAAACCAAGGAGGATGAATTAATGCTTCTGTGAAAACACTCAGTGCACATCTCTAATCAGGCAAGACAGAACGGTACTTAAAGAAGAGTCTCAAGAGCTGGTTGTGAGGTAACATTAGGTACAGACTTTGCACATTAGTATTTCCTAGGCTAGAAAAATGTAAAGCTCTCATTTAAACTACCTGATTTTAAAAAAAAAAAACAAAAAACAAAAAACCAAACCTCATTTTAATCTGACTACTGGTCTGCAAAGCTAATTTGAAAAACTCTGCTCTTGCAACCTGGCTAAAAAGTTATAAAGAAGCAAAGTGGAAATGCCTGGTGCTGGAGACATGCCTGTTTGTCCCAGTGGGAAAACTTCCATGGGCAAGAGGACCAGGTTAGAATACGAAGGCCTGATCCTAAGCATAGACAGGAGCAGCTTAAATACCTGCAAGCTGCATTCCCTCCACCCCCAAACTGAGACTGCAACCCCTTAACATCCTGCACCTGAGCCTTCCTACTCCCACATCTCCAGGGTACCCTTCTCCAAACCAGCTGTCCCAGACTTTTCCTGGTACTGTCCCCTGTGTCCTAGTATTCATGGTAACAACTCCATCTGTTCAAAGCCCAAACCAAAGGCTGCCTGCACAACATGAGCCTTTGCACACTTCACCTGTTCCCTATTTTAAAATGGGCACCTTTAAGCAAAATAAATTTAGCCTGGAAACAACCTCCCAGACTTCTTGCTTTTATATCTTTCTCTGTTACTGTAAAGAGTTCCTTGGTGAGAGAAATCTTTTCCACAGATATTTAAAATCAGGATTGGATCTTTTTTTACTTTTCTGTTTGATTAACCAAAGAGCTTAAACTAGTATTGAATAGTACTTTGTAAGAACAGGTCCTTGTGGGACTAACACTACCAAAAAAGACTGGCAGCAAGGATGGCTCCCCATTAACAATTATTTTTTGAAATTTCGTACAGTCAGCTCCCAGTCCGTTCCAGTGGTTTCCATCAGCCTATAAACAGGACACCTGTATTTCTCTTTTGACTTCTCAGGACTGTGCTGCAGACAACGTGCCCCCCAGGGTGACCCGGTCCAGGTCTTACTGTCCTGACTGCTTTACTGGGTGCCCTGAAGTCCTGAGGGTCTTCCCCAGATCTTTCTCTGGATGTCCCTTCCCATATGCTAGGCAAAGTTTCCACAAGCAGCACCACAAAGCCTGACGTTCATGAGTCCCTGTGGATGCCCTGACACCACTGCTGACTTTGAAGCCTCCGTCAGTACCCAAATGCAGCTGTGCATGTGAAACACACCAGTGGAAGGACTAAGGCTGACATAGCTACTCTGAAGCTTGAATCCCTTTTTCCTCATCACTCTAACCCTGCAGCCCCTTGCCAGCACAGAGCCTTGTTAATGCTCCTCACAGGCACTGCAGCTCGTAATTCCACCAATTAGACCTCACCCTGGGTCAGGAAACGACCTTAGTGCTCCACACAGCTCGAGAGCCTGTGGCTCTCATTGCTCAGAGAGGCGCTGTGGAGGGCGAGGTGCTTGGGAAACAGTGATGATACGGGGAAGAACGTGTGGCTTTGCTGTCTCAGCACTGGAGGTGGCTTTTTACCACACCCACCTTCAAAGAAGGCAGAAATGTTTGTCTTGGGAAAGGAGATGGGAGGAACCACCCTTGTGCTCAGAACAGTCCAGGCAAGAGAAAAGACTCTGCTCAAGTCTCTGTGAATTTCTTCAGGGCTGTTGGGGAGAATTATATGACAATGCTGAGAAACTGGTGAAGGACACAGCTGGCAGGCTCATGGCAGGTTCACTACGCACCTCTGCTTTTTTATGATCCTGTGGAATACACTGACCTCACATGCTGGATCCCCTGCTCTCAGCTGTCTCATGATGGGATAGCTACATTCTTAAATCTCAGTGGTGATGGTAGATGTGGCTGCAGTTTCTCTGGGATGTGTTGCACAGCACACAGAGACCCTGACACATCAGCATCCTGCCCTGGGCAAAGGCATTGTGGCTTTGGAAACCTGTGACCACTTCAGCCAACAACCTTCTCAGTGCAAAATGCTTGGTTTTTAACAGTTAGGACAAAGCTTGATGGCAAGGAGATATTAAACCAGCAGGCATAGTTGCATGTTGTCTCTCATCTAACCTTAGTACATCCTGGAGAGGTTTAGGTGGGATTTACTGGAGCAGAAATGATGAATCAACTTGATCACATGGTAGGAAGCCTGGTTGCTCCTGAGTGCCTGCAGCTCTTAGGCTGCTTGTGAGAGGAGAGACAGCAGATTATAGAATTAAGGTTACTTGCCCTGGCACAGTCTAGTGATGGCACTTCTGACCAAGTCAGATGGCCTCTAGGAAGGGTCTCAAGATCCTATTACTTAGACTAAGGGGGAAACAGCTGTTCCACCGTGCTGTGACAGAAGGACTGCAGCAGTGATATCCAGCACAAAACCAGTAATCCTCAAAAAGTATCCAATATCCATTCTTCAAAGAAAGGGCTGAGTCCAGACCGGATAAGTCTGGTGTTTGTGAACATGTTCCAGTCTGCTATCTAAGTCCCTACCACAGACATAGCAGAGCCTAGAGCAGCTAAACCCCGACCCCTTTGGGGTAGCTGCTCTCCAATAACATCTCCAGTGCTGCCCTTCAGGCACTGATTTTGAAAGGGGCTCACAGCAATCCAATGGCTCATGTCCCAGCAGAGCCTTAGCCAGCCCTAGTCTGGACAAGGACAGAAGTAGTATCATGACAGATAATGTCAGCTAGGATTAACATTATTCCTTAGCCTATAAGGAGGGTGGGACTAAGAATTTCTGAACTTAGGCTTGCTTGCAAGGCATTCTAAAAGATAATCCTGCGTAGTACTGCGGGCTGCATTGCTCATGGGCACTGACATGCACGGGTCCATTAGCATTAGGAGCATGGCGAACGCTCAGACAACGGATGTACTTGATCTCCTCTCTGGTTCTGCTCTCTGTTAAATGAAGTCTTATGTATGATAAATACTGGCAGAAATCCAGCCCACCTCTACTGGTTTGAGTGCTGTTGCCTGTGTTTAATTCTTTCCAGAAAGCCCACAAGTGAATTTCAAAGAGGTGCAGTCGTTCATTTGCAGCTTGCACGTTGTATGAGAATGTGGTACCCAGCCCTGAGCTCCTCATCTGCAGGACGCGTTGTGGTTCTCGACGGCTGATCACTGTGTTTTTCTGCCAATTTCTCTTCATGGTCTGCTAGCTGCAGTTTTGGAGATCAGACTTGCTCCTTGGCATCTATTCAAGCTATAGAGTCCAATTTATTTCTAGCACAACATCCATTGCTTCTGTAGTATGTTGACCCAGTCCATGCAAGCTTACTAACTCAGAAGTAGCTCTCATTTCTTTTCTGTTGCCAACAGACAGAAGCAGCAATTAAGATGATGACTGCATTTTTAAGGGATTTCTCTTCAGGAGGAGTGTAGCACCCTGCAATCAGTCCCCAGCAGTCTCTCCTCTGAGGGGAAGCCTTTACAAGCACAGGGGGGTCCTTCTGCCACAGAAATGGAAAAGCTCAGCTGAGTACACGGGTCCCAGCCATGCCAGGACTCTGCTTCAGCCTTAGATCTCACCCAGGCTTTACATTCTTTCCATTGACTTTATCTTAAACTTTCTGTTCCATACGCAGTGTTATCAGAGATACTTAGGCTTTGCTGGCACTTCTCCTGTATTAGTAGTTACATTTTGTTAACAGGAACAGACTGGTTGAGGTAAATTGGCTTACTCGGAGCACAGTTAGTGACACGCACAGTTGGTCTGACCATGTATTCTTCTGGAGCATTTTCCCATGGAGAAGAGGCTTATACAGCCATTCAGTCTGTCCCACTAGGAATTTTGGACGCATTGGCTGATTTCAGTCGGGATCTGAGGGAGCAGTTAATCAGCAGAGGCAGCCATCCATGCACAGAGCATCCTCCCCAGGTCCCGAGAGCTGCACTGTGAGTTTTGCTCTCAGACACCACAAAGTATACATGGAAGAGACATTGCATCCCACCTATGCAAATTTCTGGGGGTAGTTTGTGTCTTGCTGGACAGCAGAGAATCCAGCTATAAATCCATGGGAAAACAGATTTCTTAACTGTGCTGCTCAACTGCTTTTTAACTTTTTAAGGTCAGAGTTTTATTATAAAACTAAGAGCACTGGCTCTACATCCAAAGAAACTCTCGGGTGCAAATGACTTTACAGTCATCCTTTTGCTGGTGAAATCTGCATTAGCCCAAAACTGCAGCGTAAGAAAAACAAATGAAGATTGTCAGCAAGTGACAGCAATGTTAATTACACAGTGGTGCTATAAGTGTACTGAACTTTGTAGTGACAGAAAAGCACAAAGCTGGCCCCACTGAAAAGGACTAAGAGTTTCCTAAGGCAAAAGAACCTAAGTTGGTATGCAAAGAGCACCAGAGCAGGAACATTTCCCAGTGGTGGGTGCTTCACACTTGTGCTGGATCTGCAAGAAGCACTGCAGGTTCCTGAGGAGGTGGTGTCAGCCCGCTGGTGAGGGAGCTTTATGGAGAATTAAGTTAATGAAGGGAACATGGAACAGAAATACTGTCATAGCAGAGGGGACCCCTTCCTAAAGTCCTTTCTGCAGGTTGTGCAAGCAGTGCTGGCATTGCAGGGTGAGCCAGTGAGCACAGAGTGCTGTGGGACCTGCTTCCAGGGAGTCCAGAGCACAGACAGCTCAGCCAGCCAGCAAAACTCTTCAGGTAATGGCCAGCAAGCCTACTTTGTCAGAGCAGACGTGGCAAGGAAAGGGCATAGTCCATGGGCAATCTAATTAAGATCTACTATAAAGACAGTCTAAGGTGACCTCACTCACTTTTATCTGGGAAATACAGCACATGATCTCAGGCCAGCAGCACTGCATACAGGGGCGAGGGACAGGCTGAGTAAAACTGGTTTTCTGCGGCTTTATGCTTTGTGGTTGGATGCAACAGCATAAGCTCTCATCATAGCCTTCCCTTTGGGGCATGCACAGGGTTGCACAGGACGCAGACACACGTAAGCTCTTTCGTGGTGTTCTCTGCTCTCTCAGATGTAATAAGCTCATGTTGGCCTCCCTACCCTTGCTAACTGGGGGAGTTAAACAGACTATTGTTCTGTTTTCTATGGTCTTTTCCCAAGAAACTAATAGTGAAGCCACATTGCTGAACGATCACGCTGGGGAGAGCAGCATCTTGCAGCTGTGATTTAAACCTCCTTTGCAATATAGGATGAAACCAGGTGTTGGCGTGAGCTTCCTTCAGCAGATAATCCCAACAGATGCAGGACATGCTGGGAATCCAGCAAAGGGACTTAAGAAATATATACAGGACCCTCCTACCTGAGGCACGGCTCTGCCAGGAAGCAAATCCCCCAACTACGTGGCTGTCGGGAATGCTGCTCAGTAATGCTGCCACCACGTCTTCTCTATGGAGGAGAGAGCTGCAGTCTTGTGTGGGTAAGGAGTGTGGCAGGATTCCCTCGGAAGCTTCATTAGGACCCAGGTTTCTTGGAGCTTGAGAAGTTAATTGCTGATTTCTGAATAAATTAATGTATTGCATTCCTTAAGGATTTCAAAATGTGTTAAACCAAAGAGCTGAACAAGCTCCCAGTGTTTTGTTTTTTTAACTCATTACTGCTGGATCTAGATCTGGTCAATAAACAAGTCGATAAACATACAGGACAGGTGGTCTTAGTAGAGAGCTGATTTGATAATTTTGTTGCAAATTTATATTGCAGCAGAGCTGTCTGAAGGCATCTTCTTGGCAGTCATCCCTTCGCTAAGAGCCATAAAATAATTCTTAGCTATTATTTGTCTTACCATTTTGAAATACCTAGTGCTAGAAGGGTGCTAAAAACGTGCACTTTGTTTTCTGCACTTCTCTCTGTCTTTAATGTATATAAACAATCCTCTCAGTAGCTTATCCTCTTCTCCAGGAAATTTTGTCCATGAGAGTTAAGCATGCTTCTGTTCTTCAATTGTTTTGTTCTTTTGCCTTCCTTTTCAAAATTCAAACCACCAGTGATGAAAAGAAGTGCGGGCTGCGCTGGCTGAGCCTGCAGTGACACTCACTTCCTTCTGCCACCTCGCGGGCTGTGGCTGCAGTACAGGGAACATGGCTTTTCCAGCATACCATACCTTGTTTTCCTCTCATATTTAATGAAAGATCCCATGGTAACAGGAAACATTAGGCACTGCCGGGCATGTCCTGACAATTCTGAAAGGAGTTTCCCTTCTTCCCTGCGTCAGAGCTGTCGTAAGCAGGAATACCTCTCAGAGCGGTGATGACATCTTGAATTGTTTAACCTTGTTATTGCAACAGAAGATGAGAGACTCGCCTCTATTATTACTGGATGATTTTTTGTTGTTTTGTTACTGTTTGTTTGTTTCTTTGTTTTAAAATTTGGGTGATTCTTTTTCAACATGAGGCCTGAAAAAAGAGCAATAGTGTCTTGTTCTGGGATACTCAAAATGGCTCAAATAAATGTTGCTGATAGTATAATACAACAAAAGATAGTTTAGGGCAAGCATTAAATGAGTTTTTTTCCAAAAGTGGAGCAGTTTTCAACTGAGACTGTGGAATGTCATAAACTGATATTTCCCTGGTAAGAACTGAACACAACCGTGTAGCACTGCATAGTCCTGCACTGGGGAGACAACAGGTTGATACAGAGAGCCAAAGAGCTCTTCCCTTCCTGCACTACTGGGAGAGGGCTGGTTGCTGTTCTCTTCATTTGTTCTTTAGGAAACCAAGAAATTTTAAATCAATTTGGGCTAAACTACCAATAGAACAACTATGTTATATCAAAGCAAATGTTAAAAATTAAGCTTCAAAAAATCAAATTGGACACATTCTGTGGATTTGATCTCACCAAGCTATCTCAAACTGAAATACAGAGGCTGAGTGTTTTTTCTTTGTGAATAACTGCCATTGTAGTGGTGGCCTTGGAAGGACACTGACCTCTTAAATGTAGCAAGTCTTTAAGAGGCATGCAGCTACATTTAAAAATGTTTTCTCTTGCCCATAGTTAAATTTATGTATGTTTGATGAGTTGTAGCTGCTCCCTTATCTTCGGAGTGTTTTGCAAAGAGCCATGAATCAGACTTGTTGAGTGAGCCCCAGTATTTTGATTATAATATAATCATTTATATTTATGTATTCATGGGCCATACTGAAAACATAATTGTTCAGAATAACTTTCTGGTGAAGAGCTTGTTAAAATCTTTTAAGACATGTGACATATGACTGTTCCTCTCTTTACAGAAGTGACTATATAAAGCTCAGAGAACACACACAATCCTGACTTCAGAAACGTGTCCCAGCGAAAACGTTCCATGCTGACACTTGAGGAGTCACTGCTCGCACCTCCCGCTGACCCATTTACCCTGTCTCCTCAGGAAGTTGTGGGGCCCACAAGTGTTTCCAAAAGAGCATTCAGCTTCCTGCTCAGCACATCGCGGTTCTGAGAGCCTGAGTGACCCCACAGCTCCCCGTGACCCCCATGAAGGTGCCTGCCAGGTGCACCTGATCTCAGTGTGGGAGACCAACACGATGACCTAGAGCCAGAGCTGGAAGGTGGTGCAGTGCCTGCAGAAAGGGCTGATGCACAAGCAGGTCTCTGCAGGGAGACTTGATTCAGAGAGAACTCATCCATGCTGATGCGGTTTCTCTTTAGGCTACTAATTAGTGCAGCTCAGCGTAACGTGCTGTGCTGACGCAGTTTGGAGGTTTGGCCTGTGTTGCTTTGCATCCTGCCTGGCAGAAGCTTCTGACCTGATGTGTTTTTCTGGTTGTAGTTCCCCCAACACACCCCCACAGAGGGGCTCCCAACACCTGCAGCCATGTGCAGGGGGGAGCAGAGGCACATGGTGTCGGGTATAGGGTCACTATGGTGCAGGGGCATCACCCACTCTTGACCCCATACCTACATGTCCTCTGTGTCTCTGGACATTCCCAACCCATGGATCTCCCTAACCTCCCACAGTCCTCAACCACCCCTAGAGGTCCCTGTCCCCATAGATGTCCCCAACCCCTGGAGGTCCCTAACCTCTGGAGGTCCCCACCAGTAACTGCATCCTGGTTCTGGGTTCCACAGGGCCAGTAATGTGCACATGATGAAGGGTGACGTCTGCCACCGAGGGCCTCGGCCATACAATGAACATGTCAGCGGCTCTCAGTCCACAGTGCCACCTGCACATTCACTGTGATCTGGTACTGGTCCTTCTGGGGCTTGATGACAATGTCAGATCCATGCCTGTGCCTCCTGCTGTGCTGTGCCAGCCCTGGTGCTCCTTGCACTCCAAGTGCCACACCATGCAGCTCACACCCAGCTCCTTTGTAGCAGCACCCACACTGTGAGGAACACCAGAGACACCCAAAACTCCTCAGCCCAGAAGCTGAGCTGCCCCCGGGTGCTGATGGACTGCTGGCATGTTAGCCTTCTGAAAATAAAGGCAAGCAAAGGAATCCTTGGGTTCAGGATGGGGGCCTGACAGGGTATGCTGGGCTCCTCTGCAAGTTGCTGGGTGGGCATTGCTGGTCAGTGGGACCTGGGGTGGTGCTGGGGTGTTGCAGGCAGAGCCCTCCACTGCTTTTCTTGCTCAAATGCCCTCTTCCCTCAGTGCAACACCATGGGACTTGGCTCTGCCATGTTACCCAGGTTGGATGGAGATGTCAGAGGTGACGTTGACATCTCATTACAAGGCCTTGGTGCGGGACACTGGCACCAGCAGGAGCAGCAGCAGGGACCAGCTCTCCAGGGACCAGGCTGGCATAGCCAGAAGCCTCTGCAGAAGAGTGTGCATAGGCTCTGCATGGAGCTAGCCCTGCATTTGGAGTGACCCTTTTTGCTTCTCTTGGGTTTCTGTGTCTTCTCCCCTTGTCTTTCAAGGCCCATAGCTATATCCCAGGGAAGGCATCCCCAGGGAGGCATGCACCCCTCCAGAGAACAGACAGGTAGCACATCATGAAGACAGCTTGAGAGTATCTCTGGAGAGGGATGGTCAACCAAATAGGGGAGTGCCTTCATGGCAAGGGAACCCTTCCCTGAGGGGCTGAAGGATCGCCCAGTCTTGGAGACCATGCACCCCAGCTGGGTGTCCTCAAACGGGCATCGAAGAGGGAGGGAGGAGAGCATCTTGAAAGGGAGATCAAGGAAGGAGGATGATGACAGTGGGGGGTAGCACGTGCTTGAGGAAAACCTACAATTGACAGACTCACAGATAAGGGAGGTACCTCATAACATGATCTGACAGGGTGCTCCTTTCACGTAGTGTGAAATAGCTGAGGGCTCCATCTTTCTGTTACTCACAGATGCTGATGTCCAAGGACTAGAGCCTTCTAGGGCAGTAATTAAGCTTTAAATGGAGACATCAAATGTAGAATAAATATCTCATTAACCTTGACAAAGCGCAATCTTTCTTTAAGCTCATAGCAAAAGGGAAAGTGAGCATGACGGATGGGATAAAACAGGCACCAGCTTCCCTCCCCCTGGAGAGTGGCATCTGGCACTTGGAATATCTGCTCAGCTGGAGGGGCCTGAGCACACATCCACCACCTCCTCCCAGAAACCAGTGAGGTGCAGGCTATTTCAAGGATAAAGAAAGATTTTCTAATCTTTCCCTGCTGGAACTGGGAACACACTACAGTGTGGCCATGGATGCAGAAATCGCAGGGAACAAAGCAAGAAGCAGGAGGCGTTTGGTTCTAAACCCCAACAGCTGGGCTCTGTGCCCTGTGCAGGGAGATTTGGGATTTCCCACTCTTGGGACTATTGTGTTTTTTTCTAAACACCCATCAGGTGAAATGTGCAAAACAGGGCTCAGAATGTGGTACTGCCCCAGCCATGTGTGCTAATCATACCGTCCTTGAATGTAAAGTTCAGAAGTTTGCCAGCAGTAAGATTCTCTGGCCTGCCTGCTCTGGTCTTACATTTCTTTGGTCCCTCTGGAGAAGACAAATTATGACTTTAGCCTAAGCCAGACAGGAAATGTTGGATGTGTTTTCTTACTGTGAAAGCCACTGTTTTTGAAAGTGGCACAAAGAGGAGCTTGACCTCTCTCATGTGTGCCTTTGTTAGCCAGTGGAGGAGAAGGGAAATGCCAAAAAGCCTTTGCAGTGAAGAGGACTTTTCCTAAGGATACAGCAGGGTTAAGCTGGGCGTTTATTTCTGAAATTACTCCATTAACATTCTTATGCAAATGAAATGTGAATCCTTGAAAAAAGAGCCACTATGCCAACTGATTGAAACAAGACAGAGCAAGAACTAGCTAGCAAGAGGTTGGCCTGTTTGATGAGATAATTACAGCCAAAAGGATGTAGTTCGACTTCCTGACACCAGCATAACTAGTCTTTACTGGTGTGAAACAACTTAACAGAAGCTGGCAAAAGCTATTTGTCTGCTTTGTGAGTGTTGTTGTGTGAGGAGACAAACAGAAACGTTTGTCTAATAGAAACAAAAGTAAATGCAACTAATGAAGCATATTCATGCTGGGAACTTAGCTGCTGGATCTTTCAGAGCAGTTGCACGTGTATGATTCACTCAGGAGGGAGCTCAAACATACTGTCAGGTTCCCATCGCTCATACTGCTGAAACCTTGGACTCGGGCTGCTTTTATATATATATATACACATATATATTTGGGAAGTTTTGGAGCATCAGTGAAGGGTGCCAGTACACAGATAAGGCAGGAATCTTTGGGTCCTTGATGTCTCACAGACAGTGGGCAACAGCATCCCAAGCTGAGATGGGAAGACCTGAACTGGTGAGTGCCTGGGATTCCTCATGGCCACCAGCATGGAATGCCACACTAGAGGCTAACTCATGGGCTGGGATGGGACATGTTCAAACCCACCTGTGTGGGTTTGGCCACTATGAGACATTCGGCCTTAAGGGATGAACTTCCATTCACTCTTCTTTACACTCCCTGATGGAGGTAAAGCCACCACTAGATGTCCTGGACTCCTGACCTGGGAAGTGAATGTATTGAATTTATGTGGCAGGGTTTTGGGGGGACAGGTGGGGGTGGGGGGCTATAGGGGTTGGCTTCTGTGAGAAGCTGCTAGAAGCTTCCTCTGTGTCCCACAGTGTCAATGCCAGGCAGCTTCTACGCAGACCAGTGGCTGGCCAAGGCCAAACTCATCAGTGATGATGGCAGCACTCCTGGGAAAGCCGAGACCATCAATGTTGGTGGTAGCACCCCTGGGGTGATGTATTTAATAAGAGGAAAATGTTATTGTACAGAAACAATTGCGGCCAGAGAAGACCAGAATGAGATAATGTGATAGCAATAACTCTGCAGACACCAAGGTCAGTGAAGGGGGGGATGGAGGTGCTCCAGCAACTGGAGCAGAGATTTCCCTGCAGCCCATGCTGAAGACCATGGTGAGGCAGCCCATGGTGGAGCAGATATCCACCTGCAGCCTGTGGAGGATCCCACACCAGAGCAGGGGGATGCCTGAAGGAGGCTCGGACCCTGTGTTAAGCCCATGCTAAAGCGGGCTCCTGGCAGGACCTGTGAACCTGTGGGGAAAGGAGCCCATGCTAGAGCAGGTTTGCTGGCAGAACTTGCGACCCCACGGGGGACTTGCACTGGAGCAGGCTGTGCCTGAAGAACTGCACCCTGTGGGAGGGACCCATGCTGGAGCAGTTTGTGAAGAACTACAACCCATGGGAAGGACTCACGCTGGAGTTGTTCATGGAAAACTGTTTCTCATGGGAAGGACCCCACACTGGAGCAGGGAAAGAAGTCTCCTCCCTGAGGAGGAAGCGGTGGTAGAAAAAACGTGTGATGGGTTGACCACAACTCCCATTCCCCGTTCCCCTGCGCTGTCCCCCTGCGCTGCTGGCAGAAGGTAGAGAGTGGGGAATAAATTTAAGCCCAGGAAGATGGGAGGGGTGGGGGGAATGTGTTTTTAAGATTTGGGTTTAATTGTCATACTACTCTGATATGATTGGTAATAAATTCAGTTAATTTCTCCAAGCTGAGTCTGTTTTGCGCATGACAATAACTGCTGAATGATCTCTCCCTGTCCTTACTTCGACCGACAAACTTTTCATTGTATTTTCTCTCCTCTGTCCCTCTGAAGACAGGAGTGATAGAGTGGCTTTGGTGGGCACCTGGTATCCAGCCAGGGTTAACCCACAACAGTGACCCAGGCTTGCAGAGCTACAGAGCCTGAGAGAAGAGCTGGGGATGCAGGCATTTGGCTCCCCAGTTGTGTTTGACTCACACCTCTCCTGCTCCCATTGCCATTTGAGATGGGAATAAGGAAGCTCAGAGTCTGTCCCAAAGGCAGGTTGCTGTTGGTTTTAATGGAAACAGGCCCTTTGCAGATCCCAGTGCATGGGCTGGAGGGAGACATTTTTGTTACCCTTGTGCAAGGAGAGACCTCAAGGGCTGGGTTTCCCTCTCTCGTGGGGCTGGAGCAGAGAGCGGAGCATAACCAACTGGGCTGACAATCAGTGCAAAGACAGGGTGTGTGGGCTTAATTAGCCAGTTCCATACACCTAAGATGGCCTTGCTGAAAACAAAGTACACACAATGCCTCAGGTACCCTCTGTTCCTCAGAAAACAGCCTGCAGACAGCTGTGGAGAGATCGCAAGGTCCTCACACCTGAGAAGGAAGATGATTCCTAAGAACACTACCCCGACAGAAGTGCTCCTGGGATCCCTAGAGCCCCAAGGGTGCAAGGTCCAGGGCTGGAGGCTTACACTCGCTCCGTCTCAGGGCTTTGGCAACCCGCAGCTCCTTCTCCTGCTGCTACAGAATTCAATGTTTTGCCACCATATATTAAACTTGAGATTTTTCGTTTTTTGGCTCTTAGGAGGTCTGTGAACACAATTTTCCTTGCCAATCAGAGGAACAAATTCAAGGTGGATTTAGAAACGACCTTCCAGACTTCACACACTGCCGCGCTACAATGCTCCAGCCTATCTTATTCCACTTCATTGCATTTAATTGTGACTCCCCCGAGCTTTGGTGAGGAGGGAGCCTGCAAGCCACCTGCTGCAGAGAGGGCTGAGATGCCACTGACTCCTTTTGCTTTCCTTTGAGCCCGGTAGAGCAGACGACAGATGTCTCTTTTCCTTTCAGAAAACCTTTCTGTTCTGCTGTTCCCACTTTCATTCTATCTCCACACTGTTTTCCATGATCACACACACTTCAGCACCTGCCTTTTCCAGCTTTTCATCTGACTTCCCAGTTTGGCTTCCCCTTTCAAATCTCTTTGCACACTGTCATCTCATCATTAGCTGCAGAGTTTCCCCCAGCATTAGCACACACTCCAGCCGCTCCAGTGACTTTTATCTCCACTTTCTTGTCCTTTTCATCTTTCCTCTGCCCTGGACTCTTTCCAGTATGATTCCTTAAGTGCAGGCTGTCACATACAAAGCTCTAACATTGTCTCTGACCCCGTTTTCTGTTTCCATTAGTATTTTAGAAACAAGCTTGGGACTGGCATGTATCACCTTTTGGTTTGTCTTGTTGTGAAGAGATTTTAGCAAAGAGAAAGGGGCAGGTGCTCCGGGGGTTTGGACACACTCAACGCCTATTGGTTGACCTCAGTGGGAATGGAGGCTCTTCCTTGCAACAAGACTTTTATACATAAGCCTCATAATTAAAGGCATTCCCCATGTACTTTCACATTAGTATCTCAAGAGAAGAGTAGGTAAAATAATGCATTAGCTTTCAAAGTAAGTTGTCCCAGTCTGGTTTTGACTGGATGTCCCATCATGGGAGCTGTACTGCCAGAGGACAAGGGTCCTCTTCACTGTCACATTTACTATATTTTACTTACTTGCCTATTTTCCCCTCAGATTTTGCTATGAAAGCCAGCAGTGGCTATCAGGAGTGTCTGCTCTCCCCTGCCATCACCTCCTGGCTGCTGTAGATCAATGGCTCACCAATGAGTTTCACACACGTGCAATAAGCACTCAGAGACGGTGTTTTTCACCCGGGTAGGAACTGCGTAAGTTGTGCAGGCTCAGATTTTTTTGGTGATCTGTATGAAACAAACCCTTCTTGCTGTGTGGTGGAGGTGCATTCCTTCAAGATTCAGGAAATGTAAGGGAAAAAAATGGTTAAGTCAAGGAGAAAGGCAAGAGAGCTGTGTCTGTTAAAGAGGGAGGTAAATGAAACAGGGATCTTCCTTAGGAGCTCCTCTGACCTGAGCACTGACCAGACAGACTCGGTGTCTCTATTTCTGTGATGTGTGCACTCAGTCAAAAGGTTTGGGTCTTTGTTCATCTGAGGTCAATTAACCTGGAACTTACATACTCTGCTTGGTACGTTCTGGGTTTTGAACACTCTCAGGCTTTGGCATACAAGTGGTGTGTGCTACCCAGAAACACAGGTGTGAGACAAGGAAGATCAAATGCCAATAGTCCCCTGCAACTGTCACTGAGATTTGTGGAGACATTTATGACAACACTATTAATTTTTTCCTGTAACCGAAGCAGCAGTTCATTTATTCAGTTCCCTTTCAAGTAGAAATGTCCTCCTTGCAGCTCAGGTGCAGGGAAATGAAAGGCCCGTCTTCCAGCATACTCTTATTTTTCAGCATATGTACTGCACTGTCTGATTGCAGTGGCAGCACTGGGATGGCAGTCTTGGCTCTGGCCAAGCACATCTTCCTTCTTGGTGTGACTATCAGTCATGTGCCTGCTGCAGCCCCAGTCTGTGCTTTGGGAGATGTTTTGTGGGTTCCCCCAAGCAGCCCCACTGAAACAAGCCTCTGCCCTGGCAGAGCTCTTCAGGGCCTCAATGACTGCAATGCCTTTGGGCTCTGGTTTTCATGAGCGGCTAGCATTGGAAGCAGGAGAGGCCATCCAGGAAGTCTGTGTCTGTCCTGTGTGTGCTGAGACCCAGCCTGGCCGTGTGGCATGTCCCTGGCTCCAGCATCAGCCCTGAAACAATGGGCCAGCAGCATGATCACCTGTTGCTCTCTGCTGGTAAAGCAGGAAGACCCAGTGACAGGGTTCTTTTATACTTGCCTCTGGCCTCCTAGTGAAGCATTTTGGTTATTCTGCTCAAATGAGTTGTTAGTGGCAGCAGGTGCCTTTACGGGTCAAAGACATAGAGAAGTGTGAGATGGGGACAGGAGCCCAGGTAGCCTTGCCACCTTGTGCCCTGAGAGGACAGAGGTTTGTTATCCACAGCAGCAGGGGAGAGGTCTCTCAGGATTTATATGCACAAATAGGCAGATACACACACACATATAAATATATATATATAGCTCATCTACATGAGTTATGTTCTGTGTGTTCCCAAATGAACGCACCAGTTCTCCTCTCCTCCACAATATATATATTTTTGGGTTTGGTGCAGCTTCAGGACTCAAGAGAAGGTTTTCCTTTTGCAGGTTTCTAGGTAAGAGTAGAGAGGAGCTTGAGCTATTGCTGACCAGAAACTTTAAGTGGAAACCTTGCATAATTGAGCCTTACCCTTGTACCTGTTAACAGTACTTGGTGGAAAGGTTATGAAAATATTCTTGAAACATTTTTATCCAAATAGGCAGGATTGTGTGGCAGTACTTTGCTACTTCCCACCATAATGTCATGTCAGTGATGGACACATTTTTTTCTGTCTTATCAAAGGAGGTGTCCTGGGCTGTTGGGAAGGATGGAGTTTGAAGGGTGGTCACTATCTAATGTTGCCTTCAAAGAGTCGTGGTGTCCATGGCTGCCAAAACGGTCTAATCCTGCTCCTCTGTGTCCCTCTCACTCCTTGGATAGTAAGCAGAAATTTTATGGCCCTGAATAACAGTGGTGAATGTTAGACCAGCGCTTTTAATGCTGGTATAAAGATTACTACCCAAAAGGCAAAACTAAGAAGAAAATATGAAGAAAACTCCATGTACTTGGAGTAGCTGTCTTTGATCTTAATTGTTTTAGAAAAGGATGCGTGACCCTGAGATCCCCTATAGACTCATACTATATTTACCTGAGACATGAGCTTTCAAATCCTTGCCCTGCTACATGTCCTTTCAATGGCCTTGGTACCTGGCTGACTTCTTTGTATTTCAGTCTTTACTCGCCTGGGTGCGACTGATTTCAGACCCCACGGAGCACTGTGATGGCAAGAGCAAGAAACACCAGCTGCTGTTGTGAGGTTTTCAGGTAGATTGGTATAGCCCAGAGCAAGGGGCTGTCTCATCACCACAGTCTGTTCTAAGGCCTTCTCATCCCAGAGCACCAGAGCTAGAGTAGAGATTTCGGATATTAGACACTGTGCTGCCAAGGGCATCCTGTGCCTGGAGGCTCCAGCCGCTCTCACTAAGCTGAAACATTAATGCTGGCCTCCTCTTTGCACGGAGCAGCTGATGTTATGGAGAACTGCATGCCCGTGCTCTCACAAGTGGCACAGCTGGTGCTGCACCCCATGTCCTTGCTTCAAAGGAAATGGGAGAAATGCAGAGGGCAGTGCAGCCCCTTGCTGAAAATCATCCTCTTCCAATAAGGGGTGGGTAATTTTTCGTTTAGGTGTAAAATGTTAGATCCTTCGGGAAGATTGCTTTGCAAGCACAGACTTAGACCTAAGGTGTAATTTGCTCTCGCTGTGTGCCAGAGGAATCCTGCTGCCTTCTAAGGCATATCAAGTGCAGATAGGGACGATGCACCCATTTAGCAGAGAGCTGATTTATTCCTTAGGCAGTCTTTCCCTTTTGGCATCTACTTGTGCAATCATCAGCTCCTGGCTGAGTTACTATGGTAATAAGAGTATATCACGGGCACTACACTTACTCACTGTCACCTGGGTCACAGGAGAGGAAAAATAGCAGAGCAAGCTGCTTAATTTCTTCGTTTCTACACACTCAGTCTAAGAATGTGGGAAAGAACTGGAAAGGACTGGAAGTCCCTACATCTTCCATGCCCTGCTAACCATGTTTCACTTGCAGTGCAGACACAGAGCCAGGCACTCCTTCCTGTGCCCCGCCCCCGGGGATATGCCCTCTGCAGCCCACGCAGCTCCCAAAGACTGATGTGCCCAAAGAGCAGGATGTGGCAGTGCCACCACATTTCTCCAGCAGCAAGATGAGGACTGTGCAGTGGGCTCTGGGAGAGCCAGGGGACAGTGCTTCATGCTCAGAGTGCTGCTGATTCATCTGAGAGGGCTTCAAGAGAGAGGAGTGCTGTGCCAGGACTGCGAGTGCTGACCCTGTCGTGCTGGGTGCTGTGCTGCAGGCACCTGGAGGGGCTCACTGCTCCCCGGTGCAGCATCTGGGATCGCCCCCCTGCCAGCGTGCACCAGGGTGCCCTCGCCAAGGGATAAGGAGGTGATGCAGGTGTGAAAAAGATGTGCTGGACTGGTCAGACTCGGAGTCTGGCTGCTTGTGCAGGGACTCTGCTGGGGGCCAAAAGAGAGAGGGGGAGCTGGGTCGTGATGCCTGCTATGCAAACACTATCCAACCTGCCCTTTCTTCTAGGGTCTAGAGAGCTTACAGAAGAATCCTTTCCCTTGGGGCAGAAACCCCCGTTTCATGGTCTGTGGGGTATTAATGGCACCTTGCGCTGAGACTATAAATGCGCATGTGGGAGGCAGAGGAAGAGGAGGACTCTCAGGTCCTGGTCTTGCAGCCACAAGCTCCGCTCTCTTCCATCTTCGCTGCTTCAGTCAGGCTATTTTTATCACTTGGGCTGCAGTTTTTACTTACTATTTTTATCCTGTGTTACTGATTACTCCTGATTATGAAGGAATTTAAACTTGCTTGGCATATGTTAATGATTCTGTGCTACACAGTGTAAATCGGAGGATGGTGTCAGCAGCCAGAGCTCGGGAACAAAGTCTGTATAGGGGCCCAGCCCCAGTTTGGCACGGGAGAATAACACATCGTGTTAGGGCCAGGCACTGTCAGTTTTCATAACAGAACATATAAGAGCCTATGCTGGTTTTATTCTTCCTTTTTACTTGACTGAACACTCAATCAGGAAGAGTTTCTAAGTCACCATCATAAATAGCCAGAAGAGGCAAATCCAGCAAGCTGTCAGGACTGATTTTCCCAGAAAGATGAGTACAAAATGCTGCTCCTATTTACATTATTCATGCACATTTTTCTAGTTCTGAAGGATTCACTACAGCATATAATGTACTATTTCCAATCAAATGAATTAATTTCTCAGCAAATTGTTCTACTTTGCCATAATCCACTAGTGGGGTTTTTGCTTGCATCTGTTGGAAATATTATTTAACCAATCTGGAAAAAATTTAAGCTACACTGGTCTGGAAGAAAAGAGAATCTTGTGAATTAGCTACACTCAGCTATCAAGATCCTTAGGAGCCAGAAGGGACAAGCCTGCAAGTGACCTCCAAGGTGACCTCTGCTCCTACCCCAGAGGGAGAGAAGAGCAGTGTTTCCAAAATGAAGAGCCTTTCCTCCACTTGCACCCCTGCACAAGGCCCTGGCCCACCTAACGAGAGCCCTGCAAGGTCAGCTGGCGTGGCTGGAGCTGCTCTGAGCACCTCAGCGCTGTCCCCTCCAAAGAACCTGAGCTTAGATGCTGAGACAAACCGAGGTGCTCCACGCTTAAAGGACGGTCCAATTTCAGAGAGCAGATGGATGGCAAGTGAGCCCAAGGAAAGGGCTGGAAACCATTTAAGCTGCACCTGCAGCCAGCAGTGGATATCTACAAGCTGTCAGTCCTGCCTCAGACAAGCTATCATTTATCCTCCTGTATAAGCACATCTTGCTCTTAAATGTGTAGTTAAGAGAAAGAATTACTACACTAGTAAGGACTGCATTTGCACTTAAATGAATTTTTAAACATCATCTTGTTTAACCTTCCTGACGGAATAGGCATGTCTGCCTGTGGAAAAATTGAAAACCAATAAATAATACATCCACTGAGTACTTCACCTTGGGAAAGGTCACATTTTGAAACCAGTCTCTTCATCAAATTAAACTTTCTATTTGATGGAAGGGAAATTGTTTGGATTCAAGGACCAGTAGCAGAACTGATTGTATGATGGGTCTTTGAGTTAAAACAATAGCATCAAAAGCCAGAGCAGTGCTGCTGGAGCAGCCTTCTCCTGCAGGGAACACACAGAGTCTTACTGCTTCAATACCCACTCAAAATAATTAATAGAGTATCTGTAATATGACACAGTGAGTGAACCTCTTCTAAAACTCAGAAATTCTTAATGGCTACCACGCTCCAGACTTTGGGACTGGTCTCTGTGGGGATTATGGCCCAGGTGTTCCTGCAGAGGACTGGTGCTGCCAGAGGGAAATCGTGATCTGGGCAGAATCACTGGGGGCAGCCCGCATGCTTAGTAACCCTGCTCTCCCTGCCAGGGACCCCTCCCTGCCCAGCCTCGGGAACAATGTCATGATCCTCTTGTTGGAATTGCTGTGACTAAATAGAGATACCCAGGGCACTTCCAAAAGCTCAGGACCTGGAGCAGGGTATGCAAGGAAACTGCCTCCGATCAGGATGGACACAGGGGTAACAGGCACCCGAGCTGGAAAAAATCACAACTCTGGCACACTTAGAGCAATCTATGATACACGCTTGGGGGACTCTCCTGAGAGCAGCAGCACAGCAGAGCTGAGACGTTGCATGTAAATCCCCTTCTTCTGTCATGCATGGGGCATTCGGGGAAGTTCACGGAGATTGCATTTTTCAGGCTGACAGCCATGGCTCAGCACTACAGGGGTGCAGAAATTAAGAGACAAAATGGGGAAGGAGCTCTACTGGGCCAAGCCGGAAAGCTTCTTTTATGCTCATCATGACTTAGAAAGCCACCCAATATCTGTGGGAGGCAGAAAGCTGGGTGGGAAGTGGAGGGGGAGGCTTGTGGGGGAGCAGTTCACAGGCAGCAGAGTTGCTGGGGTGGCTGGTTGGGCAATGGCAGGGACATGCTGTGGAGAAGTCCTGGTGTGCAGGCTGGGGTGAAGCATGGTCTAGGCTTGCCATGCAGTGTGCGGTAGGAGGGAAGGGATATTTTGCCTAATTTCCAACTTTATGGTTAGAACATTAGCCTTTTATTAGAGCACAGATTTCTGTATTTATGCTACTCCTGCCTTGTGTTTTACATGATCTGGGTGCTCTTTACTGGCACCAATGCATTCCAGTAAAGCAGTGTTGTGGACATCCCCTGCTGTAATAGGGGGCATGACAATCTTCTGAAGCAACTTTGCTTCCTGCAAGGCCGCCAGGGTCAGTTTAGGAGCAAGATATGAGAGCTTTTGGACAAAAGCACTGGACCCATGTCTGCCTGGCTGTGAAATAGCCTTTATCCTTTGCCCTGCCTTGCTCTTCTTTGCTTGACCTGACTCTATTTGAATGCAGCAGACTATTAGCTGCCTCAGTCATACATGCAAGGACAGACAGACCAGCTTTTCTGGAAAATTATAAACACGCACCTATCAGTGTGTACGTTCAAAATGCAGGCAGAGCCACAAAAGCAATCCTAGGAGTGATTTCATAGTAAGGTGCTGCTGGGTGTTGCACATGGCGTAAACATGTATGCATTGGGGTCATGCATTTTCTTGGTGCATCACTTATAGACAGGCCATGATGACTATGTGTGTTGCATTTCTGCCATACCTCTGTCAGAGTAGAAGGCAAACCTGGAATAACAAGGCCTGCATCAACTCGCAGCACAGCCACAAATTCTAGGAATGCTTCTGAGGCAAGTTAAAACAAATTAGTAATTATCATGACTGACAGGTACTCTGCAGCGACCAATGAGGTGCCTACCGATGAATACTAAAAATCTCTTAGCAGAGGAGTTACAACTGTGGCTGTCAACGTGGCTATAATTAGGCAGCTCTAAGTGAAATTACTTCTTCTCAGATGCACTCCCTTGAGAATCCAAAGATCTGGATTGTCATACAAAGGAAGGAGATTAAAAGGGGCTGTTTGTTGTTTGTGTTGCAGGGCTACAGGAGCCAGTTAAAATGGGACCCAGGTGGAGTGGGTATAGGACTCGAAATAAGAGCAGGGTTAGTCTGCCCCTCAATCCAAACTTTGCATGCTTTGCATTCCCCTTCTGTCTTCTTTTCTGTGGCCTCTCAGCACCTCACAAGTACCAGAGTTATGCCTCTCAAACACCCAGAAGTATTAATCACTTGAAAGATGAGTTAATAATCTCTGAGTTGTTGAGACATGCTGAAGGACAAGCTGATAAATTTTCATTGCACAGTGGGGAAGTGTTCCTCTGACTGGGATATCAGGTTGATGACAAGTTCAGAAGTCTCCAGGGAAGCAGATGAAGAGACAGAAGTTTTCCGTGTGAGCAGGAACAATCACTTATAAATACAAAACCTCCCGTGGAAAAGTCAAGCAGTGTTAAAAGAGACCCATACCTCCCTACTTAAGGATTAATCTTTGCATAAAGGCTAATTGCTGCTGCACAATTTCTCCAGTGCCTAAAACAAGCACGTCTTTCTTCAGCATCATGCCTTCTCTTTTTACAATTTAGGAAAAAACCCCAAAACCACCCATGAAACATTTGTGGACAGAAATAGCTCTCCAATTACCACTGAATTCCTGTGTATTTTTCATGCTGGATATTGCAAGCCTGATCTTGGTCTTTACATGTGACACCACTTTTTGTGGTGGGTATGTCTGAAAGAGACTTATCCTTGAGGGAACCATACTGGCCTAAGATGGACTGGGCTGTGATGTGCCTGCTAAGATGAAGCAGCAGCCGTGACAACAGCAACTGAGAAGGATATTAAACTATCATTGATTAAGTCAGCTCTGACTGTAATGCTGAAATCAGCCTGAGTCCATCCTGGATGTTGCAGACTAGACTGCATTTCCACAATAATAGAAAACATCGCTTTTCAGCCCTGCTTAGTGCTGTTGTCCTGGGAACAGAAAATTTCTACTCAGTCCTCAAAATGCTGATCTGTTGACTCATTTTTCAGGTGAGATGTTGTTAAACCTTTCTAGGTGTGTTGCTGCTGCATCCTGTTTGTGCAGGAGTGATGGGCCGAGTTTTGTTTCCTGCTCCCTGTGTGCCCATTCTAACAGCAAATGGCCTTGGGTTAAGAAGCAGGATTTTGTGATTCTAGAGATGCCTCAACTCACTGCTTCTAATCTTTGTAAAGGATTCGATCGGTAAAGGCTAAACACCATTCAGGAACTTTCCAAGAGATTACAGGTTTACATGAGTTTGATAGGGAAGATGTGTGCTAATGTCTTTACAAACAATTCCATGTTTGGTGAGGGTATGGGTGTTAACGTCTTTGAAATGGGTCTCAATGTCTCTACCAACTTCAAGCCACAGGTTTGTTACAGGAGTCAGACTGTCTGGACAGTCTGACTCCTGAAATAGACATATGGGTCCACACAAGCCTGAGTTTTTGAACTTTGGGGGGAAATGACAGGCTCAGGGGGGGAACACGTGGTAGGTGGTTCAGGAAGGCTGTATCTTTCTAGTACCTCAGCCAATGGGGAAAGGAAGAGGGCAACATGCAGCTGGGGGTTTAGGATAAAAGGAGGCTGTGCCCTCCGAAACCTTGAGAGAGAAAACCCCGTGGGCATATGCCCCAGTGGACTCTCTCCCTTTATTTGAATAAAGTTGCAGGACTCCTCTGTCTCCTTTATGGACACTTTATGGCTTTTCATAGCATGATTTTCCATACAAGTTGATGTCTTACGTGGATCTCATGGGCAGCGGGAGCCCATGGCTGGAAGGTGGCTCTGAGGTCACATCTGCCACATCCCTGAAAGGCCATCCCCTACAAGGGATCTGCCTGCAGTCAGGATTTAGGACTCAGGCCACTGACTCTGGGTAGTGCCAGACTTGTCAAGTTGTGACTTGGCCATCACATTCAGCTGTAGAACCAGAATGTTTGTTTCACTCCTGAGGAAGACAATGGAAAGCTTGAAGGACTGAATTAACCTCAGGGTAAGTAATTCTAGAATTCAAATTTCCAGGTCTTTTTGCTCCTTCCTTTCGTGTTTCAAAGAGCCGCCACCCACATGGGGTGGCAGTATGCTGTCACCATCTTGTCACCAGCATGGAGGACAGAAGAGCAGCTCCCTTCTGTGAGTCACTGTGCTCCCCTCTGAAGCACTTGGTATGATTAGCAAGGAGTCTTGTAAATATGCCTATCCTCCATCTGGCAGTTTGATCCATGTGCCCCTCTCACTGTTTTTGATGGATTCCTTTCACACGTAATGCAAGACTGTCTCACGCGTGTTTAAAGAGTGAGGCAGTTGCTAGAACTCCGGAGACCTTCCCCCCGTGTCTCTGCTGGCTGCTGTTATCCACTGTGTGCTAGGAGGAGCACCTCACCTCGCAGCAGTCTCCATCCCTAGGTTTGCCATGGTGGAAACATTTTTGACAGTATAAAAGAAAGCGTATCCAATGGTGACCACTACCAGAACAAAAGAGCAAGGCTGAGCACTAGCCAGTGTTTTCATGTGCAAAGCTTGCACCACCCACACACGCTTGTGAGAGAAAGAGGTGTAAAGGTGACGCCAACATTGTTGGGGACAACTACAGTCGAGGGAGGGGTAGAGGTTCATTTTCAAATGAAAAGTGGGAGTACAGCTCTCAGATGAGTCAGAGAGGAAGAGCCCCCGCAGAGGAGTCTCACACCTCTTTACTGCGTTGCAGAGCTGCTTCTTGCTGCCTCTTTGCTCCTGTCCTACTTTCTAGGAAAGCTGCAAAAGTTCACTGCATTCTCACAATGCCCCCAACAGCAATTCTGAGCAACCTGCACTACCACAGCACTTATTAAGCCATACAAAGAGAAATCTAAAGATGACAGACAACGCTTTTCACCGACACTCCTCCTTGCATGAATAAGAGCTGAGCCTGAGTTGCATGAGGTGGAGAAGGAGCATATCTGAGAGTTTCTGTGAATCTCACAAGCATGTAACAGGAAGAAGGTTTTACATTTCTGTACAGAAAATGATGGTGCAGAGAGGATAAAGAAGTATTCTGCAAACTCTAGGCTTTCATCACTGGCCAGAGGACAAGTTCTGTCACCGTGCCACCAATACGTACACGGAGATGTTTGCATCAACAACAGACCCATCAAGAATACCACTGGAAAACTCGAGAGCCCAGCCATTATATGGCCTCATGGTCCAGAACTCTATTACATCCTCTCCTTTTCATAGTGTCCGACTAAAAATTGCGATGTAAATTGCATTTTGGCATCCTTCTTACAGGACCCAATCTGCAGATGTTCATCCTACCGGTGGCAACACACACTTGCCCATGTCTCCGTGATCCTTGGGAATAGGGTGATGGGAAAACAACAGTGAACTGAGTGATGTGTTCTGTTGCATCTCATCCAGTTCACCCTTACTTTCAGAGAAAGGGTTCTCAAGAAGAGTCTGCCTTCATCTTTTTTATCTTTGCAAATCCTTGACTTACTTCGTACTAGGAAAGAGGACCAACAGGGTTGTATTTCCAGGAAAGGACAGTCCTGATCTGTGGCAACCACTTCGAGTTCACAACTCTAATCTGTCTGTACGTTAGATTTTAATCAAATATTAGGTAACACCTGTATCACTAAAATGAAGATCTTTAAAAGCTCATGAAAAGACTTGGGTTGCAATTCTTCAAAGTAAAATTTTAATATGCTCCTGTTCTTCCCTCCACTTTATTTGCACTTGCAAATTTCTACTTAAGGAAGCTGTAGAAATGCCAGCACAAAAGGAAGCACCTCTTATACACTGAACCCAGGCTAGTGGGGCTGATTCTTAATGATGGCCACAAGTTGGCATGTTTGCAACCAGTCCAGAAACATCATTCACTCATTCAGCTTCCAACACAGGCTGATTTGTAAAGCAACTCCTGGCTGTTTGGGTAAAGGAGAATCTAAAAGGACTGGAAGATTACCCTTACATTTATGTTGTCACAGACAAGTATCAGTTTACTGCCTGCCAAGAATTTCTAATGTCTAATGTCACCTTGCTATTTATGTATACTGAGCATCAGAATTCCCCTGACATCCTGCCCCTTGGGCACAGGAGTTTCTGAGAGTAAGCTGCTGGTAAGTATTTCTCAGGCAAGACTAGCAGCTCAGGAAGACTCATCCATTATCAGAAAATAACCTTTACAACTAAAACTTCCTTAATAGACTGATACTGACAACGTGCTAGAGAAGGTACAATATTGAAGCTTGAACCAGAAATAGAGGAGATAGCAAGATCCCATTATAAGGGTCTTAATAACAGTGCAAAATTCTTGTTTCCATAGGACCCTTCACTATGATATTTATCTCAGAGAAAAACTCAAACAAAAAAAAAACCCCAATTACAAACATATCAAGCAACATTTTGAAAATGGTCATTGGCCAATATCGAAAGCTCTGATAGTTTCAGAACTTTGTATTTTGAGTTCAAATTTATTCCTAACCAGACTATGATCCTTCACCAACATCATATTAAGAATTTTAAAAGCTCTTCCTTTGCTATGATACATTTTAAAAGGCGACAGAGGCCCCCTCAGCCTTCACTCTGTGAGGTGAGACAAGCCCAGTTCCTTTAGGCACTGTTAATAAATATATTTTCCATTCTCCCATTGATGGCTGCAGCTTTCTCTACCTATGGTGCAGTCTTGAGTTCTTCCTCCTTGAGCACAGGTCTCTTGAACTGCGCACCGATGAGTTCTGGTTACATCTGCCTGGGAATAAGTCAGTCTCTGCTTTAGAAAAACCTTTTTGGATACATAAAGTATCTGTTTGCCTTTTTCACAACCATCCCATCATTGTCATGATATGATCAACCACTATCCTCATTCCTTCCTTGCTGCAGCCCTCTCAGAGCAATGGGTGGCCTTTCTGGAGCAGACACTCTTCTGAAGGTCAGGATAATCTGGCACAGCTTTAGCTGACTGAACAGTAGGTTTCACAGCTACCTTCTGAGCACATGAGACACCTCCCACAGGAGATTCATGCCAGATAAACTTTCTCAAAGTAGTAAGACTGAACTCCCAGAAGTGCTTTTCTTCCTGTATCACTAACAAAGAAGCCTAATTAACTGTTTGCTTTTGACATCTAACCTCCAAATAGCTCCTACTTTCATATATGGCTTGTAGTCTGCCCAAAAAGTGCCACCTTACTTGCACTGCTTTAGGCACCAATGAAATGCAGTGCTTTTAATATTCCTTCTCTCTTTCATGCTGACAAGACTTCAGGACTTTCTCACCTGTGCCATGGTAATAAATGAAAATCTTTAAGATTATCAGGCACAACACCTTGAGGAATGGCAATATTATTTTCCTTCCCACTCAGAAACTCCTTGCCCAAGTTGTCTTGTGCTGGCTCCTTATTCACTTTGATACCCAGTTCTAAGGGTATTTGTCCAGTCCAAGACAGGAATCATGGCAAGTGATCAAATCAAACCAGCTTAGCAAGTTAGCTTGACAGTTTAGCATCCAGGTAAAAAAGTTATGCCTGGGAAATCAATGAGAGATACCAGCTGAGTTTGCCCTAATCATTTTATCTACATAATTTTTTACTTACCTTTAGGTCTTAATTATTCTTTCATTCAAAAATTGTTCTAAAGCTTGCTCGTGACTGTAGAAAGACTGACAATTCTCTGCCATGATAATCTCTGTGTGTTCAGTAAGCATGGGTATGGTGCTTACTGTTCTGCTGTCAGGCTGCAGCACTCCTAAATTTTAAAATCTGTATTTTATACATCAATTCTTCAAAACCCTTGATGCAGATAAATTTGTTTCTTCTCTCAGTCTGAGCACACTAAATGCTGTTAGCTTCTCGACCACTTCACTTATGGTTATTCCTGTATCTTTACCTTTTTTCCAGCCAGCCACCCTTTATTTTCTGGTGTAGCCAGAGCAGGAAAGGAAGTATTCCTTCGTTGTGTGAATTTACAACAGCTACTTCAGGTTCCCTCTGAAAAGACAAACCATGATCGTGCAGAGATAGCATTACATACAAAACTGCCTTCTGCTATTAACTTTTTCAGTTACTAAAGCACTGTAATGTTTACAAATACATAAACCTCTCTATTGATGAACTTTGAGAGAGAGCTGAGGAGTCCTGCCAATGTGAGGCTGAAGATGGTCATTAAACTCTAAGGAAGGTACTGGCAAAGTACCTAAGGAAGAAGTTATATCAGAGAATAAAGGTAAAATTCTGTCGTTAAAGCCTTGGGCTTAGGCAGAGGCTAAAACACACACGAATTTACCCACAAGGGGCAGCAGGAGCGCCAGGAGGCCAATTTAATTTCACCATGGAGTCTCTAACGAAAAGGGTCTGCTTTTGTGCTGGTCAAAGTCAACATCAAAACCCCCTTTGGTTTTATCATCATCCTATGCTCGCTTGGAGCTGAACAGAACTACCTACATGCTCTTTCACTTGGGCATTTAGTGCCTGTTGGGTGCCAAGGAAATGGACTGCCACAATTTACCTTGGCCAGGTACTAGCTGCAGCATAAGAGCTTTCTAAAAGGACACAGTAGACTAAATGCACCCAGTTCTCTACTTACTGACTGTTCTTACAGACAGTATTTAGGGAACCTGGCAGAGACTGTTAAGGGTCAGTGTTCTAGCTGAACTGGAGTTTATGCTGAAGAGGGGCATTCTTCTGTCCAACAGCGAGGTAGCAGTGCTCTCCAACTGCACGTTCTCTAGCATCCTGGTGTGAAAGTTCCTCCTTTCCTCAAGCAGCACAGGTTTCATGTCAGACAAGCCAGCAGAACCTTGATAATTCATCTGCTGCTAACGTGGTGGAAAATCACATTATCTGGTGAACTATTCAAAGAACAAATGTGGTTTTAAGCTTGTACCTTAGCTTTATTAACCTCTGGCTGTGTAGTGTGTGTCCTGTGAAGTCTTGTGCATCCAGACCAGCTGGACATCCTTACCGGTGCATTTGGGAATAACTGCATTTTGCAAAATGTTAAACCTAACTCAGAAGTTCCTAAGGGAGTTCATTAGTTACAGTGGCAGAATTCCAGTGGCTTGGCACCAGCCCCCCACCAGAAGTGAGTGTGCAGCTGTCCTCCTGAGAGCATCGCTGGCCTCAGCCAGTCATAAAAGGACAAGTGCTGTGTAAGGTCACACACGCAGCTTTCCCAGCAGCTTGCTGCCTTTCTCTGCAGTATGCTCTACTGCACTCCTGGGCCCAATTTGCTTAGCTGACTGCTTAATGTGCCATGCTCTGTGTGGGGTTTGAGATACATAAAAAGAGACTGTGACAGAACCAAATGCACTGTCATCAGAGACCTCCTGTAAGCAGCACACGGGCTGCGGGATGGCAGTGACACAGCCACCACGCAGCCAGGGGTTACAGCCTCTGTGGATCTGCTCCTCAGTCAGACACATTTCTGCGAGGCCTGAGACACTGAACAACAGGTGGAACTCCCGAAGGCACCCAGACTGAAAAACACCTGGAGCTGGGCAGTCGCAATGGCTGGGGGAGGTTCGGTCTGTCCCACGGGACACCTCAGCTTTGGGGAACAGCTCACTGCGCACATCTGTGTGCCCGCTCCGTCAAGTCTCCTTACTAAGATATTCCGTTTATAAAAAGGCTTTCTGCAATAATGGGTAGCAAATGGAAACCAAGGATACTTTTGAAAAGGCTCTCTAAAACTTATTTCAGCTTCCACAAATGAGCAAGTATTTTTGAATGTAAAAGTCGTATAAAGAGGCTAATTTTAATATAAGGATGATCACATGGTTCCTGCTCATGGAATAGTAAGATCATTTAACCATGGAGTGTATTTTATACGCTAGTTTGGCATGTTTGCAAACTACACAATGGAGATGTTTTAGCATGTCCTTATAAGATATGAATGAGGACAGGGTATTTATAAAACTAACCTTCTACAACCCTATAGTTGTAATAGTGTCATGTAAATATATTACCTCGTATGAGAAGATACGTCGTTTTGTGCACTGAGCCACATATATAATTTACAAATGTACATGCAAATTTTATACTTCTGAAAAATTATAAAAGCACATATTTATGAAAAATAATCTGATGTCTGCCATTTAGTTACTGCTGTGGTTGTGATACTAGAACCACTAAGGATCTGCCTTTGTTAAGGTAAGATCAAGCTTCTGGTTTATACTGTGAAAACAAATGATGTGCATAGTTTTAATCACAGTTCTGTCATTTAAAATGATGAACTAAATAAAAGCTCAAGTCTATATGCCAGGAAATGCTGAAGATACTGGGAGGAACTCTGGATCTGAGGCCCTGACAGGAATGGCTCTCTCATGCTTACACTGTTTATTGGAAGGAATTTCTCTGCACTCTGCAGCTGCCTGATTGATTCTCAGATGGGGGATTCTTTCACTCATGTTAACTTAGCAACAGAAGGGTGCACTTAGATATACACGCCCAGCTATAAACATTTTATAGGGGGGTATTGAATATCTTACCAACTTGGCATCTAATCAAGATTTCCTGCCCAGAAACATAACACACTGTAAAAATAGCAAAGTTTTAAGTTCAGAGAAGTCTGTGCTTTATGCTGGTTTTCAAACTTACTGAAGCCCGTTAACAGGGTGCAGGAGTTACAATCGGGGCAGCTTACATCCGGAGCAAAGTGCTCGGCTGTATTTTTGGCATAGCCTATATGGCCGTCAGAGACAGAGAAGACAGAGAGCAGGCTCTTCACATGACATCTGAGAAGTCAACAATGCATAGTTAGCCAAAAGCATGAATTACCTGCATGCCAGCTTCCAAAGCTAGTAGAACAAATTCCAGCCCACTAAAAGGAGCATACTGTGCTCAAGAATGACATCATTCAATCTTACCGCTTTTGTGCCTTGTTTATCACTTACGGTGCAGACAGAATGGACCTGCTTCTAATTTACACGGTAGTGGTACCCTGAGGCCTCAGCTGAAGGCTGCTTCCTTCCATCCCACTGGGCTATGAACATTGCTTATCTGGCTCCTACCTATGCATGTGCATGACTAGTCAGAGTTATGTGCTGTTCTGGTTCTTGCTAGCTGCCCTGGTGGGAAGTGAGGTAGAATTCAATGTCTTGCTTTTATTAAAAAATCAGAGGTCAAAATTGGTATTTATTTCAGAGTTGGCAACATTTATTTCCAGTTATAATTTCTATCTACTTTGATCTTATTTTGGTTTAGCCTCTGAGTTTGTAACTTTATAAAAAACCCCTGAATCCTGCCAAACCAGGAAATCAAAAAATTTGGAAAGAACACCCCATACCTCCTGGATGGATATGCAGTAGCAGGCTATGGCTCAGATCAGCCTGGGTCATCCTGTAATTTTGTGCCAATAAATTAGCCACATCACATAGCCTGCAGGCTATTTGGGAATATGGCACCTCTTACCCCAGTTCCCATGGGATGATGAAAATGTGTTAAAGAATCAGAAGCCCTGTTGTTTAAGGAGCAGGATCATTTGGGTGTGGGACAAACACAAGGCAGAAGTCAGCTCCTGCCCCAGGGGTACTACATTTGGACAAGCCAAAGGTGAGAACAGAAGTACAAGGTGAGGTGAGTCCTGCAGGTAGAAGTACAAGGTGAAATGAGTCCTGCAGGTAGAAGTTCCTCATTGCTGCCAGTTCAGGCTTCTAGGCAAGGTACAGCAGTGCTTGACCTTGGAGCTCCAATCATTTATTGATTAATTCAGTAAAACAGTAGAATAGTAGAAAAGTAGAAATAAATGGTTTATTTTACTAGAAATTATAACCTACAGTTCTCAGAAATGCAGAGAGCCACCACTTAATGTGCTGGCATTCAGGAAAGGCTACAGCTGACCAGAAATTATATCCTGTGGGTCCAAGAGTCAGCACAAAATCAGTTCAAACTGATGGTTAAAGCCCTGCAGGCCTTCCTTCCTGTGAGCCTTGGCAGAAACACGAGCACTGCTGAAAATCAATGTAAACAGAAGTAAAGCAGAAAGACTCGTTCTGCTTAGACAGCTGATCTGTGGGACCTCCTGGAGCAGCAGTTTCTTGTGGAACCCTTGTAGTATAGGTAATCTCAGGCTACACTGGAAATGGTCTTCCTACCAAATACTCCCAGAGAAATTTCTTGTGCTATTGAATAGGCAAGATGGAAACTCACAGGAGATCTCTCCGCAGCATGCTACTGATTTGTCATGAGAACTGCATGGTAACATGATTTTATGAATTTGTCTGAAAGGAAACCGGTCAATTGACAGCATTTTCTGGTTTGTTCTAGATCTAGGACTATCAAGACCTCCATTACATGCCCTATGAAGCATATTTGGACTGCCTTCCCACAGCCAACTTAATCTGGTGGAATCCAAGCAGTATTCTCATGTGTATCACAACTGGATACATAAAGGAAGACCTGCAGTCTACTAAAAGCTTGGGTTCCAGGTTTTGAAATTGTTTCTGTGTTCATGGGAAAAATCAATCTGAGAAGTCAAACCTATACAAGCAATGTTTCTGCTATCTGCTGCACCTTCTCTCCACCCTATTGACACTTACAAACAACCCATTCCAGAGGTTTTCCAGAGCTCCGCTACCATTTTCAGATTTTTGGTCTCTAACTTCACACAAACTGAACATTCTTTTCTTCTTGTCCATCTATAAAAGGCAGTCTCCCCAAACCACAGCTTAGTCACTTCCCAAACGGGTAAGATTTCCAGTGACAAAGAGCTGGTAATTTTCATTGCCTCAGCATTCCCTCCTCACTGAAAGAAACCAGGGCAACCAGAGGTTGGGATTTCCCTGACCCTCCAGATAAGCCGCTTCCCTCCGGGAGCTATAGCAATGATGTCTGATATTCATACATCTTGAATGAGCTCCAAAACTACAGCAAAAATATATATTAAAAAACCCCAAACCAACCAACCAAACTCATTATTATCTGCATATAACAAAACGTAGAAGGGAAGGATTCTTTTGATATAAGTTTTTTCACAAGTCCTCAAAATTAATGGCTCGAGTCTCTCCCCAGTTTTTGTTGGAGACAGCAGAGCATGACTGTGTGTAGGAAAGCGGCGTGCTGTCAACTACAAACCGCGTATTTGTGAGCTCCAGAGAGCTGCCTGCTGTGCAGCCAGACGGAAATCGTGTGATGCGGATATAAATGCCGTGAGCGTGCGGAGCGCGGGGCTGGAGGGCAGGAATGCGGCCGCGCTGGCAGCCGGAGCCGAGCCCCCAGCAGGGGGTGGGCTCTGACCGCGCAGGAAGGAGCTGCGGCGGCTCCGGGAGAGGGAAAGCCCCGCTGCTGCCCGGCTCACTCCTCAGTGGCAGAGAAGCGGGACGCAATGGCCCGCCTTTCTAAGATTGCCGTGTGCTTGTGGTGGGTGAAAGCTGGTTTCCCCGATGGAAGCTGAATGTCCTTGCCCTCCTCCAAGTCACGGAGGTCTCAATAGCAGAGCTCAATGCAAACTGAAAAGGCATGTTTGTATGAATTAGTGAGCGCTCTTATTTTGGAGATGCACTTTTTAAACAGCAGAAATGCTGGGTTCTTAATGTTCACCTTAGTTCAGAAACATCTGACCTCTCAGAGACCACGAAACTACTTGTCCTGCTCATGCCCAAGAAGAACACGAGGAAGTGTGGCATAGTGAGCTATGGGAGGGCAGGACTGCGGTCTGGCTGCACCTGAGCTCCTCATGCTCAGACACTGAACAATACTCAGCTGCATGATTCCCTCTCCAACTTCATATGGACTTGCTACGGCACTGATCTTTACATGCCCAGGGCTTCCATCACCGTGATATATAGAGGGTACCACAGACTGAACCCCATCCTGCCAAAGCCAGAGAAGTCTGAGGTTCAGGCACCCTGCAATGCTCATGAACAAGAGCTGGAATGATGGTTGCACAGCCAACCTCTGTGTTTTGGAGTGGTTTATGTGGCTTTGTGACCTTAATGTTAACTTCGGTGAATGTTTAACTGCCCAGGTTTTTAGAGACCAAACTGGAAAACAAATCCACCACATGGCCTCATATCCACACCTGTATGGGTCACGGGTGTGCAGCCAAAACATCTATGGTATGACACCCATCCCTGCTTGAGCGGAGGGTGTAACAGTCCCTGGGCCGATGGCACTGAGCTGCCACTCTCTGTGAACCATCGCTAAGGGCAGTTAAGCACACAAACCCCCAGATGGAGGGATTCAAGGCACCCAACCAAATAGCTGCAGCCTGCAATACCCAAAGGCAGCACTGGAAGGGAAAGTCACCTTTATACATGGTGGTCCTATGCTGGAATTTAATACATCTCCAAGGATTTTAGCTGCCAAAGTCTAAAAATTTCCTACTGAGAACATTTTCTACATCTTTTAACATTTTAATAGTTTGGGCTAAAGTTACATTTCTTTGGCTCCTTACCAAATTCATGCCTCAAAGTAGGGACTCACTCGAGTTTGCACAAATTTGTGGGTTTGATGGTACAAAAAGACTGTACGTGATTTTAACATGGGCAAGAAGTGTTTCACCCCGAACTGTTTCTTGTCCTGGCACAACTATCTTTAGGAAAATTTCAAGCTGAAATTCAGCCAGTGGCAGGCAAATGGTATGAGAAATTTCAAAGCAATGAAGTTTGGCAGGGAAATGGGGTGGAGCAGCCCTCTCTCTACATGGTATCTGCAAGCTCTCAGGAGGCTCAGGGGGGACCTTATCGTGCTCTACAACTCCTTGAAAGGAGGTTGTGGCCAGGTGAGGACTGGCCTCTTCTCCCAGGCAGCCAGCGACAGGACAAGAGGACATCACCTCAAGCTGTGCCAGGGGAGGTTCAGGTTGGCCATTAGGAGGAATTTGTACCTAGGAAAGGTGATTAGGCACTGAAATGGGCTGCCCAGGGAGGTGGTGGGGTCACTGTCCCTGGAGGTGTTTAAGGAAAGACTGGACATGGTTGCCATGGTGTAGTTGACATGGTGGTGTTCAGTCATAGGTTGGACTCGATGATCTCAGAAGCCTTTTCCAGTCGAGTTGACTGTGTGATTCTGTGAAATAACACCAGAGCGCATCTGGCTGTTACAGAGCCAGCAGAGAAAGTCCTTCTTTCTTCCCATCAGATGTAGATCTGCCTTTTTGGTTTTGAAATTTCCTCTCCCCCCCCCCCCCCTTTCTTTTTTTTTCATTTCCCTTACTAAATTTTCCGGGAAGACGCCAATTTCTGTGTAAAGAAAAAGCTGCCCTGCTCGCCTCAAGGGAGAGGCGCGCTCCTCACGGAGGGATGCAGGCGGCCCGCAGCCCGGCCCTCACTCATGAGGCACTCTGGCGCCCCTTAGCTCGCGGGTTTTATCCCTCCGCTGTTCCCAGCCCCTCCGCCCCCGCTCCCTGCGGAGCCATCGCTGTCTCCGGCCCGCAGCCCCCTCACAGAGCCGCTGCCCGCCGCGGGGGCCATTTCGCCGCGCTCGCAGCCGCGAGAT
>VZTA01016286.1:71629-120176 GCA_013398855.1 Mohoua ochrocephala | reverse complement strand
AGGAAATGGCTGCGCCTGGCTGGACGGGAGCGCCCAGCCGGGGCCGATTCAGCCACCCCGGACCGTCCTCTTCCACAGCTGGCCCACTAAAAACAAGTGCTATCGTTTACTCTTCTTGCCTCATGAAAATAATAGGACTTGGACCAAGTCGTACTTTTCTATAATAAATCACATACGTTTTTGTTTCACGTAATTTTAAAAAAAATATAAGTGGAGTTGGTTTCAGCCTGTATACACCTACATTCTCCCTTTCTTATCATGTATCTTTTCAACAATACAGTTGCCTTCATCTGACTGGCTTTTCTCTGAATAATAGGCATTGCTCTGACATACTTGCTTTTCCTGCTCTGTGCATAACTTACTTTCCCATAGTTGTGGTTTTTGACTCATAGCTTGAGCCTGCAGGTGCTGAATCTCTTGTAAATGGCACCGAGTGGCATCTTTCCTGCTGACAGCAGTTCAGGAGTCACATAAACCCGTGGCTGGACACAGGATTAAAACCAGAACAAAAGAGGCATTGAATAGTGTGACGCAAGGGTTACTCTCCTTTGGAAAATCTGAAGGGCAGGTACCATCAACTCCGGGATTGAGCTAATGCCAACTGGCCACAGCTTTTATGTACCTGTGCTGTGGTTTGGCTGAATCAAAATTCAAGCTTTGTCAGTCAAAAGCAATTCTTTTTGTGAGGTGGGAGAAGCAATGGCTGGAGTCCTGTGAATGTCTGGGATAGAGGTTGCTAAATATGTAGCTAAATTTGAGAGTATTTCTGCCTTTCTGAAAAGTGCGGCTGTTTGCAAATGCCGTAGAAAGTTTCAGCTTTGGGAATAGTGAGGATAAGAGGGTTTTGGACAATTCATTACAGTCTACAGGGGCACTTGGCCAAAAAACATAAAAATATAGCCTAGTAGCTAATAATCCATCTAATTAAAAAATTTCTGAGAGCAATGAAGCATCCTCATTTTTTATACAAAGCTAGTGCCAAACTTGGCTTTTGTAGGATCATTATTTACTTCTATATTGCCATCAGAAAAGAGAGAGGTGTGGTGATGGAGTAAGTCCTATTACAGCCAGTCCATCAATTCTCCACTGGCTGAACCATTCTGTCTTTTGTGCAGCTGTAAGATTTCTTTGGAAGTTGGTCCTTCAAAGTGGGCAAGAATATTTTTATTCCTTCATTCAGAACTGAGATGAGAGCAGCAGATTATGAAGGCTACAGGATCATCTACGCAGAGGGCATGATTTTAGGATGAAAGCCTCTTGCAAACATGACCCCTCTGTAAAATGGGCTAGTGAACACTTAGACAACTGTTTATTGGCTCAAGGCACAGCTGAGTGACTTCCTTTGTCAAAGATTGGTTTCTTCCATAATCTTAGAGAAAGAACTGCCATAATAAATATCACCAGTTTGATTTTTGTTGTGTTTTACGTAGAGATATTTAATACAAAACAGTTCCAGCTGTGGACTATAGTGCACCTGCACGCAGAGTGTGTATAGAGGTGAAGGCTGACAGCTCTGAAGGAAATTGTGTATATGCTGCTGGGAACAAAAGTTTCAGAATGGCCCATTTCCAAAATAGGATTGTTTGAAAGCATCAGTATTGTATTGCACACCATATTATCCTATATTACTAATCAAATATATGTATGTGTTTTTTGATTAGAAAGACTACTTACATATAAAGTTGCACAAATTTAAATCAGGAGTAGAGTAGCCAGTTCAATTCTGTTTGGCAGGAGGGTGTGGGAAAGTGGTGGAGCCTGCTGCTTCAGTGTGAGCAAACAGAAGAGGCTTAGTGTTGGCAATCATTTGTGTGTCCATTTGGCCAAAAAGGTAGCCTTTGACTGTGGAGGCTGGTAATTAATGCCAGGAGGAGTTGTTACAAAGCTCCAGCGTCCCATTCCATCAGTGGCTGCCTTTCACTGAGGGCTGGAATATGATGGATGAAATATGGCTTTTTTGAACCCAGCTCCTGACCCACTGAAGTCCAAAGCACTTGGAGGAGATACCAATTGTTTGTGCATCTGGTGGGATCTGTAAGTAAAATGCTTTCAAGTGACAGGCTCAAACAGGGTGAAGAGCTCCAGAAATACTTGGCAAGGATTAAGGGAAGCAGTGGCTCTGGAAGGAGGTGGGGGCTTTGTCTCTGCTTCTACTTCCTTTCCATTCCTCTGCATTAATTGCAGGTTATTGCTTACTGGCCTTTGGAGCAGATCTGCAGCATCACCAACTGCTCTTCAATTGAGCTCTTTTTTGGAAGAGAGGATGGTTGGAACAAAGCTGTTGCAGCGCTGAAAGCGCATCCATCACACAAGCGCGCGTGGCTCCTATGGCCATGGCAAGATTGCCAGGTGGGAAAGAGAGCATCAGCTAAAGCAAAGGACCTCTGGAGATGGACAAGGCCACCCCACTCTCTCACAGGGAGGAGAGCAATGCATAAACATCTTTTCTCCTGCACCTACAAAGAAGGAAATTAGAAATCTTGCCCCATGGGCCACCGTGCTACTCCCTTGTTTTTTTCTGGCAGGCATTACCTGTAGGTGTGAGCATGAATTTCCTATAGGATGTATTTTCTGGCAGCTGTTCCCTGGTACTCAGAGAGGGGAAAGACAGTTCATTTACAAGTGCTTTCAAATAATCCTATGGGGAGTCCAGCTATATATGTGCAATAACTGTAACGGTAGTTGCCTGCTTAAATCACACAGGTCTTTGTAAAGGAAATTATATATTATCCCCATTTTAGGTGGGTCGGATGCGTTTGTGCTCATCAATAAAACATGCCCAGGCTCGCTGTTGAGCACCGAGGCTGGCACGGGGCAGGCCGTGTTCCCTGAGTTTCCCTCCAAAGTGGAGGGGCTGCCTTCTTCACGTCTGCCGGGGATGGCCTTGGGTTGTGCTGACTCTTGAGCTGTGTGGGGAATTGTCTGGGACACTGCCAGTTGGCTTCAGCGAAACTGATGCCAAGGATTATGTCAACAGTTTATACAGGATTGAATTCCAATGCCCTGGAACATCCCCCTGGCAGGGTTTAATTTATACAATAGACCTAGCCAGAGAAAAATGAAGTGCTTTTCCCAAGGTCACATAGAATGTTTTGGGACTTAATCTTGGGAGATCCCTTGAAAGATACAGTTCCCTGTCCACAAGTACACCAAATATGCCACAGATCTTGCGGGTGTGCCTAGGCTTTAGCATGAGAGGTGCTGTGACACAGAAAGGCATTTTTCATATTGTTTCTTTTCCCAGCTTGGAAACGCACAGCAAACAAGATGAACTCTTGGGATTGAAAGCGGCAGAATTACACCAGGGCTAAATTAGCTTGTTACATGAACCATCTTTTAGGAAAAGAGATTTGCTGAACTCTCCTGAGGCAGCATATACCTTTAACACCTAAGCTCCAATGCTTAAAACCGGGCATATAACACATTATTTGAAACACCCTGGCAGAATGACAATATTTGTCTTCTCATATTTAGTTTGGGTTCATTTAAAATTACACTTAATGCCATTTCTAATTCCTATCACAATAAACCAAGATGATCTGTTGCTATTATGACATGAAACTCTTGGGTATCTGTTTTAGTAGCAACTTTCAGAGAAAGCCAGAGTGCTTGAAATTGGATTTTGGTGAAACATAAGTGCCTTACCTCCAGAAAGGAATCCAAAAGGCATTCTCTTCAGCACAGCCCAACTCTGTTAGCTCCTGGTGTTAATAATGCCAAGGCTGTGGGTTTGATCCCCGTATGGGCCATTCACTTAAGAGTTGGACTTGATGACCCATGTGGGTCCTTTCCAACTGAGAATATTCTGTGATTCCGTAAAGTACCTATATTCCCTAGGCATGCAGGAAATGAAGGGAATGTACTCAGACAGTAGGCACATGTAAACTCCCTCAACATCTAGACTTTTAGCATGAATAAACCTGAAATCCACCATTTTACAGCCTGGTTTTGCCTCTGTGCACATCTCTGAGATCACCACAAAGCACTGTAGCTGCCATCATTAGGATGTGGCCTTTATTGGTGGCATTTCCACTTGCCACTCAAGCATAATGGTGACGTTCTTGGTTAGTGTTGGGGAGCACTTGGATCCGATACTCCTTCCATCCCGAAGGCATTCAGACCCATGGTTTTCATTACAATTTGTATTCTCTAAACACCAGGACCGGGGCTGGCAAAAACAGAGCTGGGCCCAGTCAGGAAGGCAGATCTGGAGCAGGAAGAGAGAAAAAGCCTGAGGGTATATATAAATGGGCGTAGGAAAGCCTGGATTATGATCATGCTGAGGAGAGGCAACTGAGAGGTAGCCTTCCACTTCATGGGCAAGTGCTGACCGGTCACTAAATTATCATGTAATGGGGTGCTAGTCACCTCTGCCTTCTCCTTTGGCTTCCTTTTGGGGAAAATAGTGCTCAGCTCAGCCAAGGATCTCCTTCAGGAGAAGACTGTGAACTTCAAGAAGGCAAAGAAGTGCAGGAAAGAGGAGAGGGTCAGGATCTCAGGCTGTGCCTTGCAATCCTAGCTCAGTGCATGGGATCACTGCATCACCCGCCCTCACAGGAATAGGAGCCTCGCCCTCTAGTTGTGTCCTGGTCTTTTTTATGAGCTGCTCTGATGATTCTTGTTGTGTTTCTACACCACCACGCAAGGAGGATGCTGCTTTCCAAGGAACACATGGTGGTGGTTCAGCTGAGATCTTCAGCTTACGACTGACCTCCTGGAGAACAGAAACCCCGTGTCTGACATTGCCCCATCGGGAAGCTGATGCCTGTCTTTCCTGACATGGGTCAGAGGTCTAGAGCTATTATAAATTAATTTGAATTAAAGGTGTAGACTTTGGGTAATTGCTGGAAAAAGTAATTGATGGCTTGACACATTATATTGTTTTGTGGCTTTATTTGCCTTCCCCTTTCACGCACAAGCATGGACATGCTTATACAAATGCCCAGATCCTGAACCACAGCAAGCCTCAGTACTTTACTAACTGTGTCCAGCTTTGGGCTGAAGAAATCCTGAAGGATAGCACTTCCACTGAAATATCTCTAGATATTTTAGAGCAGTAAGAAACTCAAGATACCATCTCCCTGTGGATGCTCCAGAAAAATTTGACTGATATTTTTTGGTTATGACTCGTGCCCTTGTATGTGTTGGAGAAAGTCCATGCATGCTCTATTCAGATTTAAGTTACAGGGAGGCTCCAACAGAAATGACAGATAACATCATCTTCTTGAGAACTTCTGTCAGGTGTTATTCCCCAGTCAGGTTTGTGGACGTGTTTATGTGTTTGGTGCTGCTGCAGGTTGGTTGACTTTTTATGCTTCTTGTGGTATATGTCTTTTTAATTGAGTGCTAAAATGCAAGCAAGATTAGTTTAAGCTCGTAATTACTGGGGGATGATTTGCTGAACTTAAAGTAAATTAATAATCATATGGTAGTGGTTCTACTGGCAAGAAGGACTTCTCTTTTTTGTCTGTGTCATCAATGCAGTCAGCATACGGGATTCTGTTTTTCAGCTGTGGGGATGTTACTGCAAAGTCAGGACACTTGATCTGGTCTCTTGCAATTGGTTTAGGTGTGCAAACTACAGCTGAGCATAAGATAAAATGTTGGTAGAACAAATGAAAAATGGCGATTATTTTCTCCTGCACAGAAGGACTCTCCCCAGAGGACTCTGCATTCAGTAATTCAATTTCATGGGTTTTACTTGAAGAAATGATCTTTCATAGGTCTCATTTTTTTACTTGTGGCTAGTTTTGTGCTTGAAAAATCATTGAATGAATCCATCAGGAACTTAGTGCCACATATAAAAAAATTGGTCTGGAGAGAGCTAAGACACAATTGTATGATAGCTGGAGTAACAATCAATTTACAGCATGCAGAAGAAAGCAGAATGATCATTAAAATCCCACAGCTTCAGAGTACCGTTGAGTCCTTAGTCCATGCACGTCAGCTGAACCCAAATAATCCCTTGGCCCAACCACACAGAGTATCTTCCATTTCTTCCAGGCTTTCAGAATATCATTGACAGCGGCAGCCAGAGCCAGTGTGCTACGCTTGCCTATGCAAACATGAGAAAGTGCTTCTGGTGGATCCCAGTGTGCAGTTTGAGCTCCTTGCTATTTCCCAGCCCAGTCCCACTCCGATATCCAGGTGAGATCTTGGCAAGCAGCTGCCTCTAAATCTGCTCTGCACCTTCAGGGGTTCAGATTCCCTCTGCTTTTGGTCTTGCTGTGGATGAAATTGCCCATTCATTAAAACCAAAAGTCCCGGGAATATCCATAGGCTGCGGTATCTGAAGATACAGAACAAGTCTACAGTGCAACTACAGCTCATCCTGCTGCAGAGTAGATGATGGACCAGCTGATTTCCTGCGGCTTCTGACAACTCTTTGTTTTGTGGTCAGATCATGTCTAGGGGAAAAAACACTGTTCTGTGGTTACCGTAATATAATGATGGTCAGACAGAAAGTGTAGGAAAACAAATATCCCAAATGCAGCTTGCAGCAACCAGAGATTAGGGTCCAGCTGGTTCAGTTAATGAAATTATGCCAATTTATACCATCTGAGAATCTGCTCCCTCAAGTTTTCATCTGTATTAAGTCCTCAGGGAGAGGATATATATTCTGGTAAGGGCATGTTCTCCGGTTGAACAGTGTTAGCAAGACAGAAGGATCTGATTGGTCTCAGACCACAGATGTATCTTCTCCAAAGACTTTTTCTTCATGTGCTGGCTTCTGTTTTTCAATCTTTTTAAATTAAAACATGGTATGTTCCTTGCCACCAAACTCTGTACTGGGGGAAACTCCTCTTGCTGTGGTCAGCATGGACTGGGAATTGCCAACTGGAATGAAGGCCATAGGTGGAGCCTAGCCTCCAGGGCAGCCATCGTGGGGCACCAGCCTTCTTGCAAAGCACAGAGGTATGTGAGATTTGGCCATAAAACTCTTTCTTATACACGAAGGCAGCTTGACAGCTTGCTTGGGTAAAGTCAGAGGCAGGTAGATTGGAGCTTTGGACACTCCACACCATTTTCTCTCCTTTTTCAGCCTATCCGAGCTGGCATACATAAGTATGAGTTTCACAAGAACTTTATTCTCATGCTGTTTTCTCTTTGCAAGGTCATTCCCAGCATATTAACTAGCTGTTTAACGAGCTCTTTTTTCTCTGAAATGCCAAGCTGTGAAAATGTCGAGAAAAACAAGAGCTATCCCTTGCCACCATATGCAGTGTCTTCTGAGGCAAGATCCTCTTCAAATCTAGCACTTAGGAAGCATAGTTTTTATGGAGCGACTATGTCCTGGTTGCTGAGGGACTGGAATAAATTGAAAGAAAGTGAGAGAGCTCTCAAGATATTTTAGATTAACCTTTATAAAGATGAATGTATTTTAAAAGTCATAGTCAAAATGTCAACAGTTGTGGGACTGTTTGTTCGTTGTTTCATTTAAAAGCTGGTAAGCTGAGGTGGATTTCAGTGCAGTTGTTTAACAATAAATGTTGTTAAAGAAACTAAGAGACAATTGTTTTATTATAGTATTATTGTCCTGCCTTATTTGAAGTCTGCATTTTCTGCCTCATTATTGTTTGACATTATCCAAAGAGAGCGCCAGGAGTGATGTATCAGCTCTACTTAACAAAGTGCAACAGAGAAATCAGTATTTGGGCAAAATCACTTTTATATTTCTCTACCACTTGGCCATGAGGGAGCTAGTACATTAATTTCACATCAGGAAGGAAAATGCTCTCTTCTCAGTACGTTTTAAGTTTTCTTTCTAAATAAAGGGTTTTATAGATTATACAGTATCAAAAGTGCTAAAAGGTTCTACTCTATTTTGTGATAGTCAGCTGTAAAATTCAAGCTCATAATGCGATGAAGTGAGAATTGGTTTTTTATTTAGTATCATAGAATCTGCTGAGTCGGAAGGCACCCGCAAGGATCATCGAGTCCAACTCCTGGCCCTGCACAGGACGCCCCAAGAATCACACTACGTGCCTGGGAGTGTTGTCCAAATGCTTCTCGATCTTTGTCAGGCTTGGTGCTGTGACGACTTCCCTGAAGAGCCTCTTCCAGCTACCCTCTGGGTGAAGAACCTTTTCCTGGTATCTCACCTAAACCTCCACTGCCTTAGCTTCATGCCATTATTGTTTCTACCACTGCACTTTTTTCTTTTTTTTTTAACTGCATAAATTACGTTCCATTCAACATACCACTTATACATGAATAATCTGTCATTTGTTTCTGTTATTGTTGCTGTTCAATGAATGTTAGAAGGGTTTGCACTCATAGAAAGTCCTGTCAGTTTAGGAAACAGCAGCTGTATAAATACACGTGGAATGGTTTTGAAGGACTAATCGGTCTTAAACTGCCCTTCCCAGGCATGCTGTGTTCTGGTGTAGGCCCCTGAGGATGCCTTCCTGGGCATTGTGATCTGCAGAACACAGACATAGCTTGAGACTGAGAAATGTACAACATGTGGGGTGAAAGGATGCCACTGCACTGCTCCTGAGGGTCTGATTCCTGGGGTGGACCTTGCCCCAGCAGCAGCCAGGAGGTGTCTGGAAGCAGGCCCGTCACTGTTTCTCTAAATTGCAATTTCGGGAGCTGGTGGAAGAGCTGGGTATGTACGAATGGGCAGAGAGGATGGCACCACAGTGAGGGGCAGGTGCCTGAGGCAGTGCTCGGTGCTTGGCCAACTGCACACAGAGCTTTGCACAGGCAGCGCTTCCCCGAGCGGCTCCACGCACAGAGGAACCTGGGCTGGGACATGCTTGGCAAGACTGTAATTGTCTTCTCCTTTACTCTCCTTTTCCAGTCTTCTGGAAAAGTTTACCTGGCAGGCTGAGCCCATCTCTTCATTTTTGGGTCAGTTGGGAGCATAAGTGGTGATAGTCGCTGTCTCCCATACTGCTACCCAGCTGGAGGGGCACACAGGCTTTGCCTGTCTGGGCTGCACCCCTTCCTGAAGCACCGAACCCCAGGCTTCTCCAGATGGTGGAAACCGATGGTGTGCTACCCGCTGGCACCTGCCATCTTGGCAGTTTCCTGTGGTGCTGCTATGACAAATGCCTGTGTGCCCAGGGGGCAGGGCGAGGAGGGCCTCCCCGGGCTGCCCCGGTGCCGTACCGCTCTGCAGTGCCAGCCACACGTGTGGTGCACCTGCCCACTGCATTCTCACAAAGCCACTCCCAGCCCAGCGAGCTGCAGAGCCTTAAACCTTGCTCTGTGTCTGCAGCTTACCGACCTACATGCCCTAATCGATAGACACCATCCTTTTAATAAGCTGATACAGAGCTTCCCTGCTTACCAAACCCAGCACCTGTTCCGGCCAGGCTCGCTCATGCTTGGCAAGGAGTGTACACAAGAACTTTGCCATGCCGCCTACTTCCAAATGCAGAGTGTGGAAAGCAAACTGTGTCCACATAACCCTACGTTCCCCAGAAGCGGTGTGTGTCTGCAATGGAGAGGCACTGTGGAGGTTGAAGATGCAGCCATGGCCCCGGTGCAGAGGAGCAGTTCTTCATCTGCAGTGGTATCTGCTCTGGATGGTGGCCAAACTGTACAGAGAATGCTGTTAAATTTATGGTGTGCCCCTGACCAAGAGCTCTTCAACCAAGGAGTTCATGTCTTTCTAGCCCAGCAAGAGAACAGTTTATGGAGTATGAAGAAAGATAATCCTTTTAATTGTCTTTTAATAATTGCTAGTGTTTCATCTCTATCTAAGATATTTGACTAAGCCCCTTGGGCTCTGAGTTTCATGAGGCAACAGGTTCTGTCAGGAAGGATGCACGGTCCATGCTCCATGGGAGAGCTTCATGGGTGAGCTCATGACTTTACTCCTTGTTTTGTTCCTTCTGTTTTAGGCTGCCTGCGTGGACTTCTGTGACTGCAGTGTCACAGATACAGAGCAGAGTGGGGAAACAGAGGGAAACTGGGCACCAACTTTTTCTCTTTTTTCCCCTCCTGCTCATGCATTAGGTCCGTGAATCAGCTGGACATAAAGACTATGCTGAAGGAAAGAGACAGGAGATAACTGAAAATGGGATGAAATACAGCATGAATTTGCTCAAAGTAGATCATGCCAAATTAACATCGTGCCTTTTTTAATAAGATAGCTGACCTTTTCAGGCAAGGCAAATGCAATCTGCACTAAGATGTTGAAATAAACCAAATAATTTATTTTTTATATTGGAGAAACATGAATTTTAACATAAGGAAAGCAGTGATAAACAGGAAGATAATGGTGGGTTATGACTGAATGAGAACAAACATGCCAGAAACAAATACTGGTGGAATACCTCCAGGACTGGTCTTGGAATGGACCTTATTTAATGCTTTATTCCCAACTGTGTCGCCAGAAGTGAAAAGGAGGCAGTAACATAACCTAATGACACAAGGCTGATAACAGAAATGAGGGGAAACGTAATAGTGGAGCAGTAGCTATGTGCTCTGGGCTGGCTGCTGTAAGGATGAAGATGTTCAGCTCTTGGGCACCACTTGCTACGAATGCAGCCATTTAGCAGGGGAAGGAGATGACTGGCTGGATGGGAGTGTGTCTCACTGGAGCTGGTGCACGAGCTGCATCCTGCTGCATTAGTCAGTCTCAGCGTGACTGTGAGCGGCTGATACATGGGAAGCACTGTTCTAGTGTGTGTCACACGAAAGGCTGACCAGCAAAGCAAGGGCAGGTTTAATGCCCTGGTTCAGGGCTCTTTTGAATGTCAGCTGGAAAGTGTGTTTGCCTGCATTCCCAAGGAATTTTTTGAAGGTGCAGAGAAGAGCATCACAAATGAGCTGGGGATGGAAGCGCCTATGCTATGAGAGGAGAGTCAAGTGTCAGGTTTGTTTCAGCTGGCAGGATGAGGTGAAGGGGAATGTGACTGCTGCCCAGCAAAGGGTCTGGGCATTTCATAGTCTGGACGGAGGTAAGACCAAAGGTAAAACACAGCTGCCCACAGATGACTTCAGACACCAGATTAGCAGTTGTGGCGCCCCATAGGCTTGCTTTCTAACAGTGTGGGGTAAGCAGCCTAACAGGTTTTAAATAGTGCTTGATTTATTTATGTTTGCATTACATATTTACCTATGATAACTTACAGTGAAGCTCAGGGCAGAGGTACCAACCTGCCATACTTCTTCCAGTTCTTTGTGAGTTGATGTTATTTCAGATTGGGTGAAATTTCAATCAATCAATCAATCAATCAATCAAAGCTTGTAGTTGTCCTTGCATAAATTTGAGAAATATTTCTTCCTTACTGAAACACCCAAGTTCCAGGGAGTATCACAACAGCAAGGAGTAAGTGATGCAATTCTTGAGTGATGTATAAATCCTATCCAGTCTTCAGCCAGTGCTGTTTCCTGGGTACATATACCCATATGTGTGTGTTCATGTGCAAGGCTGAGAATGGCCCAGTAGATGCTGGGATGCCAGACCAGCAGTAACACTGCCTTGAAGTAATAAGAAAAAGAACATGCTGTATATTTTTTCATACCAATACTTGCACATGCTCATACCAGTGCTTCTGAAGTCTCATTTTGGCCAGTGAATACACGTATCTTTGTGCACATGTGTGTGCATGCACATATATTTATATGTATAGGTATCTAAAGTGAGTTCAGGAGTGGAGTAAGCGGTCATGGAATCATAGGATTATAGAATCACGGAATGGTTTGGAAGGAGCCTCTAAAGATCATCTATTCAAACTCCCCTGCCATAGGCAGGGTCATCTTTCACTAGATGGGTTGTCCAAAGCACCATCCATCCTGGCCTGGAACACCTAGGTGTCTAGGTTCAAACGTAGAAGCGCTGATTTTACATGTCTGCGTTACAGATCACGCTTCCCCTTCTGGAGAGACCGCAGGGAAGATACTGTTGAAGTTAAATGATGGACATGTACAATGATGCCCAGGAGGACATTCCCGTGCTTCTTTTGCAATGTCATCTGTGACATCAGGACAGCCCATGACCCATCACATACAGAAGAGTGATGGAAATCAGTGTCCGAAGACCAGGGTAGGAGGGGCTGTTGTAGGGGAAATCCTGCATGACTGTATCCTTGCAGGTATTAGTAAGACCTAGCTTTCAAGTGAGCTTGTCAAATTCAAGATTCCTGTGGCATGTGATTACACCAGCAACTAAAAAATGCTCCATTGTTTTATAATAAGGAGCCTTCTTAGGCTGCACCCATACTTGGCAGTTTAATTGTGTCAGCATAACTGGCTACAACTATAAGTGGACAATTTGTAGCATGCACAAAGTAGAGATTTTTTTCCAGAGCTGACATCAGTTTTCCCAATTCCTTCCACATAAAGGGGAATATTCCCACCGCTCTGGTCCAGCTGCCAGGCACACTTCTGTGAGCACCCAGCCTGCTCTATGCTGTGCCAAAACAAAGATGAAATGTAACCAGACACTTGTCTCCGTGAGATGAGCTCATATTTAATGTTCACAAACTTTCAGATCTGCTAGATCTATGAAGCTTCTACAATTAACAAAATAAACTCATGTAATAGATTTAAATACCTTATACTCAATCCTTTTTCTAGTATGGATGGATCTTCTATTGGTCTATCGTTTTGTGAAAAAGGTGTAGAGATGTCTGAAATTTCTTCTTAATAATTCCATTTTTGGTAGCTCTCACTTGTGAAATATGCAGCTTTTAATTTGAAGTGTTTCATCCTAGGTGTTGGATTTTGTATGATTTTTAAAAAGAAAATTGTTTAATCGGATTCTTGAAAAGTGACTTTCATCTTTAAAAAAAGATCGAGAGAAGCACGTGTTTTCTGGCTCTGGGAAGGTATTGGAAACCACAGAGTCTGGTATTGGTGGGAAGGAAAAAGAAGAAAGGGAAGAAGCCACCTTTCCATTAAAAAAAAAAAAAAATTGCTCACATTTACTCAATTTTGGGAAAACGAAGGTCAATAACTTTTTTCCTACTCCTTTTCTTGCTTGGTAACTCTTCAACCTTCTGGCTGGAAGTGTAAGTTCCAGAAAAGTAGAAAATTACATGAAGCTGCCTGAGGCAGCACAGAAGGGTTTCATCCCGAGGAGGCAGCGGCTGGCGGTGCTGCCGGGGAGCGGAGCTGCGTGGGAGGAGGTGCGGAGCAGCCTCTGATAAGGAGGCGCGAGCAGCGCCGCTTATCGCGCACGTGCGTCGGGGGTGCCCTCGCTCCCGAGAGCAGCCCACGCTGGGCACTGCTCAGGAACACGGCTCACTTAGCTACGTTATTTTTCCAATACGGAGTCTTTCAGCTGGGAAGAGCATTTCCAGGTGATGGAAGTTTGCTGTGCACAGTAAATTTGTGACATCTTTCTATGAGATTTTAGCTGAGAAACACAGACAGCTGCCAAGCGAAGAGAGAAAAGATACAGTGAGAGACTGTTTCTCACCTTTCTGAAACCCTCCTCCACGAGACGGGAGCTGTACAAGGCGGCTCAGGCCTTTATTATTTAAGTCCATCATGACACAGCTTGATAACGTCAGTCTCCACTTTCTTCTAGCACATATTAAAACCCTTCTCCCCAGACGCTCAGCCAAATAAATGCCCATTTATCTCATTTTTCTGCTGCTGGAGGTCTTCAGGCTGCCTCCACACAACTCCTACGCAGACTGCAAAGAATATTTACAAGCAGTCTCTCTCACACAGGCCTTAGCACATGCACAGCATTCATTTCATTTAGTGTAGGAGGTTTCTATTTTTGTGTTAGTACCTCCCAACAGTCTTTGCTCTAGCTCACATTACATCAGTTTTTTATATATGGTGGACAGTCTAGAATGATAACAGGGATGCAACAGTGCAAAATGGCTTCAGACTTTCCTTTCTGTAGGACAAAAGGGAACTGTCTGCTTTTTCTCCTAATTTTTCCATGCAAGCTTCAAGTGGCACCGTAACTGGACAACTGTTGGATCAGAATTGAACCATTTAGTTAGTACCCTGCCTCTTGCACTGACCAGGGCCATAGACCCCTGAGCTGACTGGGAACAACTTGGCCATCCATGTGATTTCTTGACACTCCAGAAAGCAGGTGGGGAGCTTTAATTACTAAGACTGAGACAACATTTGCTAGGAAGGGTGTTTCAGTGCAGAAAACATTAAATTTCCATTCAAGAGACCCAAGATTTTTTATCTGAACCATGAATCAAGAAAACAGGCCATTCACTTTAGCTGTTGTCATTTGTAAAATTCCCTGTCTTGCTGGTCACTGGGACATATCGGGATGCCATAGTGATGGTGCCCACATAGCTCCCAGAAAGCTACTAGGATGCCAAGAGGTAATGTCCCCTGCCAGGACTTGGTGTGACGGCAGGAGTACCCAGGGTGTGTCCTGGCTGTGTTTCCAGACTGCAGTTTCTTGGATGTTTAGCTCAGTCACAATGGGCTTAGGTGACAGATTTGTCCACACTCCTGTGTTTATACATGCTTTGATTACAGCTCCCAGAGATTAGGTGGAAAATTATCTCTCTGTGCCCAGAGGAGTCTGGGCCTCTTCACAGAAGGCCCTGTAGCTCGTCAGTGTGATACGATGCTCCTCCCACAGGAGCTGTGTGCAGACTCACTCATGTTTTACACAAACCACTGAATCAGTGTCGAACGTGATCATTTATGGTCATTCCTCAGTCAGCCTGGACTCCTTGAGTGGATGAGTGACCTTGAGTGAGTGGATTTTAGGCTCTCTTGCCAGTTCCTTGAACTGTCTCCCAGATAAAGTTTATTGTGAGTATCTGCCTTACCCAATGGAAAGGCAGGAAAAGATGTTTAGCTAACTAACTGCAAGATATCTCTACATTTTTTTTCAATGTTTGACTGAAGTAAAATATGACCTTAAAAGCATCAGTAAATACTGCAGCTGTCATGTAAACACATCAGATATACATCTGCTCTTTCTTTGTTCTTTACTGATAATAGAAAAATTGTAGAAGGAAGACTTGTGCATACCTTCGACTGTGTGGGCTCCTTTCCATCCCTTCAGCAGTGATCTTTTCCTATCAGGAAGTCTTTCAGTGATCTTCCTGTGAAGGAAAAAGACAGGTGAATGGATCTGGAGAAGCTGGGTGCTGCTCTTGCTGGGAATTGAGGTCCTTGGGAACAGGTCGTACCTGATACTTTGTGCTCCAGGGTGCAGTAGACTCTGGTGGTGTTTACAGACAGGACTGTCCCAAGGGCTGTGGTTGCCATGCAGGGATGCTAATGTGTGATTCCTCCACTGAGATTTTGGGTTCGGTCACCCAAACTAAGCAAGGTGCTGGCTGGCTGTTCAGCTCTGTGATGCTCTTCAAGCAGAAGTCATTTTGGACAGAGAACGTGGGTAGGAAGGCTGAAAATCCTTTCTTTTCCTTACACATGGTGCTACATGGGTCCTAGTGACCTCCACACACAGTCTGCCTGTTCTGAACTTGTCCTCTACCTCCACATAGCCCTGCCTTGGGATTTTGCAGGGTAGGAGACAGGCAGCTCAAATCTATAGCAGGCTCCCAAAGGAAGCGTGTCTGGGAACAGCAATCCACTGCTGGAGAAGTGCTGCATAATCATACACTTTTGCATAGGCAAAAGGAAAAGTGCTGACTAGTTACCTTCCTTGGTAAAATAAGCCCTACCTTAAAAAAAAACCATAAGGCTGCTTTTATTATACCTGACAACTCTGAGAGCTCACCTAGGGAAAAGGCCAAAGGCCACCAACTCCGACACCTTAGACTCATAGATGCTACAGTAGGTGGAAAAATTCAGTACAGTGTCTTGGTCCCAAGGTAGTCATTGCATTTTGAAGGAAGCAGGATAAACACTATGAAGCAGGATAATCCCAAATGTGACAGTGGAATGTTAGCCAGAGGCTTGGCATCCCAGAGAAATTGCTGGGGTAGGAGGAACAAGGACTAGGCAAAGAATTCCAAGCTGGTGCTTCATATATCTTTTAATTTTTACCCTAAAACTAAATACTAGATCAAAGATGGCTTCATCTTTTGCCAAATTATTGCCAAGGCTCAGGGTCTCAGGCAGGCCTTAGGCTGAGATGGACAGTAGGCACTTTGACTGAAGCACTGTAGGGTTGGTCCCCAGGGTGCTGCATGGATACAGAACCACTGTGGTCCTGATCCCCGGCAGCTTGAACCCAGCCCTCAGTTCATGGCGGAGCAGCAGCGCAGAGTGCTGTGGAACGGCTGACAAAAGCACTGGCTGTGGAGAGGGCATCCGTGAATGTGAAACTCAAACAACCTCTTGACCCACAATCCGCCTACAGTTCAATCCACTCCACTCCATCAGATAGAAGCCGCTTGCAGCTATGCAAATAGTCCATCCTGCCTGTCTTGTTGGCCTTCCCTCTGCCCGACCTAATTAGTGTGGTGAGTAAATAGAACAGTGAGGTCAAATACAGGGCTAGATTTTCCTTGAAATGGTTCCAGATATGGCCAGGACACCTGAAAATGTGGTATCCACAGAGCCTGCTCTGAGAGCACTGGCTGCAACATCCGTCCCTCCAGAGGCGGGATGAACCAGAGTGGGGTGGCAAAGTTACCAGCCCCTGAAACTTTAGGCTGATGGTTAAAAGAAGTAAAATGCCATCTGTATCCACTGATTTGTGTAACAACCAGTATTTTCCTTGTCTGAGCTCTGAAGTTGTGCTCACGCATTCCTTTGCTTCAGATGCATTTCCAGGGCAAATTACAACAGTACCTGACATGGTAGGGGCTTTTTAACACGGCATCAGGCGCCAGGTGATATTTTTATAAGTATTAAGTCAAGACAGTCTGCTAGGGAGGCAGGCAAGCCCAGTCAAGTTCTCACATACTCATTCTATGGTATGAAGCCAAACTGCGAAGTTTTCCAAGTATTTTAATGAACGTGTTTCAGACCTTTTTATTAACTTTTAATGCCTCTTTATTTTGGCAGTTCAGTGCTGTGCTACAGGAAAGGCCAAGACACCCTTCAGTGCTGTTCCAGATAAATATGCCTTAACCACAAATTAACACTTATATCTTGTACTGCTTCTGAAGCTGAAGGCCCCACGATCTGTCTGAGAATTGCTGTTTGCAGTTCCAGGTCGTGATTGTGCTAAATGAAGCCCCAGCCAGCTGAGGATCTAGCAGAAAGCACTCCTTCCTCAATGCCTAGGCACAGTTGGCAACTTGAGAGAAATGGGGGAACGGCAGCCTTGTTTGTTGGGCTTTCTTGGAGGGATTGTGGAGGCAGACTCCACTTCTGGAGGACGGAGCTGAGTGGCAGGGTGGGGAGGGAAAGGGGTTCATGAAAGGAGCAGCTCAGAGGGTGTAAGGGAGAGCCTGCAGGTCTGTCCTGCCCTGAGCCCTCTGCACATGCCATTGTAGCCCCAGTGGAGAGGGACACTGGGGGTGCTGCATCCCTGGCCTCTGCTTGCTTGGCTGAGTAAATCTCCTTTCTTTACTCTCACAGTTTACTTTTGATTAACAGTACAAGAAGTATTCAGCATTCCTGAAGGTGGGAGATGCCCATAAAACACTGCTTTGCTTCTTTCAGAAATTTGTTTCCGGATCCCCTTTGGGGGTGAACTTCAAAATTGGGATTGACATTTCTGTTTCCCTGTAAAAGAGCCCGGTCCAGTCCAGGCCTTAAATCAGTCCCTTTTTACCTAGAAAGCAATAAGGATATAACCTCTACCTCCCCAGAATGTCCTCGAGCCAGACCCTGAGACATTATTTCAACAAGTTGTTCCAACAGAGACAGGCCAGGCTGGAACTACATGCATCTTGTTAAGTCTTCCATTACTTTGCCAAAATTAGGAGATTTCCAGTTCTAAATAAAGTGGACACACATGAATGCAGCCAGAGTGCAAAGTAAGTGTTAATATTTTCTTTGCCCTTTTCATTTCATTACTCTTTAACATATGAAAGAAAATGCCTTCTCTGTCCTCCTTCCTGTTGGCTGTTTTTGCTTTTTCAGAAGATCTAGACTGATCTAAATATAGTGAAATATATCAGTGTCTCCCCCATCAAGTGTGTTCAGCTGTGACTCAAGTGTGGTTTTGCACCACTGCCTTCTAAATGTGCAAACACATTACCAGGCTTGCACAACTTCCCTGTGCACGTACCCTTGAATGAAGCCAGCAACAGCAAACCACAGACCAGGCACAAAGACCTGGCTCTGTAGGTCATTCTGGCTCAGACTAAAATTGAATCCTTTGCGCCTTGCTATGTTGGAGCAAAGCCCTCTGTGGAGTACGACCACCTCCAACCCCACTTCTGAAAATAACTGGTGCTGTTGCATGGTACTGGCAGAGTAAGAGCTGGGATTCATTCTTGAGAAAAATAATGTTCATGTGTGAGTTCTCTTTTTTTGTTGTTGCAATACTCACTTGCTTAAGCTGTTCCTTGATCCAAATTTCAGATCTCATCAGCTGGTGATTACTAGAGTCAGCAACTAGAGGCTGACAGAGAACAATTCCTAAAGTGTTTGAACTTGTTTCTCAACAGACCTTGTTGAGATCAGCACGTGGTCAAGCCCAATACAGACACCTTTGGACACTTGTCATTGCTCTGGCAGGTGGTACTGGAGCTGACCCCAGCTGACCACAGGGATATCCCACACCATATGGCATCATGCTCAGCATTTAAAACCAGGGATGAAGGAAGGAAGGAAGAGGGTGACACGTTCAGAGCATTTGTCTTCCCAAGTCACCATTATGTCTGATGGGTCCCTGTTTTCCTGGGGGTGGCTGAACTCCTGCCTGCCCCTGGGGAGTGGTGAATGAATGCCTTGTTTTGCTTTGCTTGCATGTGGGGCTTTTGCTTTACATGTAGTTATCTCAATCCATGAGTTTCCCCACTTTTACCCTTCCAAACCTCTCCCTTATCCCACGGAAGGGGAGTGAGTGGGTGTGTGGGGCTTAGTTGCTGGCTGGATGTAAACCACAACAGGTCTCCAGACAGTGCATGTGGAACTGGCTGAGGCTTTTCCGCATGGTGCTTGTAAGACCAATCAAGAACTCCTTGAAAGTGCTTTCCATCCTTCACGTTCTTGCTTGCTCTTGCCAGCTGTTTCATTTCTCTGGTCTAAGAAACTTGAGAGGTCTGCAGGGCTTTATGCACAGCCACAAACCCAGAACAGGTAGGCAGACAAGCAGCTGCTGAGGACCAAGTCACCTCCTCTCGTACCTACAAACTGTAGGTTCTGTCACTATCCATGCTCTCTCCTGTGTGCCAAACCCTGATGATTACCTGCAATCAGTCCTACAGTCTTAAAGTGCCTTGCGCAGGTTCTGTGGTGCTGGGTGAGACAGCTGCTGCGTGTTCCACAGAGCCCCTTCTCTGAGGGGTCCCGGGCAGGGCCAGACCCCTGCTAGCCAGCTGTTCTGCACCCAGGGCGGTGAAGGCCATCCACCACCCTGCGCATGTTGGTTCAGGTGCCCTCAGAGGTGGAGAGGTGGCTCCTGGGCTGGACTGCCGTAGGTTTTATTGGGCGGGACCCCAGGGAACAGAAAGGTCCTGCATCGGTGTCCCAGGAACCAAGAGGGCGAACTTCCCTTAGGCTGGGGGTTATAAGGGAGTCCCAAAGGGGCGGGGTAACACAAAACAGCCAGTGGGGAGAGGGGGAGAAGGGGGCGGGTAATACAAAACCAACCGATGGGAACAGAGGGGCAGGAATGGGGGCTTTGGTTACATCTTGCAGGGGTACATGAATATTCATGAGAGTGGATGGGAGAAGCTTCTTACAACAAACCTGGAGGGGGCTTTCTTGGACCCAACCATGGTCCCTTGGTCTTTTGGCCCCCCGGTACCACTCATTGCAGCACTACAGGAGTGCAACAATCAGAATAAACTTGAATCTTGTAAATGTCGCATTGTGCCTTGCATGACCTGGGGCTGTTGAATGTGTGGCTTTGCTTTTCCCAAATAGATTCAAGCTGTCTTTTGCATGAGGACTAGAGGCCATAGCAGCAAGCGGCCTGTTTGGCAGCACAACCTCTGCAGGCAGCCGAACCTTTTCTCCTACATATGAGATTATCAGCACGGTAGAAAAATCAATTTTCCTTATTTGTGTGTCACATCCCAAAATTTAGGTGACTGCAAAGGTGGGGTTCCCCTGCTTCTTGCACTTGCATGGATTACATGAGGTCCTTTTTCACTGATGCCTATGTATCCACTTTGCACGGGACCCCAGCTGAAGCCAGTGAAAATGTGGAATATGCCCATATCCTGCCATTGATAACCCATCTATTCCCAGTGTGGAGCTATGGGCTCGGTTTATAACTCCCTAAATTAAACCATGCTCTGGACTGCCCTTCCTCTGGGGTCACCAGTGGTGCTCCAGACCTGAGTACAGATGTGCCCCACAGAGAGAAGTGAAATTATTCTCATAACTGCTGGTGTCAACGCAGTATTTCTAGGGCTTTCAAAGCAGGCACAAGAACATATCAGCTGGGCAGTGTCAGGACCAGGGCCCCATCACAGACATGCAATAAGAGTTCATACAGTCTCAGGTCAAGCCAAAAGCATTCTTCCAGCTGGGGCCCATGCAGGGCCTGGGGGTGGCCTGGACGGGAGTCCAGTGGCATGGGCATGTCACCCAAATAGTCTTTGAAGAACAGTTTTCAAGTCGTTGGGGTTTTTTAGCACAAAAGGAAAAGCCAGCCCCATTTCCCTCAAGTGACGTCTCTCCATCCTGGCCAAGGGTCGCTGTCTTTGACAAACGTCCAGCACTGGCCAAAACCACTGTAGTTCCATCATTGCTGTAGATCCAGGTTTCTAAGAGAAGCAGCCTGTGCAGTCATGTGTGCGTGCCGTGTGTGCATACGTGTGTGGGCGTGTATGTCCATGTGCCTGGCTGTTTATCTGCTCGTCATCCCCTGCTGAGCTGTGAAGCCACTGGCTGACTCAATTGGATGCCAGACATATAATTAACTACCTAGTAGTTTCACAAAAATAAAAGGAGTAGAGGGAGGAAAGAGAGAAAAAAACCCCACCAAACTGTAGAAAAAGTGACCACAAGAGTTTGCAATTTATCAGTCACCAGAGGGTGTGCATGGGATAGTGGTTTTCAAAGTGTTCCTGCTGCAGAAAAGCCTCCAGTTGGCAGTTACTGGTTCCTGGAAGCCAGATCAGCCATTAATAACAGAAAACCCCACAGGAACTCAGGTCCGCTATGTACATATGGGGATACTTTTAAACAGCTTGTAACCTGACTGGGATTTGGTGGATTTTCACAGGCACAGGAAGACCCATGTCCCATGCCAAGCTGCAGTGCCGGTGTCAGGACATCTCAAGAGAAAGGTGCTAAAACCATCTGCTCCTCCCAGGCTGAGCACTCCAGTGCCTGGCCCAAGGCTCCTCCTGCAAATGGCTAGCCCATTACAGCAATCCTGGCTAAGTCTCAAATGCAGGCTAGAGGTAGATACCCCCAGGACAATTTAATCTTAAAATAGTTGAAGTTTGGCAATGGTTATCAGGAGCAGGGTGGGTGCCACTGGGGAGGATCAGATGCCCTGAGTGTTAGCCAGTGCTGCAGCAGGAACTGGGAGCAGGAGCTTGTGGGGAGCTTGGCACTCTGAAGGGACAGACCTCACTGGACACAGGGACAGACATTGGATGGGAAGCTGGTGATGCCTCTGTCAGTACTTGTAAATAAAATAGGCCTGGGTCTGCTTTCTGGATTGGGTATGGGTGGTTAAGCACAGCTCCTGTCCGTGTGTTGAGGTTCTTTGCTGTCCTCTGCAGGGTCAGCTGCTCCATCAGGGGCATCGTGGCCCAAATGCCAGGGCCGCTGCTTATGGGGGGAGCTGGGAAAGGGGAGAGGTCTCCCTGGGAGTGGGAGGGAGTGGGTGCCATGCTGCAGCATGCAACCTCCTGCTCTGCACAATGAGCCTGACGAAAATTGGCAAGTGGAATGGGGCAGGATTTGAAATGCATATGAGCAGTGGAGGGAAGGGGGCTTAAGCAATTATTTGGGGCATGAAGCAATGCAAAAATATTTCCCAAGAAGCCCTAACACACTAGGTGCTGCTGAGGTGCTTCCTAGGAAAGCAGACACCGTGGCTCTGAGCAAGGGCTGCCTGCTGGGCTGTGCAGGGCGAGGCAGCCGGCGTGCCCGGGACACAGGCAGGCAGCAGCTGCCAGCCTTCTCACAGAGATCACTGCGGCCTTACAGGAACCTGCAGAGGCCTCACTCTTTGCTACTAGGAGTGGGTTCAGTAGTGGTGTGAAAAATATGTCTGAAGAGTTAAAATCCTAGCAGGCTTTGTGCATCTCTATATGCAAACACCAGTTATTAGTCTGACATAAAACATGCCATGGTCCATGGCCTATCAGGCTGCGCTCACAGGAGAAGGGGTGGGGATGAACCCCACAGCCGTTGGGTGGCTGACGCTCATCCAATTTTGTGTGGTGTTCTGCACCCACAGTCATCCTCCTCAACTCTGTCACAATCCAGAGGTGAAAAAAGTAACATATTTTTATTGTTGGGAGGCCTGTGTTACTTGGCTGCAACTGCAAATGCCCTGTCCCCTTGCCAAGAGAAGCTCGCAAGCACACACCAGCCCTCCCAGGACGCTGCTAACAACTGATGCATTATTTGAAAATCAGGTGTGGAAGAGGCTGGTGGGTGCAGGAGCCTCCAGTGCCCTGGACACAGGGATGGGGACCAAAGGCCAGAACTGTGTTAGTGCTTTTTAAACTCAGTTAAACCTAGAAACTCAGCATGCTCCAGACTGTTAAGACCAGGTAGGAGTGTATGAAAGCAAGGGAAAAAGGACATTTGAAAGTCACGCCAGAACTGAAGATTCGGAGATAAATGCCAGCGGCACTGGAGGAAGCAGTGACACTTGCAGCATGTACCTAAAATACAGGCAAAGCTACGTGAAAGAGCAAACACTGGCAACAAGGGGAGAAGAGCCTTCTCGAACAAAGGTAGGGGCAGATCTGTGTGAGCCAGCTGGAAAAAACCTCTAGTTCTTTTAGAGATGATTATTCACACGAGCATCATTCATGAGTTCACACATTCAGCATGACCGAGGAGTACTGCAGCTAAAGAGGAGGCATGTGTACACAATCATTTTTAATCAGATGCAGCTACTTGATGTATCATGTCTGATAACTGGCCGCAGAATTATGACTGCAAGTTCAGACATGCAACTGCTCGTCCCTCAACTTCTGGGAAAGAGTGACCTGAGACATAAAATCCATGGGGGAAGATGCAGAGTCAAACTCTTATTTAAATTTATGACTAAATGGCACCAGCACCACAAGAGCTGTAACCTTTGATGTTGCTACTCAAGAGAAAACTAAAAGCAAGTCTGCTCAGCTTGCTGCAGGCTGAAGTTCCAGTCACTGGGATTTACAGATTTGCAGAGGCAGACCCTCTGGGTCTTCTCTTTTGACTGCAAGAAGTGGCCTCCCCATTAATGTGCTGGGGGAATTCCACTTTCACGCCAAACACTCCTTGTGGCATCTTTAGGAGAGCTCGGCTGGGAGCTGCTCAGATGGAAATATGACACTGACAGGCACCACTTTCGAGGGTGAGGATGATGTGGGCAGAGTTATCCATGAACAGAGAATAAAACCTTAGAAGTTGCGGAAAGGAGCTGAGAGTTGCTTTTCATAATGTCTCATGAGGTGGATTTCATGACTTGAATTGCTCTGTGGAAGTTAAGAACCCATCTGCAGACTGCATCCAGTTGCCTCTGGTTTGAACTCAGCCAGGGGAGAGGGTGGCTGGAGCATCATGTCCTTGTCACTCCCATCTCATGGAGTTTGAGAGCGGGACAGAGCGAGAGCTGTGCTGGGTGCTGCTGGAAGCTTGGATGCAGTCTCTTTCCATGACAGTGGGAGAAGTCTGTGATAAGTGCATTTTCACAGTTGACAGCAGCTCAAATCAAATTTCACCACCCTTTTACCTTGAGCGATTTAGTCATCCTAAAGTGTTGTGCTAACACAACCTGCTGCCAGCAGCCAGCTCCTCCTCCCTTTCCCAGTGGGGAGAAACACATTACAGCCATTGGTCCTTACGTTCCCCTAGAAATGCTCATTTCTCCACCATGGCTAGATCTGTTCAAAGATGCCATTTGCACTAATGTAGCACTACAGCAGCAAAGGAACAGGGATGGATGGGGCTGGACCAAAGGGCTCCAAAAGAGACTTCAGGAGAGCATGATGGGGCTGGGGCCCCGGCCCAGGCAGGGCTGAAATGCCAGCCTGGCTGGCCAACAGAGCTCACAGCAGCTTGGCCCCTTCTTCCAGCACCTCCACCAGGGACAGAGGGTGGGAAGCTGCAGTATTGGAGACAGAAGACTGCTGTGTCTGCAGCTCATGGAGGTTGTACCTGATGAAGAGCTCCCTGGGGCAGCACCAGTTGAGCAATGACTGCAGAGAGCAGTCACAGGTATGTCAGAGTAACTACAGGAGGTTGTTTTACATCATCTGTGGGTATGGCCAGACTTATTTAACAGGCTCTAAAATACTCAGTCTCTGCACTGCAAGTAATAAAAGTGACTAGTATCCATTTCTTTCACAGGGTGAGCTTAAACGAGGCTGGCAAGGGATTTTACAGGTGTCAAATTGTTTCTGTGCGTTCATACGTAAGTGTCAGGTATAACAATAATTGTTTGAGTTGGTTTTTTATTTTTACACAGTCATAAAGTTGTAACTTACTGCACAGCAGTCTTTTCTTCCAGGTCATCTCACAGTGCTGGCTATGCTCCTGGGGAGAGAGAAAGAAGGCTTTAAAAGATTTAGTTCCAAATTATTTGCAAAACCTGTCTGAAAATGCATTACATTTCACTAAGGATTTTTGAATCACTAGAATATGAAGTAAAATCTAATGGGACATTTCTCACACTGAAATAAAAACATTCTTTAAAAAAACCCCATCCAGTCTGTGAATCTGTGAGAAAAAAAAATCTGAAAGCGACCTTCTTAGCTTACTTCAGTTGTTAGCAGGACGTTTTTCAAGGGTAGAAGGGTGAATTTCTTTTGACTCCATGCCTCCTTCAGCTTCCCACAGAGTGCATTTGTAAAGACAATAGGGATAAGTGGAATTGAAATGTTCTCTTGTTCATAGGTCCTAAGGCTAGATTTACACATCAGCATCTGAGAAAGGGGAGGAGTGAACTATGGAGATGTTCACCAGCCTTGCATTACCATTGGCTTTGGCGTGGAGGTTGAACCTGATGATCCTGTATTGTGTGTTTTGTGGGGTGCCTGGTGACATCAGGTGCTCCTGGTTTATTTCCTAATAACTCTTGTCACATAACTGTTCTTTGCAGCCCCTGCCTTGGCATAGCCACCAGGGCTTGTTGGCTGAGAGAAAAGGAGGCTTAAAAGGGCTTGGAGGACAAGGCTCTGTAAAGAAACACACTCAGATTTTCCTTCTGAAATTGTCTCTCATCTGCTGCATGGGCTAACCTGTGCAAAACCACCTGTCCTCCCGCAAAAGTTGGATATCCAAGGCGAGTGGTCTCCTTCAAGTGAGTGTGATGAGATACTCCAAGACCAGATTAAACTGCTTCCCAAACCCAAAGTGCTGCATAGGACCTCAAATATATCTGCTACCTGTGAAGGCTGCCCATAACACCCTGTGCTGTTTTCAGAGATAATTGCACAGACAGAGGGAGATTTTATTTAAATGGCTGCCATAACTTCTTTTAGCCATTGAAGGAGACAGGCTGGGACATGTCTGTTGTCTGCTCAGGCTTTGTAGGAGGCTTTCATCCTGCGCTGCTCAAGTAAGAAAAAACGATGAGATCACCGGTTGCTAAACACTTGACGTGATTTCCCAAGATTTGCCTCTATGGTAAGTGCTCTCGTAATTTGGGTGGTGTTGACAGAAGCCCTGAATATTACCCAAAGCGCTTGGCGATTATTTTTTCTGCTGCCTCCAACAGCAACCCCTCTTCCAGACAGAAACACTGTTCTGCTGCTAATGGTGCACGAACAAATCCACCTTTGCGTTCCAAACGCCTTCCTGCAGGCCCGGCTGCTCCACTGCTCATCTCCCAGGATTAAGGATGGAATGGGGTGGGACAGGATGGGACAGAGACAGATTTCTTGGGCCACCTCCACCTTTACATCTTTTTGGGTTAATATTTTTAGCTTAACATTTGAAACATGATTTCAGGTTGCATTTTAATATCACATTCCAAGTGTGGAGTGGTGAGATCTTTTAAAAATGCATACATAATTTATTTTTCGTTTGTGACAAGGACAAAGGGAGTCTTTTCATTAAAAAATCTGTGTGGCTGAGGCTCTGCAGCATCTGCTATTTGCGTTCAAAGACAGAACATTATTAAATTTTCCCGCATACCTTTTTATGCAGAAAATGATCATGTAAATCAGTAAATGTCCTCTATACAGTCGAAAGCTGAAGCAAAAGGAGGAAAACGGTGCTACCTGTTGTTTTACGAAAACTGCCAAGTCTCCTAATGGGAGGAAGCATTTCTCCTATGGCATCCATTCAGCAACATGGGCCTTAACCAAGAGCAGTCTCCGCACCATTCTTAGAGGCAGGACTCCAAATCTTGCTGGGTAAATATTGAAAGACTCCCATGGACTTCTGCACTTGTTGATTAAGAAGTATCATGACAGCCACTAGAGAAGCCACAGCAAAGAAGGCTTGGAAGACCCTGGAGAGGTGATAAGAAGGAAAAGCAAAACATATGGTGGCAGTTCTTAGAACTAGAAATATTTCTGAGCTTGCCTTTCCATTGGATGATCTGGAAGGTACAGGCATTAATCTGTGATATTTGTTATCCAAGTTTAAACTCTTATATGGTGTCACGTACACTGCTTATAGAAGGAAAGCATTATTATTATGTTTAATGATATAGTAAAAATTATCAGTTACCAATTATTTATAAAATATTGGACTGAATATTACTTTTTACTGCAATGCACAGGTTGTGTTTGGCTGTGTTCTTTGTGTAAGCCTTGCAGTGGGGACAGGAGGGAAGAAGCAAGTGTGATGACATGCTAATTCCAAATACTTTCCCTTTTTTCTTACAAGGAAAGAAACACCAACAGCAGTCCAAGCAGCACAGCTATTATCATAGCCTACACCAATCTGAAAATAAGACGGGTCCCGTGACCTTCCCCTAGCCAACACAAGATGCCAATAAGCACATATGCTTTTGAAGGAAAACCCTGGGACCTGCCACCTTAAAAGAAAGCTCAGGCTGAGGTCACACTGAAGCATTCTGGAGTGCACCCATCCTGGGATTTTGTTTAAATTAAGCCATTGAGGAAACTGGCAAAAAGCAGCCACAGGGGGTGGAGTTGCATGAGAACCTATTTGTGTGTTTGCTTGGGTGTGAGGGTTTGTGTTTGCTCTTTATTTCACAGAACTGAAAAGATTTAATGAATTATGTATCACTTAAGGAACAAATCCTTCACAATCTAAATTCTTCCGACACAAAACATTCATTGGAAAGGCACTACCTCTTCATCTTCCCCCAGTCTGAAGGAGAGACTATATACTACAGTGAACAGTCCAAGAGATGTTTCTTCTTTATCCTTCATAACTTCTCTTACCTCTGGCAGAGAAAGAATCCCCTGAGCTGTGAGGGCTGCAGTTTATTTTCCACAAAGGCTTGCCATCAGTAGCTGGGCTGCAGTCAAACAGCACACTGTTTGCTTTGTCCCAACCAGCCTTGGGCAAGACAAGTTCTTTGTGTCAGAACTCAGTTGTTAGGTACAGATAGTTTGCTTTTCTGTTTCTTCTTTTTTTCCTCTACTAGTAGTACATAATTAGGCCTATATGAGATCTTATTCTAGTTAAAGCTGCAGAAGACAGAGTGTGATGCTCTTCGAATGCCCTGGCAGATCAGAGATAACTCAAAAGTTAGGAAATGCCAAAATGGAAGTTGGTCAAGCAAGTGGTCTGGAAGGGCTCACATTCCCCACTGAGTCCTGGCTCTGGATGGTTCCGGCAGTGTCTCCCAACCAAACTGCATATCCCTGAGCCCCTTAGGCCTTTGTTCTCACTGCTCCTCCTGTGGGATCTCTTGTAGTAACTCACTTAAGCCCTGGTTAGATGCCACTCTTTCTTTACCACCTGGAATATGTCAAAGTCTGTTTGTACCCTATTGTCCCTGTGACAACACTGCCCTTTAATTTAAATCGTGTCTGTTTCCTGGTAGTTACTTCCTCGATGTATCAGTACCTCCTTGCAGTCTTTGTTTTCTGTGCTGAATGAGTCTGGGACACCATCCTAGGGCAAAATGAGGCAGGTCATGCCCTGGGGTCTCACCACTCCCTTGCACAGTGACCTCAGCACTGCAGTTGCTGGCTGGAAATGCCGTCCTGCAGCAGTACAACAGTGGTTTGCCCGTTGTGCCGCTGTCAAGGAAAGCTTCCTGGCCTCGTGCTCTGACTGACAACCTCCCATGTCTTGCAGCAATGCAGCACTAAGACATCCACTTACTGTTAATCCAGTTCTCCAGTTTCTGGGTGTCCTACCCACAGTGTCTAGTTCTACAGCCTCCCAGGGACATGGCAGAGACCCCAACACCAGCAGTTTTCAATATGCAACTGGATGGGGTGCTAGACAAGCTCATCTAGGCTCCCTTCTGTGTGAAAGGTTTGACCAGATGATCTTTCAAGGTTCCTTCCAATCTGGGCTGTTCTAGAATTCTGTGATTCAACCATTAAAAACAGCAGCCATCTGTGGTCCTGTTTGCATCTGAGAAGTGACTTTCCTGCGGTGATGAAGGTCCTGGTAGTGTAATTAGTGTCAGTAATGTTGAGATCTCTGGGCAATCCAGTGCCAGGGGAAGGCAGAAAACATGGTGGCTGAAGCAGGAGGCCACTCACAGTCATTAGTCTTGTCCAGACCGGGTCCCCACCACAGAACTCAGCCATCAGTAGCCCTTGTTCCTCACAGACCAACCCCACAACTTTTCCTTCCACCTCTGTTAGTTCCCAGTTCTCTCCAGTTCAAACAGTCCTAGTCCTTCCCATGCCCATGTCTGTCTTCAGTCAGCCCTGCTGTTACGGCTGTGCCCAGAGGTCTCCATCCCTTGCTCCAGCCTCATCCAAGCAGTCCAGTGCTTCCCATGCTCTGGTTCCCAGTTGCAGCCTATCTGCTTACACTCTCAGCTCTCAGCCCCCTTCTTCCCTCCTTGTGCTCTTTGTTGTGGTCCACTGCTCTGTCCCACCTCCAGAAAGCCTTGCTGGGCAGTTTGTCTTCACAGGGGACCTCTGCCTCCAGGGTGGTCATCCCAGCAGGAGAGCTCCGGAGAGGCAGAGGTGTCTGCTCTTAGGCCACACATAGCCTGGCATGTGCTCAGTGTGGATGGAAGCCCAGATGTGTTCAGCTGCTGACATTAACAACTACTGCTGAGCAAATATGAATTGCAAAGGGATTTTCAGAAGCAGACTCCTGAAGCAGTACTTTTTTTCTGTCGGCCTCTCTTGATGCTATGCTAACTTTCAGCATCTCTGTCTGAAGTATGGGAATGGCAGAACTGTTCATATGTATGAAAACAACAAAATTGGACAAAAGAGCATGTTTTTCTCTATTCTTACTGCCACTTGCAGCAGAACCATTTGGCTAAAAATTTCTTAATATTAATTTATCAGCCTCAAGCTGGTAACTATTTCAGAAAACTTCCTCCCAAAGAGGTCAAGTCTGGAGATGGGGAGCTGAACCCAAGGTCTCATAATGCAGTGTTTCTGAATCCTTACCCTGGTAATAGCAGGTGACACCTGTCAGACCTATGGTTGTGTAAAATAATCCACAGAACTACCTGCTCTTTCCACCTGCCCAGAAAAGCTCATAAAGAGTTGCTGGGTGTAGTAATCTGTTTGCAGCGTGCTGGGAGGATGGAGCAGCCTGCAGGTGCCCAGCAAAGCTCCATTCAGCTATTACACACCGGGCAGCGCCAGAAGGTTGGCTAGAAACAGCCATGGCCAACTAATCATGGGAGGGGAGGGACCTTTCTGTATTTGGTGACTCGGTGCTATGGTGACCAAAACTCCACAAACACTTCACAGAGAATAAGGCCACGTGTTTTCCGCTCCTCCTTAGGCAGTGATGCTGCCTGAGAATAACCTGTGGCGGTGAATTCCTTTGAGTTGATCCTTTTCCTACATTGCTCTGCTGGAATATCCTTTGTCAGGGTGAAAAACTACTTCAGGTGCCATTTATGACCCACTTTATCTAGTGGACTCTTTATCGGTAGTTACCAGTGAACAAGAGAATCCTTGTTATACTCTTCAGAGTCCCCTTGTTCAGCCTGAAGTACTGCACACCTTTTGTACAGAACCCAAATAGCAAGCGGAGTCATCCTGCCTCTTAACACGCAACGAGTCGCTCATTGAAAGCTTTACCTGCTGACCGTTGGAAGCCCCTTCAAAACAGCGTGTGCTTCCAAAAGGTGTGTTTAATCACCATGGCTGCACTGCTGCAGTGGGAAGGCTGCTTCCCAAACCATGCTCTCCATAGCTTCATCCCTCCAGGTGTTCATTTAGAAAAGCATTTTGTACAACAGCTACTCTTCCATTCTTTCCAAGTTCTTCATATCCCATTTGTTTCTGAGTCACCTTTAATTGATGCCACTCTTTAAATGCTTCCAACTGTTCTGGCTAAAGTGCTGATATAGCAGAAAGCAGCACCAAACTGAAAGGCTGAATTGCTTGTGTTCACAGAAAGCATTTATGAAAGTGAAAGGTGAGGCAAATAATTTTCACCAGGTTGGCACTGGTACTGCACCTTATTTCTCTTCTTCCTGAACACGTCTGGTCTCCCTGGGAGCATAAAATTTCCCATTCCCAAGGACCAGAAGAGCACATCACTCAGCACTAATCATGGCTCAGGTTCTCTGTGCAGCTCCTCTTGTCATTAACAAGGGATGCTACGAGGACTTCCAATCTTGCTGAAATCAGGAGAACTTTTTCTACTCACTTCAAGTGATGGGGTGATCAAGAACACACGGGGACACAAAGCCTAGAGGTGAGCAGAAAGTTGCAGGAGGGAGGAGAGTTCTTTGCTTAACTCAAAAGGCATTTGTGCTTATGCAGCACAACTGTGCAGCACAATCATGACCATGAAGTCTGATGGAAGCATCGCTTGGCACGCTCTGGTTGCTCCCATGCTCAGCAGGGCTGGAGCAACATCAGGAATGTAAGAAATCGCTGTTGCATCACCGGGCAATGTAGAGCATCCCAGGTCTGGAACACTGCATGCAGTTCCCTCCCAAAGGGCAGGCGATCAGAAACCTTACAAGGTCAAAATGACCACGGCTGGAGGACACACCAAAACATGGAGGACACACCAAAACATGGAGGACTCTGCAGGCTGGATAGGCCAGCAATAAATGGGAGACAGAAAGGATATTTCGCGTGCTGTTTCACACAGTACCATGGATGCCACATGCCACGGTCAAAAATGTGGCCTATAACAAACAAAAAGATTATTTGAAGTAGCTCATAGCTTGTGGGGCTCACGGTTGCATAACATGGAGGTTCAAACGGCGGTCAGACCGATCCACAAAACAAAGTGTTGAGTTAGAGACGTGAAATGCAGAGATGTAGATCCAAGCTCCAGCTGAGGAAGTCTGAGACTCAGAATGAAGGATGCTTGGAAGGGGAAGAATGCTGCTCACTTCTTCCCAAAGGGCAGGTGCCCTCAGAGGTGTGCACTGCAAGTGTATGAGCCTCTGGTCCAACCCAGGATAGATAATTGCATCTTCTCCTGCACTGGTTGTGGACAGAGGGACAGGGCTTGCCATGTGTTTCTCAGCACTTTCTGAGAAAGGGTTGTGTTTTGCTTTGGTTTCATCCACAGTGCAGAGATGTCTCTGTGCTTCTGCCGTGCTTTCTTGTGGCTCCTGGGGAGTTCATGAGAATAAATACAAACCTTGCTATTGTGTCAGCCAGTAGTCAGGCTTAATGACCATTTACTGGCCCATACACTGTTGAGCAAAGAGACTCCTTCTTAATGAAGGTCCTACTAAATAACAGTGTACAAATAATGCATAATTACTCAAAATGATGCTGGGTCCTTTAAGATCAAGGAAAATGGTCTCAAATTATACTTGGATTTCTTCTTCCTCAAATGGCATCAACTGGTACCCCAAGGACAAAGTCCTTTCAGCCAGAGAAGCTGTTTATAAGTAAAAAAAGACATGTTTTTTATTAAAAATAGAATACTTTGAAATCACAGTAAAACAAGATTCAAAGGAATTATTGTCTTATATGTATCTGTAATAGCATACGTGTTTATAACTAGCAGTACTTGTAATGTGCATTTTTTGTGGTTAATAACACAGGAGTCACTACTCCAACTCTGCAGGTGAAAATACAGAGACCAGGAAAGAGGATGTGACTTCTCCAAAGTCACACAATAGCTCAATTGTCAAATACGAAACACCAAAGTGGAAATACGCAAACACAGAAGCCTGTTCACAAATGGGAATAAAATATGAAAAGAATGAGCAAAGGTTTCTGTTCCTAAAAGAGCTAAAAGAGGAGGGTCACCTGCAGTGGTTAAAGAAAATAAAAAATCAAACATCTTAAAACCACCTGCAAAGTCCCTGACTGTCTACATAATTTATACCAGCTTCTCTCGAGGGAGGGGCTGATGTAGGAATCTTCCCTGACTGCTGCAGGAGATGGAAATGGGGCCATTTGCCACAGATAAAGTGGTTTTATTCAATAAACCGATAAGGCTTGGATTCTCGATAATGGCAGAGTTGAGGTAACTGCACTTAAGCTGTTTAACCGTTTCTAAACCAGTTGAGACATGGTTTCCCCACTTCACATCTATCCTGTGCCAAGTGAGCTTGGTTTTTCCCTTCTTTCTATTTCTATCTCCCATGACACCCTATCACACTAAATTATCTGTTATCAGGATTGTCAGGGAAGAATCAAAACTCTCCTCTCTTCAGGGAAGGAAAAAAAAGGGCAGCTGCTTCTTGCAGCCCGTTCCTCAGCTCCTCTCCTCTTCCACTATTTACTTTATTTCTTTACCTTGCAAACAGCTCCAGTGTCTTGGAGCCTGGGCTAAGCCCAGCCCTTTTGTGCCCTGCAGTCATCACTGCATCTTTAAGGGAAAACTGATTCCCAGGAATGCTGTGCATGCACATACCTATCTGGGCGCTGCACCCACACCTGCCCACCAGGTAACCCAGCGCCCGCTGGCCCTCGCAGCCACATTCCAGCCGGCAGAGCTATTACTCGCTAATTGTTACCTGTCAAACAGGTAAACGAAGCTTTTGGGCCGAGTCCAAACAAGCATATATTCCCACGAAATCCTAAACCAGCAAACCTTTGACCTTTCTGCAGCCCCACTGATGATTTTTACTAGGACTGATTTAAAAGTATGATGGTATCTTTGAGGGACAGAAAAAAGAAGTGGCAAGTTGTGGTATTATTTATTGTGATGAAGCTTTCTCGTACATGTTAATACCTGCAGGAGAGCAGAGGATTACCACAACAGGAGAGCAGAGAGGCAGCCCAGTAAACACGACAGAGCTCACGTCCCCCGAATCACCTTAGTGGGGTGGCTTTCCAGTGCTTATCCAAAAGCATTTTGTGGATGGTGAGGAACTAATATGCTAAACCTCCTGAGGGTGAAAAAGTTAGTGTACAGAGTACCTCAGAGCCATCTGGGAGGCCTGGAACTGGCATTTCCTCTTCATTTCACCCTGTTCAGACTTGCTCCACAGAGCGTAACAGGATCAGCTCCTGTGGAGCAGGAGGGTCTCTGCACACAGCCAGAGGCAGCAGCCTATTCCTGACACCCAGGGAGGCTGTAAAGATGGCTGCCTTTGCCCCCATCAGAGTTTTTTGAACAGGTCAGCAAGGGAAAGCAGCTCAGACCAAACTGCTCCATCATAAAGTTTGATCCTCCTGGCTAATTGCACAGAAGAGCCATTCCCTCACATCAGAAATGGAAAGGCAGGCTGTTTTCGCTGAAATATCTGTAAGGTTTCATATGCTTCAACATCAAAATGCAATAAAATAAAAAATGGGATTTATTGAAAAACTGCAGCTATAAATCACAACATTCAAAATAGCAGAGCTATCCCTACTCTGCCATGACCCTCCTCCTTACAGTCTCTCTGGCTTGGACAGTGAGTGCCTTGGGGAGAGGACCTACACATTCTCACAGTGGGCGATATGATCTGAGACACTTCTGAATCAGTGACATGACTCAGTCTCATCAGAGCTTCACCCCAGGTGTTGTGTGAATCTTCCAGCTCTCAGAGGTGATAGCTTAGGAAAGAGGGGAGAGTAAATGGTATAAACCAGATTGTTATTTGTAATAACAGAAACATGATCTGCCCAGTAAGATGGTAATCTTTCTCCACAAAGGTTGCAGATAGCCTCCATGGTAAGCTTGATTTTGACCTGTCGCTCACCTTAGCTTTGCCTCAGTTAAACCAGACTTATGTAGATCTCTCAGATGACATCTTAAACACTGAATTTTATTTTGAAATAGATAATTTTTAACATTTTTAATAGGTGAATTTATTATTTTTAATTTTGGAATAGCTGAGTTTTATTTTGGAAGTTACCAGGAGAAAGCAGTTGTTAGAGAGAGCTTTTGCAAGGCAAACTGGCTTCAATACCTTATTTGAAGAAGCATTTAAATTTTTTACTTTATAGAATCACAGAATGGTTTTGGCTGGGTGAAAGACTATCTAGTTTGGGGCACTTTTCACTCGATCAGGTTGCTCACAGCCTCATCCAGTCTGTCCTTGAACACTTCCAGAGATGGGGCATCTGCAGCTTCTCTGGGCAACCTGTTCCAGTGCCTCACCACCTCACAGGCAAGAATTTCTTCCTAATACCTAATCGAAATAAGTTTTCAGTTTAAAGCCATTCCCCTTTGTCTTATCACTAAATGCCCTTGTCAAAAGTCCCTCTCCAGTTCTCTTGTAGACTCTTAGGTACTGAAAGGCCACTCTAAAAGGTCTCCCCAGATCCTTCTCTTCTCCAGGCTGAACAACCCAATTCTCTCAGCCTGTCTTCATAGCAGAGGTGCTCCAGCCCTCTGAACATCTTAATGGCATTTCTGGTTTTAATCCAACAAAAGCTCCAGAATGAGGTTTGGTGCTTTTCTTTGGAACAGGCTAGTGCTTTGTGCTGATCTTGAGGAGTTTTTAGCTGACATGAGATCAGGTATGCTTGCAGAACTTCAGCTCCGTTCAGTACCTTCTCTAAATGATGAGGAACTGACTCAGAAACCAGAAGGAATCCTGATATCTACATCTGAGCTAACAGGTTTCATGAAGCTGAGCACAGCTTTGGGCTCCTGCAGACCCATAGAGCCATGCACATTTCCTACAGGAATTGGAAGCTCCTCTGAAGTTCCTTCTCTTTAGCTCCTTCACAGTATTCTCCTGTCTTCTCTCGCACACATAGCCTGTAGAACCCCACAAAACTCCTCAGCAATGCAGGAACTGCTCAGGCACAGCATCCGGAGGTCAAGACATGGATGAGTCCCTCTCCCAGAGCCTCCTCTGCTCCCTGGGGAGATGGCCAGACTCTTTGTGGTCAGCTGACACCCACCTGCATTATCTGAATGCCCTTGTGACAGGGCCTTCTCCCCAGGCGAAGAGGAACTCACGGACAACCAACCATTATCAAGCCTTCGTTTTAAATGGAAGAAGCTGTGAAGAAGTAGCTGGTCTGGCCTCACTGCTCCTCACCCAGCAGCAAGAGATACCCCAAGCCTGGCAGGGATCAGGAGGGAAGGAGAAGGGGCTATTTCAATATGGCCAGAAGAAAAGGGGAAATTATTTTCTCTTGTGATTCCCAAAAGGAAGCAGCATCTTGGCACAGGCGACCTGCCCGCCAGGCCAGTCTGTCCTCTTAAGATTCCTCTTAAAAGCTCTTCAAGCAAACAGTGGTCCCTTCACAAGTTCTATTCAGCTGAATGTATTTGATTTGGGGTTCTTCTCCCTTTTCACCTTACAGTGAGATTATTCAGATGCCTTATCTGCTCCCAGCTCCTTGCCAGGCTCCAGCATGGAGTGTCTTTCAGCTTGTAGCACTGTCACCAGATTCCCACGCTGCATCAGTCACTGCACTGACCAGCTTCCGTGGGTATCATCTTAATGTTACTGTCCAGTAGGATCTGAAACCATCAGTAGTGGTACCCATATGGGTATTTTAAGATAGAAAGAGAAGATGTCTTAAAAGATGACTAGTAAAAGGGTGTCTGTTTAAAAACCATCATGTGAAAACTGACAGCTGCATTACTAATACCCACCTAGAACCAGCTGGAAATAATTTGGCCAGAAAATGCTGATTTTTCCTGTATCTCTCATTCCTGTTTTGACAAACATTTACTGAACGAAGAGCAAGGTTTCAGGAATTTGTTGCTTCACACAGGCTATTAAGATTCCTGGAGCACCTGGGCTCTCCAGGCTGCCCTGCAAGCTGGTGTTATCTGTGACAGAGCTGACTGTCCACGCGCAGGGCTGTCGTGTCTGTTCTCTCTATACAACTGTTGAGAATTGGGCCAGAATAACTTGGTTTTCTCTTTCAGACTTGTAGAAGAACTTCTGTGTCTGAAAGCCTGTTACTTTTCACAACTGTGCATTAGCTCTGCCAGCAAACCTTACCTCTCCCCATAGCACCACTTTTACAACGTAGCTACTACACAGAGGATGTCTGCTTTGTAATTAGCTCTTACTGGTGATTCAGCTTTGTTTTAACAGCTGTTGAAGAGGGTTGATTGACATGAGAGTTAAGGAAACTGGACTCATGCACCGATCACCAGAAAAGTGGACTACAACCAACAACTCACATGGTCCCAGGCCACTGCTGGTGACCACAGGCTTATTACATTATCCCATTTGTGACTCCAGCTGGAGCAAAACAGTGTTATTCCCAGAGCTGGTGACACAGAAAGTTTTCTAGCTTCTGTGGTGTTCAGAAGTGACCCATCCTGGTATTGGTACTCAATGCCTGTGTGAGGTTTAGTACCAGTTAGTTTAATCAAGAGGTCGTACAATAATTTAAAGCTGTGTTTACACATTTCAGATTTGGAGAAGCAAAGGTAACAAAAAGAAGAAAACATGTAACTCTTTAGAGTTACAAAACAACCTTTCTTAATTTAAGAAATAAACAAGGGATTCTCACAAAGGGATGCAAAACAATTGAGAAAAAGAGATGCGTGCCTAATCAAAGCAAGCCCTGGTTAGTTCAGTGGCGTCGGTGATGCATCAGTGATACCAATTCCTACAATTTTCTAAAGGCCACCCTCATAGAGTCATATGACAGAAGTGTATTCTTTAAATCTCTGATTCTGATACTTCATTTGTACTTCAGGGAAAAGCTTTAGAGGGAAATACCGAGACACTGGCAGACAGATGAAACCTCTATTTTTAAAATGTCATGATTCTAAGGCACGATGCAAAGAAGGGGGTGCCACCATCTGTGTGCACTCACTTCAGACTCTAAAGCAAGGTTTGAAGCTGAGGGCCTCCGGAGTGTGTTGTCTTCTGCTGCAAACACAGCATGAAAGAAGCAGAAAATAAGATAACAGGATTTGTGCATTTGTTAAAAAGAAAAAAGAGCTCAGTTCTCGAATGCCTGTATCTTTGCTGTGGCTCAGGACACAGCAAGCCGCCGAGACAGCAGCGTCTCTGGCACTGCTTCTGTGCACGTACTGCTACAGCACTGACACTACTTGTATCTTCCCATCTCCACACTGTCTGCTGTCCACAACGCTTGCTTCACTGCTGCTATCAGGGCAAGAACTGCCTGCCAGGGCCAAGCTGTCTGTTCTCAGTGGGAGCTAGCTGGGAAGGAGTGCCCTCCAGCTCCCAGCCACTAATTAGCCACTAATCTCAGGCACTAGGATTCCCACACACCATGCAGGCTTCCTTTGGTGACTTTTCAATTAGCATCACAACACCCCAAGCTTTGAAGGCTTTGTGTATATTTATCTTTTCTTCCAATTGTCAGGGCCAGCAGACATAAATTAAACCAATTTAAGAGCATCTGTGTATCTATTATTCGGCAGCTATTAGCCTAAACTGACATAGTCCTCTGCCAGCTGACAGACACACTCATATTACCTGGGCGTGACTTACTTGTATTCTTTCACAGAAAATGTGACACATCACATAAGTACTGCTTTAAAACTGGAATTCACTTCTGCATGAGCAGGAGAAACGTCTGCCCTCACTGCACTGATGTGTCCTGTCTAGATGCAGATGATGCAGCTCTGCTGAACGGAGGAGGACAAACCAGCACATCAGTCCCAGACCGAACAGGGACTGTACGCAGTGAACGTTGGGGAGGTTTAGAAGAGGAGCAGCCATGTGGCATGAGGAAAATCCTCTTCTGAAACCAGAGACCAGGCTGAGGAGCCTTACTATGCAGGTAGCAGCACTCACCTACAAACAGACTGAATTCAACCACAGGGGGCCTGATCACTAGCTCACAAAATTAGAAGGATTCTCAGTAGACTCCATCCACTACAGGATCAGGCCTTCTAAAAAAGCAGTATAGTGCGTCAAAGGAGAAAATGATACTTGAGGCTTAGAAAGACCCAAAGCTAGAGGAAGCTGCAGAATTCCTGGGAAAGTGACTGGTCAGTAAAATGCAGGGTAAGCAACTTCCTGGACACAAAGACAATGACTAGACCTACATGTAACAAAAAATTCCAATTCCTTCACGCTGCCATCAAGGATTTGTGCTGGGTGATACAGCAAGCCTGCAGCCAGGTTGCTACTGGTTACTGCTTCATCACTGTTGAAATTTCAGCTCCTGTATTGTCATATCACTCCCATCCATCTCCCAATCCATCCAGCTCCATTGTCATTGCTACCAAACTCCAGTCACTGGAGCCAAGAACTGCTGCTGGGGCAATTCTGTGCATTAACAGGGAATCTCTGAGCAGAGGCATTTCAAAGCACCTTCCTCAGGCTCTAAAGGTTCTCCCTTTTATAGTGTGACTGGTTGTTTAAACTGAGGTAATTGGCATGTGTATAATTGGCCTTGCTGACAATGAAGATTTTCAGATATCCTTAGTCTCCCTTCCCCCTCCCTGCCCTGATGGAAGCTCTGGAACCCAAAGGGAACAGCACAGTTCAAGGGGAAATCCCTGCTCCCCATCCCCCATGTTGCAACGCTGTTTGGAGGGCCATAGCATCAAATTTAACTTCAGGCATCTACTGTCTAAACTTTACAAAATTAGAGCACTAACCAGCTGCGGAGTCACTTCCAAAGCAAAGAATGGATATCTGGCGTAAAGGACAACTTGAGTGAGTAACATTCTTCATAACAACGTCTATAAAAACACCCATATGTACATCCTTCAATGAAAAGATGGTCGTTTCACCTGTGACATATAAAATATCTTATTGACCAGATAACTGCACTCATCTATACACTTGTATGAATTCAGAAGCTTCACTGATACTGCCTGATGCTGATCCTGTCTTGCACTTGCAGAAATTCACCACCACTCCAGCCACTGGAAGAGCTGAAATGTCCAAGAAATGGGTGCTGCCAGAGCTGCTGGTGATGGCACATCTGCTGGTAATGCCAAGAAACATCATGTGGTACAGCCATGTGTGAGACTTTAGGAGAAAAGGGCTGTGCAAATGCTGTAATTAATTCCCTGTGCTTACATTTGGAAGGCTTTACTTCACCCTGAAGAGACTGCTTTGCATGCACTTTCACAATCACTTTAACTCAAAGCTAAAATTGGGTTGCTGCCAAAAGAGGTGGGCCTCTTTCCTTTTGTTGGGTCCAGCATTCCCACAGTTTGGCAATGGACTGATGTGGGGTCAAACCAACCTACGTACCTGCCTGAAAACTAACCCTATTAAAAAAACCAAACCAAATGAAAAGAGGCTTCAGGCAGATGATAGAGCAAGGCTGCTGCTGGGACACCAGAGGGCAGAATTCATGACCAGGGTAAGAGAGAGAAAAAGCCCCTTTGGGCAGCCACACACTCTTCTACCAGGCTCAGCCAACCAGTGGTGATTGTAATGCATTGATTTCTTGGGGGTCTCAAACAGATATGCTTTACTCAATTTCACTGTAAGGAGGAGGGTTGAAGCATGCAGTTATTCCCCCTCACCTTACACACAAGCTCCCAGGATAACTAAGGTTACAGGACCTTCTGACATATTTTTATGTCCTGCTTTTTACTCAAGTTGCTGCCAGCTCATCACTGTGACCTTGGGGATAGATATCACAGGAATCACCGCTGTGGGATGACTTCGCTCCACGTTGTGGTGCCAAGCTCAGTGTCCACCACCTGCACTTCATACACACGTAACACTGAGAAAGATTTCATCAAGAGTTGTAAAACTCTGGTGAGAGAGGACTCCACTCTGCCCAAGGTAAGACATGTCCTTGAAGCCAGACATGATACCACATCATCAGCTGTCCTGTGCAGACGCTGGTGTCAGTTTAGAGTCATCAGTGCAACATTCAAAATTCAACCTATGCTGCACCAAGAGGCTGAACCGATTAGCTCTGATAAAATGAGATAAAGACATTTGGGTTTAAAATATCACATTTCAAATGCAGTTTGTCAATTTTGTGAGTGGAACTCACCCAGAATTTTTCTCCCTCTGTAAGCTCTACCTTCAACTTTGCTAGCGATTTAAACAAAAAAAAAGGGGCAAGGCTAGGTTGAGAAAGGCACCTCACACTCTCTCAGGCTCTGCCTGGGAGCTCACAGGAGGACTGACGGATTCTGCTAGGCGGCAGGTTTAATGAGCAGTTAGGCATGATGATGTTTCAGGGGCTAAGAATCCACAAAGCACTCAATACTCTGGCACATGTTTGTCAAAACATGTATTCCCTGTCTGTGCAGTTTAAAAATAAATGCATTCTAAACTGGGGAACTCACTGGTTTCACTGGGAATGCAAGAATACTTTCCAGGAGTCAGGCTGAGGCATTCAGCAAACTACCCATCTGTATTTGGCATCAGCCTGAGATTTGGGCAAGGGGTAATAAATTCCTGGCTCTGCACCTACTCCCCATATAACCTTTGGCAAGTCTGTTGCTCAAAAACCTCACGTATAAAATGGAGAGGTGCTGCTACCTCCCTGCGTCTTTCCTTGCACGCCTTCCCTGAAAGCTTCACAGGTCAAGAACTCTGGCAGATGGTGCCAGGGCTGAAAGAGTTTAAGCAACTTCTCCCTGATACCAAATGTCTCTGTCTTGGGGCCGGGAGACTGTGTGGCGTCGGTTTAGGCTCCCTCTCACAAAGGTTTCCTGAACCTTTGAAAGTGTCCTCCTGCACCTCGTTCATTCTGGAATGACACAGATTTTATTTACCTTTCTCCCCAAGCACATTAACCACGGTATTGATTATGCAGAGGGGTAACTCATACTTCCAATGGTGTTAAAGCAGGGTCTGCCTTCCCCTTAGAAGTCCTAGTACTCAGAGCAAAGTTTATGGTGAAATAAGGAGCAACATGCACAATTTGCCCCACCCTTCCCTGCAGGGCTATTGCTCATGTGTGGGAGCTAGAGAAAAAAGCAGTGAAGAAATGTAAATGTAAATCTGCCTGCTTTGCCCCTCACACCCAAACACTCCATATAAACAAACAGCCATCTCCAGGTACTGTTTTCAAGGCAAATAGAGACAAGCAAATACTCAACATCTCTGTCTTGGAGCCACGTAAAACTTGTTCACTGCAGAATGCCTTCACCTTGCTTCTTTCTGAAGCTAAAATTTCCACTTACTCGGGAAAAAAGGAAAAGAAATAAAAACGTAAGGGAAAAGCATAGATATTGTAAATCTGTTTAGAGATTTGATTTCTCTACTGAAACAAAGGAGGGGAAAATTGCAGTGCAATTCCTATTTACACATGGTGTCTAGGGCATGACATGTTAAGGAGTTTCTGCATCCTGAACCAACTGAGAAAACATGGATGTTTTATCTGATCCTTTCTTAAACTAGGAACTCAGAGAAACAAAGGTAGGGTAAAAGCAGCCTATGTCACAGCCACATAACATTCCAAGAAGTTGGAATTACATAGTATCTTCAATCTGCATTAAAAGACAATTAAAAAATCAATCGTGAATTAGGCAGTGTAATAGTGCACACAGGTAACAGAGATACTGCAAAGAAAAAATGAGGTGTAAAGCAACTTGGAACCGACCCATCAAAGTGAGGCACTGAGAGCCTGATTTCTGGGTCTGGCTATCCCACAACACATGGGCAAAATGAGATAAGAGTAGTTACCACATCTCCCTGGGTGTCAGGGAAGCCCTTCCAGCAGCGGAGGAATAGCAAAATCTACTTTCGCAGCACTCTGAGTAGAGATAAAGCAGGCTTGTAGGTGCATGCAGGGCATGTGCGTTGTATAAACATGGTATCACTGAGATGGCAAACCTGATAGGAGAGGCTCATGGAGCAGCTGCAGGGGATCTACAACTGGGGTCTTCCCCAAGCCACGGACTAAATGATCTTGAAGCTCCTGAGCACTGAAGAACCAAACCTAGGCAGTGAGGAAGGCCAAGGGTTATGGCAATAAGCTGTGATCCTGCAGTGCCCAGAAATGCTTGATGGAGTAATATTATATACTGCCTTTATGTTTATGAACAAAACCAGTTGGAGGCCTTCTTCTGAAATACTCCTGTATTTCAAAAGAGAATACCAAAAAGTTGTAGAAAGTGACACTACTACACCTGTCTGTAAAAGTACTAAAGGTAGAGCTGACAAAGCTTAAACAGAAACACAGAGACACAGGGTCTGGTGACCTTTCCACAGAACAAGGCACTGCAGAGGTGCCCTGGCTCCAACACTGGTTCCTTTTGTGCCACCAGACAATCCTCTTTATCCTCTGCCCTTCAAATAAAATAACATTTGCTTGCTTCTGAGGGCATCCACAAAGATAAATGAGCAATAGCCCAGTGGCTGTCAACCCCACCTCTTACTCAGCGAATTCTGAAAGCAGCTTTTTCCATTTGCTGTGATTTTTTAAGTACCTTTCTCTTTGATTATAGTACTGACCTATTTTAAGGGGAAACTACACTGATTTTAAGCAAACAGGTTGGTAAGTCCGTGGCCCTGTTTCCCAACTCCTACCGCTAAAGTATTTCTGTGGATTCTATGGGCTGCATTTACTCTAGTTCTTGAGTGTGGGAAAAGTAAACAAGCAATTGTTTATATGCCATCCTTCACCTTCTGCATTCTGGAACACTTAGGCCTATTTTAAGACAGACTGTCGGAGCAAAAAGACACATTTGTCTTGGCATTTAGAATGCTTACTGTTGCAGGGCAATATTTTAGACCTGTGGAGCTTCTCTACTTTTTTAAACTCTCAATGTACTTATAACCAATGCAAAGACATTTGAAGCTCTTGGTTTTGCCCCATGTTGATCACATCCCTATTTCAGGTTCCTTTAAAATGGTGCTCTGTTGGTCGTAATGCTTCAAGGACTGACTGATGTGAGCTGGAGCAGCATCCTTGGTGGCAAACACAGACTTGGCCATTCCCACTCTGCAGTGAGAGCCTTCTGTCTGGACCTCCACGGAACTTGGAGAACACCAGCCCATCTCCCCCAGGCACCCACTGCAGTACCAAGAACAACCGTGGGCTCATTTTGTACAACTGAGGGAATTCTGTGTTATCAAGAGAAAAGAAGGGGAGAAGGTGAGAAGAGGAAAAGAGGAGGGAAGAAGAGAAAAAAAAAAAAAAGAAAAAAGGAGGGAAAAGGAGGTAAAAAAGAAAGAGAAAAAGAGAAAATAAGATAGAGGGGAAAAAAGAAGAGAAAGAAGAAAGGGATAAAGGAAAAAAGAGAAAAAGAAGAAAGAGGAAAAAGAATAAAGAGAAAAAAAGAAAAAGGAGAAAAAAGGTAAACATTTTGATAAAAAGTTGGGTTTAAAGTACCATTGCCAGTTAAAAAATGTTCTAGCAATTAAAAAAAAAATATATATATAGGTATTGGGACAATCTTCTTACATTCCCCAGGAGCCGTTCACAACCTAAACAAACCAACAGCACTTTACTTTCATCTTGAAACAGTTCGAATTAGGATTACTCAAAATGTGTCTATGAATTTGCAATTTTGTTCTATGATGATGCAAAGACCTTGTTAATCAACACAAGAAGCTGGACAAAGCTTTAGGAAGATGCACTCTTAACACTTTTCTCACTGGTCAGGTTATTTACATTCTCTAACTCTGTCCCATAAAGACAGGACACAATTTTAATGTCAGCATAATTAATGTATTTCCAAAGTCTTGGATCCCACGTCACATGAAATTGTCTTTTAGAGATGTCTTCTTACTCTTTTTTGACAGTACAGTTTTATACTAACAGCAAAATTACCATCATTAGGTGACCTGACTATTTTCCCAGTGTTTAAAAACGGTTGAATGAATCACTAAAAAACTCTACCAGGCAGATCAAAGCATCTGCATCATTCTATATTAAATTCTATTGAATTGGTTCCAAAACTGTGAGTAGTCTTTATGAAATAGATTGATACTTTAATGTCTGCTAATCAAGTACGAACCTATAATTCCAACCTATTGTCAGACTTTGCCACCTTCTTACCTGTTTAAATGTCTCAATGTCAATCCTTTCAGGACTGACATACCGTGAGGTATTTTCATCACTAAAAATTACTTCTGTTTTAAGCTGAAACAACATTGTGTGTGCCACACTGCCTCAGTGCAGTGCTGCAGATATACAGGATAGTCATGTTATAACTTTGTCATGTTTCAGAACCATTCAAAATGAGCAAAACAAAAATAAATAAAGCTTCTCCTTTTTTTCCTTACATATTTCCATACTGCTTTGATGAATCTAAAAGAAATGCAAATCAGCATTTCATATAGAAAGTGCCACACTCATCTCCACACTTTACCCTGTGGCCAGGAAATGCTTGATATTCCACGATCCTCCACATGGCTGAGCTGCTGCTGTCATACATGATGCGGAGGTACTTGAGAGCTTGTGGTTGTTAAAAGGCTCCCAGCAGACCTGTTTGGGGAGCACGAATTGCACTTTCCAAACAGCATTACAGAAATCCACGAGTACTTGCCATTAATCACAAAATCTCCTATTCCAACAGTACTTTTATAGTTCATTGTGAAGCATTAAACGTCAACTGTTACCAGGATCATGGTTACTTAGAATCTCTTTCTTGAAGTTAACAGTGCACAGCAATTCATTCTTAGAGCAGAAGAATGACCTGTTTTGGGGTATAGGGTGGCTGCACTGCAATCTTTTCAGCTTATTTTGATGTACACGATGGCTTCATTGAAGTCAGTTGAGGATCAAGGTCTGCACAAATTCCAATATAGTTTCATACAGAGGACTACAAAAGAAGGGCTGTAGGGAAGACTAACAGTAAATGTTGCTTATCACAAAACTAGCTAGTAGGTGGTTGACTTTGAACTTACTGTGAGAGAATACATTTTATATCAGCAGCCATCAGTGACAGAAAGACACAAATAAAAATACGTGGTAATCCCTGCCTACTGAAAACAGTTGTTTTCAAACATCTGCTCCCTCACTGAACTGCTTTACAACACTGTTTTGACATAAATATCTCTCCAACATCTTTTATCTCATAGACTTCTTTTAATAGTTTTCTGGAGTGTATTTTAAGTACTCGGTGCAATTAGTAAGCCTAGTTAAGCCTTATTTGTACACTTGATTTCCTTCACCCAGTGCTGGCAAGTCCAAACGGCATCCACTGCTATGGAGTGAACAGCGTAAACATGGGGTAAAGCTTTAGACAGTTGAATTCTGCACTGGATCCTTACAATGCCACAAAAAACTATCAGCTACTGTGCAAACAAAGAAGCGAGCACAGTATGAAAAACAGTAGCCTGCTATTTTAAATATTTCCTGTACGCTCCAAAGACAAGTCCTAGACTTTCAATAATGTATGGCATGACTATTCCATTTTTGCTCTACACAGCCTTGATTCTACAGGAAGCGAGACTGGTCTGCCCAGAAATAACATTATCTGATGTTTCAATGACTAACAGATTAGTTTATAATAATCTTGTAGATCATGAAGAATGAGCATCAGGCTGGATTAAGGAGGACTTGTTTGACCTGTTCAGCTAGAGGTGGACTCTGACAATTTGATTCCAGCCTGCAGTGTGAAGCAAAAGGCTCATCCAGAAAACGATGAGCCCTATGCCTGCCTTCCTAGTTAAAATAATTTCAGAGTATATTTTTCTACATAAGCAACTCCTAACTAAATAAGAGTTGTCATCTCCAACTACCTCAAATCAAGAGTTCATTACTGCATTTTCCACTTATATTCCTAACTCTGACCTTGGAACTACTCCTAAGACAGTGAGCAGTAATTCAGTCTCCTGACTACCTCATTCTAAGAGAATCTCTCCTGAGAGCAGGCTGCTAAAGGCAGTTTTGTATTTGACCCAGTACTAGAACAACAAACTCCATTTCAGTTTGAGTTACAGTTTGGGTTTGGTCCAGGACTACAGATGGCATCAAATGCAGTTTTCTTTCTTGTAAAATCACATATCAGCAGCATTTCTACCTTGGGGAAGGTGGCATTTTCAAATGTGCTCATCACTGATCTTCATCTCCTTCTTCCTATACATTTCATATGGGAAAAAATGGGGGGGGACAGGAATGAACACACAACAACATCCAAAGGTTTCTTATAATTGAAAAATTAAAAAAGAGAAAGAGGATACCTGAACTGGCGTTAATCCTATTGATGGTGCTCAAACAGGTAACCTTTTCAGGTCTCAACGTTTCTTTCAGCATAACAACTATTTGGGAAAGAAACCTTATCATTTGGGAAAGAAACCTTATCATTTCTACAGTTAACAGGGAGAGCTTCAGTAACTTAAACCATTACAGCATTCTACCACTATTTCTTGAAAACAATATATAGTAATGTATTTGAGCGGTCCAACTTATTTTAAGATTATAAAGAATTCTGTATTCAAAATGACTACACCATTTGCTATGAATAAATTACTCTGTTTCTCTTGTGTTTTATGAAGCCTTATAGCTTCCTCAAAATGTACTATGCAAAACAATTCATACAAGCATCGCCATGAATAATGGCCACATTGGCAGCTTTTGACTGGATTCACAGATTGTATAGTAATGTTTCTTTCCTGTGACTGGTGAATGGAGAAAGAGAATGGCTAACTAATATCTTGTGTTCAATCAAAGGGTCATTGATCTAGGTAAAGTATTTTTCTAATTCTGCTTAGTTAAAGTGACGGAAATCTTAATGGGACTATGTTTAAGCTGACTTAAAACTGATTTATACTGAATTTGTTTGATGTGATTAGTTACTATGAACACAGATAAGGAACGAGACCCAGTAATAGATATTTGTGCCTGATTGTGATCCCACAATACCACAGACTTAGCAGAGTCAAATTTGATTTCAACTGCAGCAGTAGGTAAATGAAGATGAGGCCCCAGACTACAACATGTTTTACCCATATGTATATATGTATGTGTTTCTGTGTATATGCATAATATATTTGGTTATACAAATATGTATTTCCATTAATATCCCTCCTACTACATTCCCCTGTCAAGGGAAATTCCCCTTGTTCAGGAGTTGGACTTGATGATCCTTGAGGATCCCTTCCAACTCAAGGTAGTCTATGATTTTATGAAATCAAAGGTAGAAAATGGAAAATTCCCTTCACATAAGACATTATAAATGTGATGGGTTTGAAATCATTCGAGTAATTGTCTTGCAAAGATGGCTAAGTAGCACAATGGTCTACCCCACATAATGGTGCATTCTTCACACATTCAGCACGATTTGCACAGCAGAGGTTGTCAGCAGTCAAGTTGGATGCCCAGTATAGAAAGCTGTCTCCAGGAGGGCAGGCGGTAGCAGGGAGGATTAGTGCGGTCCTGACCTGTCTCTGATGAAGGAATGGGGACTGAGAATGGGTGACAGCAGGTAAGAGTCTCGTTGCTACCCTTCCGCTCCCTGTTCTCAAACTGACCCAATGATATCCTCTCCCCCACCTTCTCCATCAGGGTCAAAGCTGCTGCCCCCACAGCCTGATCCTGTTGCCCCTTGTAAACCCACTTTGGTTCTCTGGCAAAGTACACAGTAGGTTGTACTGGGCTGAAGGGTGACTGATGGCTCTGCAGCCTTCTCCATTCACTTCATCCCTACATAACAGAGCCTCAATAAACACTCCATTCCGGCTTTTTCATTCTCTTCCAGCTTTCCCCTGCTGACAAAACAGAGCCCTCAACACCCATCACCAACATCCCCCAGTTCAGCTATCGGCTCTCAGATCCACACAGTGGGTGTCATCACCTGGCACCACCTCATCCTGCTGCCGTGAGATGCCTTCTGCATAAAGACATTCACCAACGTCAAACTCAGCTGGTCCAAACCGTTGTAAGGTCAAAAGAAAGCAAAAAGGAAAAAAAAGGTCAAAAAGTCCCCAAACCCAAGAAAAAAAACAATCTTCCAAACTGTCCTGCGAAGGGCGACGCCTCCCTGGGCGTTATTCGACGGCAGCCACAGGCCAGCGGCCGAAGCCGGGGATTTCGGGCACGGAGCAGTCCGACAGATGAGGCAGGCGGACCGCGGCCAGGGGCCGCCTCAGCCTCACGGGGCACCCACGGCCCTGCGCCGCTCCTCGCCCGGCCTCGTCTCCTCGGCGCGGCCGGCCGGG
>VZTA01016286.1:0-69986 GCA_013398855.1 Mohoua ochrocephala | reverse complement strand
GCCACCCCGGCTCCGCCGGCGCCCGGTGCCGAGCGGCCCGGGCCGGGGGTGGGTTGTTTACCCCCGGTGAATAACTCGCACAGGCGATGCCGCGCTCCCGCCATGGCGGCGGGTGGCTCGGCGTGGCGCCTAGAGCCGCCGTGAGGCAGCCAGGCGGGAAGGCCATTTTCCCTGCTCGGGTGATTAGTGTTTCTGCAGGAGGTGGCTGGCCAGAGTTACGGGGTAAGGAAGATGGAGGGCGGGAGGTGGCTGTTTTGTTTTACTGCTGCCCCAGTGCAGGAAGGAGTGCCCCAAACACGGGTGTGATCTCGGCTACGTTTGGTGTTGCTCAGGTGCCAGCCCTGGTTGGGCTCCCCAGAGCCTTTGTGCCAAAGGAGGTGGGGAGGAGGAGCCTGATGTTGGAGAGAGGCTTGGTGACAACCTGCCTGTCAAGGAGTGAAAGAAGGAGATTACCCGACAAAAAAAAACCCCAGCAGAGTTGGCTCTTCTGATAGGGAAGAGACAGGACGGTTCAGAGGGGAAAGATTAAACAAAAATACTAGGCCTGGCCTTTTCAAACATCATCTGACAGTGGGATTGTACAAAGGTAGCTACTGACATGAAATTAAACTGATTTGGGTAGGAGTTGAGAGTGGTGTTCATTTGAGCTGGGATGGGAACTAATGCCTTAGGTGGCCGGATTAGAGCAGTAAATGATTAAAGTGCAAGGAAGGGAATAAGAATAGAGCCCTGAGGGGTGCGGGCAAGTGAAGGAGCAGTTGAAAGAGCAGTCGTTCATTTGGGAGGGGAACCAGATTACTGTGGAAGAGCTGACGAGCAGTGATAGAGGGCATCCCAAAGCAATGGGCAGTTCCAGAACTGCACGAAGGTGAAAAGGGCCCCTAAGTTACTTCCTGGCTAAGCCTAGTTGCCAGTAGTTTCAGCAGCCAGAAACTAGGCTGCGGCAGATCAAGGGCAGTTAATGCGAGTGGGAGGGGAACATGGAAAGGTGGGGGGGGTCAGAAGAACAACTTTGCACCATAGTCGGCTTTGAATCAGAGAAACAGTGGAGAGGAAAGCTAACTCATGTAAGAAACTAGGGTAAAACTAGTTTCCTTCTGGGTCTGGGATGCTACTGAGATACCGGACTATCCTTCCTTTCCAACAGGAACAATATGGCATGCGTGTAATCTTCTGAGACTGGAGCATTAATGCTCTTCATCCCCTGCTCTGTGTAGTGCTGCTGCTGTTACCACTCTGAGGAGCTTAAGAGCAGTGCAGAGCACGCAACCTCAAGTAACAGCACTTGCTCCATTGCAGGTATGCCTGTGATCTGTTTCTGGTTAAGGTGTTTAGAAAATTCATAGGTGATAGGTAAGAGTTTGAAAAGGAAATGAAGAGTAAAGAAATCCCTTGTGCTCTCTATATGCAAGTGTAACATGAGAAGACAAATACATTTGTTTCCTGAAGAGATGACCAGATGGAATGAGATAATAGACTGGTGTGAGGAGTTTGCATGGGAAGGTTTTTGGTGGGTTTTTTTGGTTTTTGATTTTGGTTTTTTTTGTTTTTTTTTAAGGCTCTAATTATATCCAATTAGAACCTAATCCAGGGAGTACATTATTCTCCTCCACATGGCCTTTCTTTTACTTAAAACCAGATCTTCCCTACAGGCAAGACTGGAGAGTGGAGCTCATTATTTCGAAGTCAGTGAATTTGTCAGGGTCATTGGACGTGTTTCTGTGGGGCCTGTGCTACTAGAGTGCTGGTGTAAAGGACTAAGCAGTGGAGGGGATATAGAAAGTGTGGAAAAATACGTTCTGTGGCACTTGCTGGCTTTTCTGGAGAGGTGATAGACCCTGCTGCACTACTGCACAGAGCTGCCTGCAAAGTCTCTCTTGGGAGGGAGCAATAGGGACAGGTTCTGTAGTGCTTTAAGGGAGGAAGGTGGACAGGTGAAAATGCTAAAGAACCAGGTGTTTGATTCTAATGCTAACTGAGGAGCTTGGAAGGGGAGATTATCCTTGAGATAGGTGTACTATCTCCCTGTCTTTCCATTTAGTCTTTCTACCTAGGCTGGGTCTTGCCTGCTTGCTTCCACAAACTCTGGGTCAGGAGAGATAAGGCATGATTGCACATGCGTTTTTCAGAGGTAGTACTGACTTAAGCAGGCTGTGGCCACTTGTTCCTACCTCTGTTCCAGCCTCTCAGCTGTGTCAGTAGAGCTGTTTGTGCAGCTAGAGAACTGGCTCAGAGTTGAGGAGGTTATTTTTGACATCCGTTTTTCATCGGTCTGGGTTCATAGGCAGCGGGGGTGCAAGCAAATGGCAGGTGTTAAGAAAATAACTGTTCAGACTATAATCTCTGCAGAAGGAAATGTGTGTCCCTCCCACTCTGAGTGTTTTAGAGGTCTGTGCTGCTGCTTCTGTTATTATCTGATTTCCAGATCCTTTGAGGGGAGCCTGAGGATTGATCAAGGCTGGGGGACATAGGGTGGGGAGGAGGGAGCATCCTTTTTGCAGGGTGAAAAGATGATTCTAGGGTACACTTCTGAATTTTTAGGCTGAAGTTGTTCTTTGTTAGTGTACAAAAAATGATCACCACAAAACTCCAGAGTCATGGCTCTAGTGCATTAGTGGAGCGAATCAGTGAGCTCACTACTTGTGAGACTTCACTGGGTTTTAGAAATTGACCGTACTTCTGTGAATGAGGAGCAGCAATTGTACAGCAGCAATTGGGATCTGTCTTGCGAATGCCGCAGTTGTGTCCCTGCTGCTCCTGGGGCTGTGTGAAGTCCCGGTGGGCTGGGACAGCAGTTGCAGGAAGGGCAGGCTCGTGGCAGGCCCCAGCACGCTGGCCACCGTGGCTCTCTCTGCGGGCTGCCCTGGCTTTCTGCTGGCTGGCCAGCTGCCTGACTGTCCCCCCATCAGGCTCCCAACAGCTCAGGCTGTGCAGAGACAGTCAGGACACCGGGTAGCCGAGGCTGGGACGTGCTCAGACTGCCCACATAAAGGAGGGCTTGGGGCAGCCTGGGTCTGCAGCGGAGCATGTGCTCGTAGGTAAATAACTGAGTGGAGAGCGAGCCCGTAGGTGGGAATGGGTTCAGACCTGTTCCCATGTGTCAGTGGAGGCATGTTCACATCCAGCTTGCTGCTTGGTAGTATCTGTGGCAGAAGTTGATCTTGGGCTCTTCGCAGTGTAATTTTGATTTACTGCTTTCATAATATTTAACTTAAGCATCTAGTACTATAACACACAAAGGGGGCTTGTCGTTTACAATGTCATTCTGTGTATTGTTCTTAATTTTTTCTTTGAGAGTCAAACACGTTTCCCATCAGCAGATATTGAGTAGCAATTAGGTGGCAATTCACTCAATTTTAATTTTTTTTTCCCCCACGGCCCATTGTGTGAATAGGGCATCCAATGAGCTTAATTTTCCAAAGTGTTACTCATCCGGGAATGAATGGAGAAACAGGAATTAGATGCATTTAGTCTCTTCACTTTTCAAATGTCAGACATGCTGTCACAGATGTTCCCTAGAAAACCATTTCTGTGCAAGAAAGGTGGAAAATCGGTGTGCAGAACCTCATAGAACTTGCAACCATAAGCTTAACTAAGGGCAGTGAGAGTATCAAATGGTTAGGTCTTGCTGTTTACACTGCTGTCTCACTGGTGCTGGAGTCTGAGCCTAGACTGAAGATCAAAGCCGAAGAGGAGGGAGGGGATTTTCCCAGGTCACTTTAACTTGATTGTAATGATCATATAACCTCTTCCCTGTGGAAAGGTTAGCAGGGACATCATCGTCCTTGTTTTGTCTGGGACATCTGAAGGGGAAATGATATTACACCGGTTGACATTTGTTGTCAAACACTTTCACAAATATTAATCCTGTGCAGTGGTTACCTTCAATATTTTTTTTTTTTGTTATTAGGAAGCAGCCAATTAAGCTGCCATTTTTTGTACACACACAAAATAGCACTTTCAAATGCTGATCTAGGAATTAATCCTGGGATGAATCTTCATTAGCTTTTCAATCAGTGATTAGGACAGTATTAGCTAGTTAAGAGAAGTAATTATTTCAGACACCTTAGTATACAGGGATACTGTTCTGTTCTTCTACAGTGTTAGTGTCATAAAAAAGACAATGGTTGCCTACAAAATATTTAATCAAGGAAACCATATTAAGTATATGTGAACTGCGAAGTCAAATATTGCAATATATCTATAGCTTGAGAGTATGTCTCAAAGATCAAAAATTACATATATAGATTTCTTTTATATATATATATTTATCTATTTATAGCTATATATTTATATAAATAGTTTTGTTAACTTTCCTAATTTGGGGAGGCAATGGTATATTCCATAATAATGTATTATTTTAGTAGTTCTGTAAAGTATATATTTGGATTTGTATGCTTTTAAAAAATATTTGTGGGAAATCTTGACTCCCAGGTTTGCTTCTTGAATTCATGTTTTCCTTCTGACTGTGTAAAAGATTTAATATCCTGAAAAAACATCAATTGGCGCTATCAGTGCGGTAACTATTCCATTTCCATTAACTCTGTGGAAGCGGTGAATGAACAAGGACCACGGAGCCAAGGGTCAGGTTAAATTGCAGGAGGTCTGGGCAGCCTTGTCATGACCTGTTTTTAATTTTAAAGCCTGCTTCTAGCTGCTTCAAGTCAGCTAAAACAACCTTGGGTGCTATGCACACTCAGAGTAGGCTTCTTAGGAAAACAGCACGGCCTGCTATGAAGCTGCTAAATAATTGCTAATTCTGATCCGCTCCGTCAGCTCCTGCAGAAGTGCTGTGAGCTTCAGGTTTTCCTCATTTTTTGAGATGTCAGTGATTTTTATTTTTTTTACAAATGTGCTGAAACCTGCCTTTTTTTGAGACTCTTTTTGTCTTGGCTAAAAAAGAAAGGTAACAGGCTTAGTACACAAGTAACAAAAGGCTGTCTGATAGAAATAATATTTAATTACAAGGGAAACAAAAAAATAAATCTGAAATTGTAGGTATAAAAAGTCTGTCTCAGGGTAATTGCCTTCTTGAACTAGTCCTCACTAGGCATTTATTGTATGTATTTAATCCTTGTGCCAGATTTCTTTTTATACTTCCGTTTTGACATAGTTAATAATAAATTTTTTGTCAATGTTAATGAATCACCTATTTGTTTTAATCTCTTTATCACTATTGCATGTTCAAGTTATTTTGGTTCAGAGTAAAAACAAATAAAACTTCTACTAGGCATCTAATTGTTAAGCTAGTCTGTTTTGCCATTCAGTGTTGCTATTCTTAATATATTATTTTACTTCCTCTCAGAGTGTTTAGTAATGGTAAAATAATTTCTTTTAATCATTTCACGTGTGTAATCTTGTTCAGATTTGTCTTGTGCTCAAAAAGTATGATTGTCCCAAAATTGCAGGAGTCCCAAACTTGCATTCATTAGAAGGCAAAATGACTCAGCCTCTTTAATGGGAGTTTTTTCCTTGGTATGGACTTCTGGCTGGGCCAGAGGGCATCTTACCTTTTTGTTTCCTGGTGGTCTAAATGCTTTGATTTTTTTCCTTCACTCTCAATTCATTTGTATATTTATATAGTCACTGGATTGGGTTAAGTACATTTTGGAGACCTGTTGTGCTCCTGGGAACGGTGTGCTTGTCGGCTGTGAAAGACAAAATGCTGAGACACATGGGCCATAATTTTCCTGTTCGTTAAATGTTTATGCTCCTTTGTAGTTTTAACGGAACCCTATTATCTAATTGAAACAACAGTGTTGCAGACTATTTAATTATACCTTTGGCAATAAATCCTCACGAGTCTCAAGGTTTTTTTTAACTAAGTAAATCAAAACTTGCAATGAGCCACACAAGTTGTTGGGATTTTTTGATGGTTGTTTGTTTGTTTGTTTTGTTTTTAACTTGGTGTCTAGGCAAAGTAGTATTCTGAAGGTAGTAAACTTGGGCCAAAACTAACATAGAATCTTTGAAACAATTGGTTTCAAGCACTAGGACTAGCTTTGATTTATACTTCTCTGTAATGTGCACAGGCAGAAATTTATGATCTGGAATCTGAACTTTAACTTACGCAGCTTCTGTGGGATCTGTCCTGCATTTTAAATGGTCAGTACTTCACTTTGTGCCTGTGGATTCATATGTATGTGCGTTAGTTTTAAGACAAATTGCGTGAACATCTGCTCTAGATCTGTTTTATAGTTGTCTTACAGCTGAACTGAGATTTGGGTAAGTGTAAAATAAACTTGCAGAGGGTTTTGGAGCTACTGAAACGTTCGTAAATGATCATACTCTGCCCTCCTTAGCTGTGTCAAAACTGAAATAGGAACTTTTGCTCTCTTTTCCAGTTCTTGGATGTGTCTGGAGCATGCTCCTGTACCTTTTGCCACACCAAATGAAACATGGGTGTTCTACAAGTTCACCATTTCTTTGACGTTGCGCTGGAGGAAAAGCCAGGATGCAGCATAGTGCATGATGCATGTCTGTGTGCAACAGAAGTGGTCCCTTTGGCTAGCATCTTGTTTTGGAATTTGTATTTCTCCCAGCATTTCCAGACAGTTGCCCTGTTCACCTTCTTATTGTGCAACAAAGAAGGATCTTGTGATTAAAAATCCTATGGCCTTGTTGTGCTGGGCTGGGAACGAGGGTGACATGAGTCTATCTTGCCTTTTCCAGTTATTTGACTAGTGGTAAAATTTCTGGATGCTTTATAACAGCTGTATGGACCAAAGCCTCGTATCCCTTCTCTGAAGGAACAGTTTGCAAAGGATGTGTGCAGAAGTGCCTGGTGCTCTTATCTCACCTGTGTAGGAATGGGCAGGTTCAGGCCTGGGCTGAAACCTGGGAATTGGACCTTCTCCCATTCTCCTGCCTCACACACATCCCTTGTGTGTTCCTATCTGGCACCTGGCCTCTGCAGGGAGGGGAAAGTCCTCATGCATTGTCAGGGGGTGAAGAAGTCTGCAGGTATATTCATGGAGCAGCTTGATTGTAACTTTTTTTTTTTTTTTAAAGAACAAATGCAATGTCAAAAAACCCTGTAGTTAAAAAATGGAAACGCCTGGGTTGGGTGCCCACCTTGGCAATTTAAACAATCTGCTTTGGATTTCAAGTTTGAATTTCCTGGGCAAGGCAAAAGATGTGGGGCAGGTAGGAAGAAGCTTTCTTTCCCACTAGTGCTATCCTGATCCCACTGGATCTCAGGATGGAGTGCTGAGCAAATGATGGAGCAGGATGCAGATGTACTTGATGCAGCATGGCTGCATCGGTCTGCTTTATGTTCAGTGGCAGATGTAGCTGAGAAGTTGAGGGCCGCTTGAACTTTGCAAATTCAAGAGAAAGCTCTTGAGCATCAAAATTGCTTTTGAGAGACTGGCAGGCAGGACACCTAGTTTCTGAATAAAAAGAAAGCTCTGATCACCAAGCCTTTTACTGCTGTTCATGAGTGTGTTAATGGGCAATTCTGGTTCATTGTAAGCTCATTCGCAAATTGCATCAAGTTGGGTGAGAATTTGTCTGTAGTAGGATTTTATAGCCCCAAGGGCTGGCTGTTGCATGTTCATTATCTTTAATCCGAGGAAGAACTTGAAAAGCTGGCCCTTTCCATTTAGCTGATTTATTGATGTTAAGTACAATGCACCTCTCCAGTTTACATTGTTATGCTGCAGTAGCTGAAATGAAACAACGTTTTGGACATCTTTATATTTATACACTACACTTGTATAGGTTTTATAAAATTCCATAATTTTAATTTTAAAAAAGTTCAAAAAAATCACCATAACTGCTGTTAATCTGGAAAATGTATGTATGTCTTATGAGAACACACAAATCACGTCGGGTGGTATGAACAGGAAAATCTCTACTAAGCAGTGGGGAGGAAAAAAAGATTTTACAAAATAAAGGCCATCTGAAGTTTAGTCTTGACATAAATTGCTCCAGTGGCAGAGCAATCTAGCTCCTAGCTAGACCATTCCCCAGAAAATACCTTTCATTCTCTCACATTTATTACTGTTGGACATAAAACAGTGGGAACATTTTGCGTTCATGCGGAGCTCAAGCGATAGCTCGAAAGGAAACATTTACTTTTTAGACACAAAGTATCCTGAATTCTTCAGCTTTTTCTCCATGATAAAATGATGGTGTGCTTTCAGCTTGCACCGGTGCATCCCTCACAGCTGTGTTCTGGTTAGCACACATCCTGATTCCCAGATAGAGGGATGGTGGGCTGGCCTGGGTGAGGAATGGGTACAGCAAGGGTTGCTCTTGTTCTCTGCTCTTTAGCAGCTTTTTAGACATGACTGGGGCTACAGCAGGTATTTGCTGGTGTTGCTGGTCAGGTTGAGTGGGAGTCTTGCAATCTTGGCCTATCTTTCTTCCTTAAGTGTGTGGTTCTTGGGAGATGTGGTCACTGATGGATTTGCAGCTTTCGATAAGATCCATAGATCTATGGATCTGCTAATTAATTGCAGGCTCCAAATTAGGCTTTTCATTCAGCTGGGATGGTCAGATTTGCTCTTCAGTGGGATTGCTGTTACTTGTAGGTGTCACTCTTTGTCTTCCACATGGTCCAGGTGCCACCAGAGTCACTCTCCTCCCAAGCAGCTGCCAGCTGTCATCAGTTGCACAGCTGGAACAGCTGGAGTTGCCCTGGCATGGAAGGATGACTGACAAGACCAGGGGAGCTTACCTGTGTAGAGCCTCACTGAAGATGTTGGGTTTTCTTGGCATATATTAAAATATAATGTATTTATCTCCTCTAGTTATGGAGGACTTTGCTACCCCTCTGTCACATTTAGCTGAAATCGTCCAGGAGGTTCAGCAGTTGTGCAAAAAGGAAAGGGAATGTGTGTGTATACACAAGTCTCATTTCTTCAGAGAAACTCTCCCTCTCATCCAAATGACGTTATTTAATAGAGAAGTTTTCTTTAAGTGAGCCCAATTGTTTTGGCTGACTGCTTTGGCTATAATCTTTGAAAGATTGACTATGTTAAATCATGATAATTAGCTCTGACCATTAACCTCCCACAGAGCTGATTACAGGGATAGGGGTGATGAGGAAGTTTTTTATTTTTCTTAGTGCTATTGTTTCAGTCTGTTTGCAGAGTAAACACAATGAGTGTGTCAGTTGATTATGCTTCAGACCATCTCTCAATCCAGAGGAGTCAGATACTTTGTTTTCAGATGTGAAAACCTGAGTTTTAGAAAAAACATGCTCTGGAGAGATGCTGGGAAGGCTCTAGGTCTATGCACCTGTGCCTTTCCAACCATCTCAACTGTTTACTTACCGAGTTGCTGTTTCTAGAGCATTTGTCCCCTTTGCTTTGGCTTCTCCGCAGCACAATCACGTATGCACCTCTGAGAGGCTGCACACTGGTCATTGCTTTCGGATCATCTTGACTAAGTTAGAGCAGCAGAGATTGACTCCTCCCCTCCAGCATTTTCACAGACAAGCACAGCCCAAGTCTTAGAAGGTGTGTTTTTAAAGGGATCTTGCTGTCTGACCGAAATGCTCATAAATCAGTTATGACTGTTGCGTGGCTGCGAGTGCTCCGAGTAACAAAAGGCAGTTATTGATTGTAAGGGAAGATTGCTGCAGGAAGGAGGGCGAGCGGGATTTTGTGCGTTGCAATGGGCAGCCGCCCATATGGTGAAACAGCCCGGATTTAGCTGAAGGGGAGCTTTGTTGAGGAAAGGAGAATCCTTGCTTGGAATAATTGCCTCTGAGCCAGGGAGAATTGACTACTCCAGAGTGGAAAAAGGCACTCAGCTACCTCTGGCACAAACAGCAGGGCTGTTGCAAATCTGATTTGAGTTGCTAACAATAAGGTATTGAAAAGGCAAGCGGATCTAGCAGTTCTCTCTGTATGTCCTTAGGCTCCTAATTTAGGCTCAGATTCACTTGCTGAAGCAAATCTGTAGCAACACAAAAGTATACGTGGAAACAAGAGGGACAAAAATCTTCAGCAAAAGGCCAGGCAGAAAGGTCCTCAAAAAAAAAAAAAAGGACGTTTCAAAAAATCCAGTTGTTTTATGTGAAAGGAAAATAGAACCGGTACTGTAGTTGGCTGAATTTTCCGATACGAAGCTATGAAATGCTCTCTTCCCCCACAGAGCTCATAAAATGGTGCTGTGTACCAGATGGATTATTTTGTTTTTCATTAAATAAAGAAACTTGTAAACAGTGCTCTGTACCATAGAGATTATAATCTCCACCATCCCCCTCCTCTTCCTTAAACACCGGGGCACGCACTTTGCAGGTTGGACTTGCGCCACAGCGGAGTTCTGGCGAAGCCCCAGCCTTCTGCTGGTCACTGCAGCTTGGGGGCCGGGCAAGGCATGCTCCCGGCATCCGAGAGCATTTACTGCGTGGGTTCAGTTGTGCTTTTATCAAATCCTACTTCTGAAAACAAATAAAAGTCTTGTTTGCACAGTTTAAATGCCGCTTTCTGTGCAACAGCAGCAGTTGGTTGGGTTAGATCTGTGGAGCTGGCACCGGTGCAGGTAGGGCAGAGCAGAAAGAGGAGACTGACTACTGAACTGGCTTTTATATAGAAGATAGCAAAAAGTATTTTATGAAGGTCACCAGGAATAACTACTAGTTTTACCAGTTAAGTTGGTATATTTAGTTATTCTGCCATCTCTGCAGCTTTCAAGTTTGTAAGGTGTAATGTATTAAAAGCTTTGTTGTGATCCTTGTAATCTGAGCCACAATTCCTGACAGTGCTCTTGTAACACCCACGAAGCAGCACAAACTTCACTCCGGTATTTCCCTTGCCTAATCTGTTTGCCTACTATCTTATGTAATAGGCCTGCAATTTTTTTTTTTACGTAGTTCTTTTATCAATAAGTTTATTGAACAGTTTGCAAAAGCAGGTGCTATTATCGTCATTTATGTTTCCATTATACTGGAAATTTCAGCCATAGCTGTGGTGCAGCAGCTTCTCGCGCAGTATACACGGGCAGTGGTCAGTTTGTACCACTTTCAGGCTGGAGGAAACTGCTTTGCTGCAAATCCCACTCACTAATGGTCGTGTGTGTGTTGCCATGGGTCTATAACTAGATGCGGTGAGTGATAAAGTGTGAATTGAGACCAAATATGTTGACTTCTGTTCCATCCACTGGACCTATCTATTGCTTCTGTCCTGTTACAGAAAACTCCTCTGAAATTACTGACAAATTGCATTCTAAAAGCAGAGAATAGCTCAATTTTAAGGTGTACCCACTTAATAAATACTGAACTATACTCTTTTTAGGTGAACCCTAGATTAGTATTAGATGCTTTTTCTTGGTTTTCGTTCACGTCTTATGTCAGTTAAATGTCGGATTTTTTTTCCCTTATCAAGTGTACATTTAGCAAAAATACTGGGGCCAAATGTTTTTATATTGTTGCTTCATTTTTTTCCAAATAATTTTAAAATATTTTGGTAGCTCTATCTGTATATTAGTAAAAATACATTTGAATTAGTATCACAAGATCTGCACGCATTTAAATTTTTTTTTAAGTACCAAAGATACCTGATACTGATAAATATTTATGTCACCAAGTGTAATACAGAGATTCTTGCTTGATGTAATCATATAACTTTATTTGAGCTATTTAATGTTCTTTACCGTGCCTTGTGAATAAAGTAATCCCTTCTGGATCACAATTTTATTCTTCCTGTCTATGCAGTAACAAGCGACTTGTGGCCTTAGTGCCAAATGACACTTCATTCAACACCAGACGAGCCTACACCAGTGAAGATGAAGCCTGGAAGTCGTATTTGGAGAATCCCCTAACAGCAGCTACCAAGGCTATGATGAGCATAAATGGTGATGAGGACAGTGCGGCTGCTCTTGGCCTATTGTATGACTATTATAAAGTAGGTAACTCTGTCATTTTCCCTCCCTGCTGCACTAGCAGGGACCACTCTAAGAGGCATTAAAAGCCAGTTTTCAAAGACAGAAGTCACTGAATCTTGTTTTCTCTCTAATATTTCCATCAAGCACCCATTCCATTATAGGAAGCCTGTCTGAAACAGTTTTGATGTATTTAGTTCTGGAGAGAGAAAAACAATATCAGAATTCCCATATTAAGTTTTCTACCATGTTTTCTTTTTGAGCGTAGTGTTCTTCCTCTTCCTTTGCAAGAACATTGGATGATACTTGAAATATTCTTTAAAAAGTGTAAAAGGGGAGGCCTTGTCGGTCCATTTGTAAGTTTGTCTGCTTTTCTGGTTCATTCCACACATGTTTTAGTTTGCTCTTTAACTGGAGTATCTCTCATCTGACAGTTTCCCATGTTATTTTTGTTTGTATAATGATAGCCGTAGGCTGTATACAAACATACGGTGAGGTCTAGCCCTTGCGCTGGAAGTTTGCAGGACAGAAATGGAGCTGGACACAGAGCCAGAGATCTAAGTCAATTTACAGGAAAAGCACTGACACAGTTTCAGTTTGTCATGTTCTAAACCCAGGGCTTTACATACCATTTCGATAACATCTTTTTTATATATATAATTATAGTGTTTAGGTAAAGCTATGTTTGAGATTTTTGCTGAAATCAGAGGAGAGTCCTACAGGATGCATCTCTGTGTAACGTCACTCTGAAACCCATGCTGACCCCTCCATACTCTGCAAACAGAATCAGTGTTGTTTCCCAAGCACTAGAGTGTGAAATTGTTCATTTCACTGTAACTATCTCCATACCCCTGAAGTCAGCTATGGCTGCCTTGGACAGATGATCTTCTGTGAAAGCCAGCACAGCAATGCCAGGTCCCCTTGTAATAAATGAAGAAGTAACAGGAATGGAAATTAAAAGCCTTTGCTTTTAGTATTTATTAGTATAAATGCTTTTAAAGAGTGGACTCCTCTTTTTAATGTCTGCGACATTGAATGTTCAGGAGAAGGGGTTGGAGGCAAGATGCCGTATACCAACCTTATGGTTAAGTATTGTTTTAATTGCTTTGCTGATTATATTTCAAGAGGTGTTCCTTGCTTTTGTGTGGTGGTGTCAGTAGAGAAAACTTTTCCCAGTGAGAAAGAAACAAGGTCCTTTTCAGTGCCAGAGTCTGTGAAATTAATATGGATTCATAAAATCCAGGATGTGTATGAGCATCTGGAGTATTGGCTTCTGTCTTAGTAATACTTTTCTATGCAGCAGTTCATTAATCTGATGGATTTTTATAATAAAACCAGAAAATAGCCATCTCAAAACCGTGTTCTAAAAGACATGTCTGTTCCTTAAAAGACTTGGGGTTCAGGTGGAATAAAGTGGGATTAACATCTCAAAGCCATTTCCAGTATTCAATCATAACTAATTTTGTCATAAATAGGGAAGAAGTATAACTCCTGTTGATACTCCCAAACAGGAACTTAAAACTTAACCTCTGTGCTGTAATGTGGAAGTATAGAGGACTTCCAGCACACCAGACTCTTGAATTGTCCTTATTTATTATCTGGCTCATTTGTTCTGACATGCTAGATAATAATTTTGAAGGACTTTTTCCAGTCAATAGGAATTATTTGAATTTAACTGTTTGGTTTTTTTAACTTTTCCTTTTTCTTCTAGTGATATTTACCTAAACATAGACCCTCATTCAGAGATAAATGTATAATCTTAAAAGGGGAATCAACATATGTAAACTGTGGCTTTTGTCTCAGTTCAAAAATATATGAAGGAGATTTTTTAACCAGCAGGATGCTTAATAGGGAAAGGAGATGTCCCTAAATGAAAGAAAGGCTCTGGCTAGAACTCTGTGACTGCTGCTGTCTTGCAGATATAGTTGATGTTAACATTGGCTACTGTAGTGCACTGTAATAATACTGTTTTTCCTCTAAAGTCAGATAGTTTTCTGATATTTCTTTAAAATATTTAAAGGCAAAAAGCATGACTTTAGCCCATTCTTAGGTCTATTCTTGCTCTTTAATCCTGAGTTAATTGCTGTGATGGAGTGGATATGTCTTCTTGTGCAAAAGATAGATTAGAAGTTTTAGCTCCCAAGTTGCTGGTTCAGCAAGAAAAGAAAAATATGGGCATGGCAGCAACTTTGCCCTTGGTGATTTCATATGTGTGCTGGTGTCAGGAAACCTGTATGTGGGAATACAAATCTTTTAAGTCACTTGGTGTCAATTCTGAGTCTGTCAAGGGGCCAGACTTGACTGGGTTTTTACTTCTCGTAGCTGTTGATGCAATCAGCAAAGCAGAAGTCAGTGTTTCTGATGACATACCAGCATGCCCTGACCTGTCCCCCTACTAGGAAAGGAAGATCTACAAACTTTCCCTAGGCTGGAGTCCTCCACCATCCAGGCTGCTCTCTAACAGGAGGCCTTACCTGATGCTTATGGTTTAATTGAAAAGCCTTTCTTGTCTGAGCTAAAATGGTCTCAGTGCAGAGCTCACCAAAGCATCGAATCTTCCTTCTCATCTTGTTTTATTCAGTGAAAAGTGTGTCTGTGTTTTTGGAATAATATGAGCTTTGATTTTGAGATAGCTTGGCCTAGCTTGATATTCACAAGATAGGACATAAATTAAAGAGTGCTTTGCTCCTGACTGGTGTGCCCAAGAACTAGAAAAGAAGACAATTCCTACATTTTTTCTCTTTGGAAATTTTCTTTCTGTTCACAATCAGTCTCCCAAAGAAAAACAGCTCCTGGCATCTGTGAACTAGACAACACTGATAGAATTACATTTTTCTAGTTGTTTCAGTAGAGCAGTCTGAAGCTGCAAATGCCTGACAGTTGCATTTACCTGACCCCATGCCTGGTGTTGTTCTCAGGTTCCCAGAGATAAAAGGCTGTTGTCTGTTAACAAAGTGAGTGATAATCAAGAAGACCAAGATAAAAGGTACAGTATTATTCAAAATCGTACACCCAGCTACTGAAAGTGTTGATCAGTTGTGAACTGAAGGAACTGTGATAGCCTGAGGGGTTTATGGTTTTCTTTCAAAAGTTAAAAGAATGAAGGCTGTTTTGGGAAGCACATTTTACTCCTCTTTACTTTTAATTGATTAGAAAAAATGTGTAGTATTCTCAAACAAGCAGTTTGCAAAGTAGCAGAGAGTTTCACTCTTTGTTTGTGTTTGGTGGTGGTGTTTTGCTGCTGCTGCTGAGATTAGTAAAATCAGATTATATTGACAGTTGGCTATTGGCTGTTTTTCTTTGTTTTCTTGTAGGGCAAAAAGTGAGTAGTTTGACCTCAGTAACCTCATTTATAGAGTGTTATTTAACATAATTTAGGGTCTGCCCAGAAAATAAAGTAACTCTCTTAAAATCATTTGCTTAGAATGTTTTTCTCACTCCTCTCAGTTTTCAGCTTTTCTCTGTAGGCTAAAAGTGACTTGAGTCAAAGGAAGCTGCCTCCTACTATTAAGACTTGCAGAAAAGAAAGAGTGCATATTTTTGTAGAAAGAATGAAATTTTTACGTAGAAGGTATCTCCATATAAAATTATGATGCAGATGAGCTACACGAGGTTTATTTCAATGTAGCTAATTTGTGACAGCCTTAGATGGTCTCCACTAGCCGTTCATAAGGTGAGTGTTTCAATAGGTAGTAGTACCAATTTACTGTTTCAAAAGAGGCTAAGAAATGTTTTTTGAGGGACAGTTTTTCTTCTACGAACACCAGAGAAATTCCTAAATTGAGTGTGATAGACAAAACTGGCCTTCAGTGGAAAGCCAGGAGAGAGGAAGTGTAGTGTCAGAGCATTTCTCCTGGGTTGAAAACAAAGCAATGTTATACCTACTAAAAGTTTTATGAGTTAACAATTTTATGTCAGTGCAACTACTATCAGCAATCAGATTGCTTTCAACAGCAACTGTGGGTAAATGTGGGAATGCTGCTGAGGTTACCTTGCAGCCACTATAGTTACTGATCTACTCTGCTACAATGGGATTCCTGGGCTTGCTCTTTTAAACGAGCATTGGTACCTTATTGATAGAGTTAAGCAAACAGTAGTGGCCTGTCAACAGCCTGAAAGAACATGCCACCAGCGTATGAATTTTGCTGTTGATATTCTACCTATTTCATGTGCAGAATATCTACTGTGTATTACTCTTTATTCTTATTTTGTGTCTAAAGGCTGTTGCACTGCTGGATTGATTTTGCATCCAAATTATAATCTAAGGCAAGAGCAACCCTGGATACCCAGAATTTATTGTGACAAGTCAAATCAAATGTATTATCTTTCCCCATTTGTGAAAGAGCTCTGGACCTCTCTGCTTGCCTCACAACTTCCTTTGCCTAGTATTTGTTAATGTATTACTTCTTATGGCAGTGGCTTATCAGAACTGAAAAATCTCCTTCCCTGACATCTAAGACCATTAAGCTATTTCAGGAGGAGATTTCCTCTATCAGGACAGTTCATAACACTTTTTGGTTTTGTCTCACAGAAATTGTCTTAATACCACGGAAGCTCAGAATAACTTGAGCGGGGGAGAGAACCGTGTGCAAGTCCTGAAGACAGTGCCAGTTAATCTTTCCTTGAACCAAGATCCTTTGGAGTCGTCCAAAAGGGAATACAACACAAATGTGTCTGGGAGCTCAACGCCCATCACAGGGACCACAGTGACTGTGGTTAAAGCAGAAGAATTCACCCCTGTTTTTATGACCCCACAAACACACTATGCAAGAGGAGAAAATGAGGAGCACCGAGGGGTTATCTTTGAACCATACGAAGTGTCCAACATTGCTCCCCACACAAATTATCTCAAAGATGATCAGCGCAGTACTCCTGACAGTACCTACAGTGACACCTTCAAAGACGGAGGAACAGAAGTAAGTTTTTCACCTCAAATTACCATTTAAGAAGTCAATAAAAAGCTGTAAACAAGATAAGGATATTTGAGCTTGTAAACAAGATAAGGAGGTTTGAACTGTCAACGAGAGCCATTAGAAGAACAGTGATGCTTGTTTCAACAAATTAATTTCTACTCCTTGCTGTGTTTCAGTTTGTTCCCTGATTATAGGGGAGCATCATGAGGCATTTCAGAAGACAGTTTAAAAGACGTTTATTGAAAATTCTGGGAATAATAAATAGTGGGGTTTTTTGTCTTTGGGGATCTTATGTCAAGTAGAAGATAGGTGTCATTCTGAAAGAAGATTTATTTACCATTAACAAGGTCTGCCTTCAGACCTATTCGTAACAGTAGGAAATAGCGGCCACTTTGTAACCGGGAAATTCTAGATTTTCTTTTGAAAGTGCAAACGAGTAGCGACAGCCTCTGCTTCTGGATAAACCCAAGTAATTTATTCAGAAGCTGTTTGTTGCACTAAGCTCTATTCTGCAACACAAGCAAGTGAGAAAAAGTAGCAGAATTAGACTAATAGAGGGGATAGAGAATTCAAAAGGCAAGGAACAACTGCATGTATATGTACAAGAATGAGGAGAAAAAAGGCAAGGAGAGCTCTAACTATTTTACAGTTATGCTGAGTCAAAGTAATATTACAGTCAGCTTTAGTATGGTGAGTACCCTCTGGCTGCTTTTGCCTGCTGCAGAATAATGCAAACAAGCTGGAAATGTGGAAAGGTAAAGACTATTTAAAGCTGACAGTACCTCTGCAAATAATTAGAGATATTAGATGGTAAAACTCCCCTAGGGTTTTTCTCCTCCCAATGCCACAAAATTATAAATGTAGCAAGAGTACAAGGCAAGCTACATTAAGGCTGAGCTCCCTGATTGAGTGTATGAGAAATTTACTGTGTGTTTTTGTACATGTATTATAGAAAAGTACATTGCCTCCATGAGCAGCATAGATCCAGGATGTCCGGAGGTGAAATCTGTTTTCAGATATAGAACACATGTAGGTCAACTAAATGAGTAAATAATGAAGAAATCTAGCTTCCTATTGTAAAATCAGTAGGCTCAAACCTTGGATTAGAGACACTGCTCTGCATTACCAAATCACATTATTTTGGCTATTTTTAATTGTTAGTGGTAAACGGCTCTTCTGGTACCATACTGGGATGCTGTAGCAGAGTGATTCCATTACACGTATTTGTTCTGGGACATGCTGCTGAGAGGTTCCCAAACAGTCCATCTGCTCTGTGCAAAGAGCTGTCAAACATGCAAACTTGTTAAATTTGGACGTAAAAAGGAACTTTACATCTATATGTTGGCTTTGCATTCTAAATTCTGTGTTATAGTAATTTTGTTAAAATGGGAATATATTGTTACATGTTTTTAAAATTATTGGTTAATAACAGGGTGCAGTACTTGTCATCTAGGCTTTCTGTGCAGTCTGTGGAGAAAGAATCAGTTTGAATCTGCTTGCCAAAAGTGGAGTGGTTGTCTAGGTGCACTGACTCCTCTCCATCTCCACCTCCTCTGTTAACTCTGCAAGGAACAATTGAACTCTACCGAACAATTAACTTTAGGTCCCCAGCCATAGTTGTTAGGTGAGTTGTGTGCCGCTCTTGGTGGCCTTCTAACCCCAAGTGTTCACAGGCGTGTGGCACGGGAGCAGGAAGAGCTTTGCCACCCTGCTGCAGCCTCACTCAGCACTGAGCCTGTCCCTTTGTTTTTTCTCAACTGCCCAAACCTCAGGATGTGCTTTGCCTGGCCATGCTCTGACTGCTTCTCCAGCCACTCTTGTGTAGGCACAGCTGGATGAAGCAGGTGTGGGGAGACCATAAGGCAAAATGTCAAAACATACCAAAAGAAACTTAGGCTAAATTAGTATTTAGAAGTAAGAATGCCGCTGTTCTTACTAGTTTTCCGAAGTGCTTGCAAACTATTTCCTAAGTGCTGGTGAGAATGACTGGGTTTGGATTTGCTCTAATGCTTAAATACATTATAAATATATATTTAGAAATGGTTTCAAAACATTTATGGAGTGACTTAGTTGTGTTATACTGAAAGAGTGCTGAGTTTTTAAAGATCGCTGTGGTAGTGAACACTTTGGTCAATCGCTTGCTGTGTTCTTTGGATACGATTTTAACAATTATATAAATATACTCTTCTCATCTCTTTCATTTTCTTGTTTAGCTGTGCTTAGTTTGTTAGTTCTTTATAGTATAAACAAATTCTTTGAGGTTAGGTAAGTAAATTGTGTGTTTTTTACAGTGTTAACCTCTAACCTTCATATAAAATGTGACTAGCATATTAATATTCACTTCAGTTTTTAGGTAGTTTGAGTTTTAATGGGTTGATGGTTTCTTCTGAGTTGTCTTTAAATAAACATAGTTATACTTTTGTTGGTGTTTGCATTTTGATTGTATCAGACAGTATTCAATTGGTCTTATTTTTCAGAAGTATCGGAGTGTGTCTGTGGGGGCTGAAGAATATATTTATGAACAAACAAGGTATGGCATAAGCTCTGCAATGTGTTCACTGGCATCGGGCAGGAATGTATTGAGTAGCTGTCTGTGTCCTCTTCCCACCCTCCCTTTCTTCATGCTGGGGTACCTACAGGGCTCCATTCATGCTGCCAAGCACCAGTCTCCTCTTATTCTCTTGCTCATGTTAGCTCTTGGATCTGGCCAGTTTATATCTTCACCTATTGCCTTCCATCAGCATTGTTTTAAATTATTAACTCCTCTGAAGTCTTCCCGAGATATGCAAGATGAAAACTGTTGAGAGGTTCCCTAGGTAAAAGAGCATAGCTTTGACAGCCAGATCATGAAAAATCTTTTCAGGATGGCAGAATGCACAAGTCAAATGTCCAGGACAGTTGAAAAGCTTCAAGAAAAAGCTTCAAAAATTGAAGTTTGAAAAGAATACTGTTCTCCCTAAGCACAGAAAAATGTGTATGTTGCATGGGCAAACACTGCAGAGTCCCTTTATCTAGTAAAGACTGTAATCACTACAGTTTTTAAGCTGATGCTCCATTTCATGCTTGTGAATGGTTCTGTTGATATCTGAGAGATTACTCTCACTTTAGAAACAGGAACATGCCTATGTAGTTTTTGTGGATTAGGCAAATGACTGCAACTGTGGTAAAGTTTCCTTACAGCTTGATATTTTTTCTGAAGAATGTTAAAACAATCATTAACTGCAGTGAGCTCAGAACTGAGTCATTATATAGGCAGAAGATATGAACCAGGTATTTAGCAAAGGCTGCTCACTTACTACACTGAACATTTGTAAAATTAAATCCTGAAGCATTGATGGTGGTAACAATTCTCACACATTTAAGTCTTTCATGCTATGGCCCAAGTCACGTCAAGAATGAAACTTTTGAATGTTCTTTAAGAAAACTCCCAGAAAAGATATATTTAGTTTACCTGGAAGTGGAAGGCTCAGAAATGAGAATTTCACATTGAAAAAAGAAGTGGTGAATATGAAAGTAACTAGAAGTCTGCTAGAAGATCCCTTAGTGGCTACACAGGGTTTTAGTTGAGACTCATGATGAGGTTCAGAATAGTATTATAATAATACGAGTGACTGCAATAAATTTTAAGAGAGAGTAATCCTTCTGCTCTAGGGCATGCTTTGATTGCCCACTGGAAACAAGAAGAAAACTCTCAAATGGTGCTACACAGAGGCTCCAAAATTGGCCAAGTGCAATGTGTCTGGGATTTACATTTTTTGACTGAAACATACTGAATGCCAGGAAACAGAAGACCAGCCCGTGGCAGACTGTAGGCAGTTCTGTTAAGGCATTGTGGGTGTCTGACTTTGATCTAAGCCCTTCTCAGCGCACATCCTCCTTAGTTCTTCTGTCTGGTGTAAGGTTTTGAGGCACATCTCCCAGGGCACTCAGTGTGCTTTGATGTGTGTCACGAAGTGGTCTCGAGCACACAACATGCAGTCCCTTTGTGTGATGCTAAACCAAGGCTGTGCCCCTACCTCTGCTGCGTGGTCCGTCTGTAGGACAAGTGGTGCAGCAGGGTGGATGCTGGGTCTGCAGCACTGGTGGTGTAGCTCTTCCCGTCCGCTCAGACAGGTTTGCACTTGCCAATGTCAGCAGTGCCTCTGTTCCCCTTGCACACAGGACAGGGGGGCCGTGCCAGCATGCCACAGCAGCGGGGATGGCGGTGCCTTTGTGCTGCCTTCCCTCTGCGTGCAAGAGTCTTCATGGTGGCAGCAGCTGATTGTGTGGAAGCGCCAGTGCTGCCATCGGTGGGTTGGATAGGTAGAGATGAGTGTTTGCTTTTTACCTTAGTTTTGCTTTGATTTGTAACTTTTAAGCAACTAGAAAAATGACTGGATTTCAATTTATAGGCTGAGAAACACTTAAAAATTGTCTTCATTTGATGGAATGATTGCTACTAAACTGAATAATTGATACTAAACTATCTGAAACTTCTTTTGGATGCAAAGACTGGATCTCTTGGGTTTTTCTACCTTCTCTTCAAGTGGGCATTTAAATGTAATTATTATTTATATATTTTGTTGTAGGTTTTTTCCACTGGATAGTTAAAATGTATTTTGTTTTCCCTTTATTTCTATATTGCTATGGCAGTACTATGATGAATTAGGAAGTTAAGGATATACTGTTGTTTTGGACCAACATATTCCTCCTTTTGGTTCTGCTCTGGCACTGCTTAAATACTTTGCTGAGTTAGGACCTTTGTGAAAATACTTCCACAATATTTCCACAGTTCATGAAGACTCCTTGCATTAAGGTTCCTGTGCAGTTTGAAAAAAGATTTTTTTTTTTTTTTGCAAGATCAACATTATTTTCATTTAAGAGAATGTGAGGAGATGCAGGCATCATTTTTATTGGATTATTGTTCAAGCCCATTATTGGAGGAGGTGGCTGAAGAGGCTCAGTGAAAATTGTTTCCAGCTAACAGTTCACTAGTTAATGGAGCCTTAACTTTTCATGGCTTGAGAACTGCTTTGAAGTTGGAAATTTCTTCTGTGAAATAAGGGTCTTTTTAAGATCTAAAATTTCAACACAAGAGCAAACTGTTTTTCCCTGATATTTTTCTAAAGGGAAGTTACTTGATTGAAGATAAAACTAAATGTAGGCACTTCATTCAGTCTGACTAATTTTGAAAAGAAAGCTTATAAAAACCTTGATTTGCATGTTGTCTTTAAACAAATGAACTTACTGTCCCTTCTCTTTGTATTCCTTCTTTGAACTCTGCTGAAAGTAGCAGTTGGACTTTCTGTTCTCTGTGTCCATCTTTTGCAACATGTTTTATTCTGGTTGGGTTTTTTAAAAAATTATTATTTATTTATTTCTCTTTCTGCAACACTTCTAAGTTTAAAATGTCTGTGGAGTTGATGATTTCCTGAAAATCATAGTGAATCCCCTCCTGGTAATTGACACTATCATTGTGGGGTACACAGTCTTATACTTCATAATGGTTCCTTTCAGAGAAAGTACAGGTCCAGCCTTTGATCCAAGAGGCTTACAGTCCAGATAGTTTTACGCTTGATTGCGGGATCTGATGAAGTCGAAAAAAGAAAATTGCAATTTTAAATTGCCATGTGACATTTTCCTGGAATTTTGTTACTAGCTTCTTATGCCTTATACAATGCAATAATTACATAATAAAAGAGAAAAGGAGAAAGTGATATGGATTTTGTGCATGTTTCTCTCCTTGTCTTTTCAGCAGCACTTTTCAGTATACGCTAGAAGCTACCAAGTCTCTGCGTCAAAAGCAAGGGGAAGGACCCATGACCTACTTGAACAAAGGACAGTTCTACGCCATCACCCTGAGCGAGACGGGTGACAACAAATGCTTCCGGCACCCCATCAGCAAAGTCAGGGTATAGTCCCATTTCTTTCCTAGGTGGGAATGGAGCTCCACAGAGAAATGTGGTTGTGGTTGATTGGCTTTTGATTTAATTTTTTCTTGGGGGAAGGACAGAGCAAGCTTATTCTCATACTCAATGTGAAGGTGGGAGAGAACCATATTGATGGTGGTAACAAGTGTTTTGCTGTCCAGTTTTTTCAGAGTGTGATCTTATGAGTTAATGATATACATATCTGCCTCAGTTTATGGTTTGGCAGAGTGGTGATTACACGGATACTGCACTTGACACTGGTGTACTTTTTGCCATGATTAAAGCAAAGAAGTCCGAGATCTGCCGCGTCTACTGTGTATTCCATCTTCACTCACTGGTGCACTTCATCATCTGCTTTCCAGTGCATTTCAGAGAAAACATGAAAAGTTTAATCCATCCTTTGTGACATAAATTTTAAATCATTTTCATTGTATAAGTGTGAGCTTGCACTTGATATTCACCCAGAAGTGTAACAAAATGGATTATTTGCATCTTAGATTCCATGGGTAGAACTGTAGTTTGTGTACTCAGGAACATCTGCCTGGTGAATAGGCCTCCTGATTTCCTTGGTAATGTTTTTGAGTTAACAGATCCTAACCCAGTAACCTTGGAATGAACAATGAGCCCTGTAAATTTTACCCTGAAGCTGGCAGGGCTGCATATGTATGAGGCTGCAAAAGTGTTTCCATCCAAATACATGAAGTACTCTAAAAATGTTGTGACTTTAGTCGAAGGAACCAATGAAAGTCAATGTGAGCAGTGAAGCAGACAACAACCTATATGTTTCTATCATACATGAATTTTAGAGAGACTCTTCTTGAACAGAGGCAATGATTTGGAAACCTGAATTAGCAGTTAATTTTTAGCCTGGTTTCCTGAGGACACGAGGCTGTTGGCTGAATCTGATCTAAGACTTCTGTGTTGCTGCACAATCTCTTTCCCTGCCACCCGTTGCTTCCCATTTTGTGGTTCCAGCTCTAGCACTTGTAGAGCTGAAACAGGAGTCAGGAGCTTGCTGGTCTGACTGAAAACCAGTCCTCATATGCCTGGTTCAGTGCACTGCCACATGTGTTTTGAAGCTGTGGCAGCAGAAGGGTGGAAATTATAATGGAGAGGTGAGACCACATCCTTCTGGAGGATGTAGTTGACAGAAGATTGTGAAACCACGTGCACCTTTCACAATCATGTTATGTTTGCCAGGGGCCTACTCAAGTGACTGTTGAATTTATTGCCAGTTCCATCCAAAGCTAACAGAGGGGCAAGAGGTTTTGAAGGTATTAAACCTCTCCAAGTTCCCTGTAAGTGGCTCATAGAGGAAAACCATTAGTGCTGTCCTTGGTGGAAAAGCTGGTCTGCATGGCCAGTTCTGGTTAGTGCATCAGCTGGCCAGCCACGCACACCTGATGCCCACCCAGTACGTACAGGCATAACTCGGGACTCCTCCACGGTGTGTACTGCCATGTGCCCGTGGAGATAGACATGGAAGATGTGGTGATGGCTCAGCTTTTATAGGTGGAATGCAGAAGGTCACGGAGTACATGAAGGGTTATGGTGGTGACTGTGTGGAGGGACACAGATCATGAATCAGTTGTGATCCAGCTCCTCAGCTTGTAAAACATCTTGATGGTGGTTTTTTAGTGCTTAATGTCTCAGGGTTAAAGGAAGAACAGGGTATTCAAAAGTGAAGTTTTTGTTCTCTGTGATTAGTTTTCACTTAATTTTAACTGGTATGATCATTCTTTCATTGTTTTGTTTGCCTACAGCAGGGCTTTTTCAAAAAGCCTATGTTGGTTGTGTAAAATTTTGCATAAAAATTCAATCTGTTTCCTTTGAGTCACATTTTAACAAAGGGAATTCAGAATGTGAATTGAAAGCCTCAGTAAATAGTTACACTGCATTCGTCATTAAATACGTGTATGCAAGAGTCTTGTTCCCAAGAAGAGTATTTGGACTGTATATGCTAAACTGAAAATGTCCTGCCTTTAGCCAGTGAAGATGACTTTTTAAAACCAAGAATATGATTAAATTTTATTTGGAGTGTCAAGAACATAATCCTGGGCCTTGCATTATTTTACACCTACATTTCTTCTGCCCTGAGTCTTTAAGTACGTTGTAATATTGGACTGATTAAAACCCAGCAATCTTCTATGACCAAAGTACTGGGAGAGGGTGATGACTGGATCAGAATTAGTGGCATATGGGAGATTTTCATTTTTGTGTTCCCGACTATTAATTATTTTAACTAATGTGACTTTGGTGTTGTTTTTCATAGAGTGTGGTCATGGTTGTTTTCAGTGAGGATAAAAACAGAGATGAACAGCTGAAATATTGGAAGTACTGGCATTCCCGGCAGCACACAGCTAAACAGAGAGTCCTTGACATTGGTGAGTGTAAGAAGATCTCCAGATGTTTCAGGGAAGATTTCAGATACGGAAAGCTCTGGTGTCTTGCACAGGAATATGGTGGAATATATTGGCAATGGCTGCAAGGCTTGTACCACAATTTTTAGCAATGGCTCATTCCTCTTAGGACTATGGGGTCTATGGAGCTGGATGGGGACTATGCAGAAGGAATGGTTCTCAGTAGTTACACAGAAGAGCTGCCCCTTGCATGTATATTTAGTGGTGTACCACCTTCTGCAGTTGGGAAGTCAAGGTCTGCACCTCCTCAGGCGTGGCAGAGTGTCTGTTCCCTTTATTTTTTCAAAGGCTGATCCAGTCTTTGATCCAGGAACAGTTATGTTAGCTAATTGATGTGGAATTGCAGCCCGAGAGTGAAGATGTCATCATTGTGGTAACTGCAAAGGAGTGGGCAGGACTCCTACACCCTTAGAGTTTGTCTTGTCAGTGTCAGCAGTGAGGGAGAAACAAGCTCTGCTGTGCTATCCTGAGAGACTTGTTTACCGTTTATCCCGTCTAAAGTATTTGCAAGCCCGTTTCAGCCCCAGCTGTCCTATCCGCACGCTTGGGAGATTTTAGCAGAGGGAGAACATGTACTTGCTGCCAAGGAGCTTGAAGTTGAAGTCGGTGGCAGTGTCTAGACATCAAGCGCTTCTCCCCTCCCACGTGCAGTTTACACATGCAGCCATCTGCACGGATTCCAGTCAAAGGAGTCGGCAAGACCAAAGCAGACAAAGTCTATCTTGTTTTGACCGCCTGAGGGAACCAAACCATTGAGTGGCAGGAATGAGAGGGGGCAGAGAGGGGGGCGAAACCAAAGCCGGGTTACTTGTAGAGAACATTTGGAGACTTCGGGGGCGATTAAACTGGGTGATCAGGGAATCAATCTCCGAGTGGTCCTAATCACTGCAGTGCCTGTAGATTTTCAAATGCTGCAGTTTCCACTGAGACCTGGTGTTATTTAAGGTCAAGTGTATTTTGTCCAAGCAGCTCTTCCAGAATCTCCTCTCTGCCTCTTGTCTTATCATCATTATTCTGGCTGAACTGTTTCATTAACTTCTTTCTTTCCCCACTTCCCCCCATTTTCTTTTCTTGTCCTTTGGGATAAAACCGCCAGCCCAGACCAAGTGACTTTTATCGTGACACATTAAAAGAACAAGCAGGCCACGTCACAGCTGTTTCTGAAGGCTGCCTGGTGTTTTGTGCTAGTCTCTACAAGCTTGTGGTGGTAATGCTCATACCTTTGAAAAGTATGTGCTGAGGAGCTCGCTCCACTGTAGTGCAAACACCCTCTGACTCCACTGCACTTGTGGCGTCCTGGCACATTTCAGTTGCCTTACCCCAACAAGTTAACTTATGATACATATTCTGTAAAATAGCACTCTGCAAAATGAGTGCTGTGCATGAGCTGTGTGTTTGCCTGTGTTAAAGTGAATGTCTTTTTATTTTCCATTAGTTTGAGGTGAAATCGCTCTGTGCTGACTTTTGCGGCACTCTGGTGCGTATTCTTTATTTGGACTGCAAACATGAGCAAAGCACGGTGTAGTAAGGCTTACTGATATAGCACTTCTTGTCAGATATAAGAGCTGTAAGAGCATGGTTCACCTCAGTTTTCAGAAAAAACAGACTTAGATGTTGCTCAGTAGTGTTTTCTTGAGAACAACTGAAATATAGCCATAGCTCTTACAAGTGGGGTATTTCTGAAGTACATTTCATTTTCTTTGGCACTTGCATTATGGCTAACTGGCTTATTAGGCTAGAATGGCTCCCAGTAATTTTTCCCATACAAGTATCAAGCTGCGTTTAGCAAAATCTTCTAGTTTTATCATCGAATGATCTAACTGAGCAACTTAATCCAAATTGGAAGTTGGCCGTGCTTGAACCAGATAACCTCCAGGGGTCCCTTCCATGCAAAATTATATTGAATGGCTCTATGAAGATTTCCCTTTACGTTAAAAATTCAGATCCCTAAAGGGGTCCTCTAAATACTGAGTTAATGTCCAGGCCCTGTGTAGTTAACAAAGAAAATTAAGTGTCTATAACTCTGCATCACCTGCTCCATAGATGTTACTCTTATTTTAATTTGATGTTTGTAGCATGTTTAACATCTGTGAATCTTTCTTAATTGTTTATGAATGCACTTTTAATCTAGAGCATGATGTGGTCCTTAGCAGGCAGAGGATCAAATTAATTTGGGATGCTCTAGTTCTGGGCTCCAGCTGTTCAGCTCTCAGATGGGCGGGGGGACTGTGCTTGTGCTGCTTTCCATAGTGGCAGGGATCTGTCTGTCTGCCTTCTGGCCTGCAGTTATGTTCTGGAGATCAGAGGAAGTAGTGGCTTGCTCCTTCACCCCAGACACAGGGGTCACTGCTTTAATTTGTTTTGTGTACTGGCTGGTGCACCTCCTGGGAGGCAGGGTGCTTGAATGGATTAGGTGCAGTGTCAGCTCTGAGGATGCGTTGATATTAATAAGATAAGCATGTACTTACATGTATGCAAGTCCTTAGTGCTTGAGGAAGAAAACTGAGGGCTTGACACTTATTAAGCAAGAAGGTAAGGTATTTTCCAAAATTTAGGTTATGTACTGTAATGGATTTCTCTGAAGAAGGAGTAAGGTGCGTGTTTACTTGTTTTAGCAGGAATAAGGGAGGCAGGGGGAAAACAGCTATCTTTTTCACAGTGCTGTGACATTGGATCACTAGCTTTTTCTTTTAAAATAATATCAAATAAAGAATACAATACTTAATTGCAGTGGATATTGATTATTTAGAATAAGTACAATAATTTGGCATACTGGAACAGGTTCAAATATGAAGAGTGGGTGTGGAGGCTTTGTGCTCCAAAGAAACTTACCCTTGGTTTTTTTCAGGATAGTTTGTATTATTTATGTGCACAATACAAAAGTATACAAGGATATGTGATACATGATTAGTATTTAACATTAAAAATTTGCCATTGTTTAATATGCAATTTATGCAACAAAAGAGGAAGTAATTCCTGCGCAGCCATTTTTTGCGTATTGAACAACCCTGATTTTCTGGTAACTCACAGCAGGAGAAGAGGAAAATTTGTAGTCACTCTTAACAGCTTTCAAATATTCTGAGGTGTAAATGCTTTCTTAATCACCTGAGGATCCTTCTTTAATTGCCTGTAAATTGAGGGGAATAGGATGCACTTCTGCTTTTTAAAAGCATGTCTCATAGACACTCTGAGATTTGTGTATGGCAATTAAAGGAGAGGCATGTGTTGAGAGAAGGGAAAGGTTGGTGGGATGTGAGGTTCTGACAGCCTTTTAGGAGATGAAAACATGTGTCTTTACGAGACATCTTGTTCATGTCTTTCCAAAGTGCACCTACACAGCACGCCCATATGCAGCAGTCAGTTGCACGAGGCACTTTCTGGTGAATCATAAATTTAAGAGGTGGGTGGATGTGTGCACATGCATATTAAACTACTTATGTGTCTTCTAATTCCTCTCATTTGCATCCCTATGCTGAATTTAGATAGTGAAGCCAATGACTTCAGTTAGAAAGGAGATCCGAGTTCAAGGTGGGAATGAAAAGCCTGCCCGCCCTCTCAAGCACTTTGTTAATTTGCTGCATCACCAAATATCTCGTGCTGTTCCTATGGTCTGAACAGTGATTTTTTTACTGTATCCAAAATCATTCATGTGTCCCAGGGACACAATTTCACTTGCCCAGTGAGATGCCAGCATTCTTGTGTTTCAAATGAGAGAAAAGTATTCTGATTGCCTGCCTCAAACATGAAATAATTCTTCTTGCAGCAATGTTTTTTGTTATAAATGATTTTAAAGCAGTTATTACCTAGAAATTATTTTTTTAGAGACCAACAGTTTAGGCAAAGGAAATGAATATTGAAACAATTTGTGTGTCTCACAGAAGACGAAAACATCCTCTTTCTATAACTGATTACAAAGCTAAGAATCAGCATGCATCTGAAACACAGATTTGGGCAAACTTTAGATCAGGAGCGTAATCTCAGCCCTCTGGCACTGAGTCCAATTACAGCCCTCGAGGGATTCTTAGGAAGTGTTTGTCCTGGAGAGAGTTGTTCCATTCGTGTGAACAATCTGGAAGTTCCTTTAATCAAGCAGATATTACCTGGTATCTCTCTTAATCTGTCATCAAAAAGAAGAAAATGTGTTAAACTGTCCAGCAAAGGGAGAGAAAAGCTGCGCTTGTTCCTCTTTTCAATTATAAAGAAGACTCGGGAGTTGTCAGTTTTACATTGTTTTCCACCCTTACTGTTTTTGCGGGAGGGTTAGTCAACTTTGAAATCTTCCTCCCTCTCGCTTTTCCTTCCTTCCAAAATGCTATTCATTGATGATAATAATAACAGCACTTGGGGAAGAGGTGAGAAGAAGGCGCAGATTTTGTAGTCAGACAAATTAGAAATATTTTTTTTGTTTGTTTGCTGTTTTAGTAGCGTACATACTTCGGAAAAAGAATCTTTGTGGTTTTGGTTCTTTGTGGGGGATTTTTTGTTGGTTTTTGTGGAGTTTTTTGTTTTGTTTTTAATACTATATAAATATTAATCTAGCACCCAGTGCGGTAATTCCTGGGAAAGGTGAAATGCATACTGATGATTTCCTCCAGTGATAGCTCTTAGACTTTTAGAAAGCTTCTTTAGGATTTACCATAATGTTTTTTCTTAATGTCAAGGTTTGAATAGTCCCTTTAAATGCTTCAGTAGTTTTCAGTTAATTTTCCAGTTTTGGCCATTCCTTGGCCAAACTAATGAATGCACTAACTCATTGCCAGTAGAGTCACACTTGCTTCTTTTTGAGAGCCAACAATATTTTGCAAGAACATTAGCTAGTGATATACTATGCATAAGACTCTGGTTGCATTGTATTACCTCTTTGCAATTAAGATTATTCATAATTAATCATAAACAATACAAGAGGTAGTTTTGATGCACTAGACAACCCAGCTTAAGAAGTAAAGAAGTACTATGACTTGTAAAACAGAAGTTTCAAATTTTTTCATGACTCTTTTGGTTTTTTCTTACAGCCGATTACAAGGAGAGTTTTAATACCATTGGGAATATTGAAGAAATTGCATTCAATGCTGTGTCCTTTACTTGGGATGTCAATGAGGAGGCAAAGGTGAGGAAAAGCCATGCAGATGGTATCCCTTTATAATTACCATCCATCGTTAGGCACTGTTCTATTTCTCTCCTTTCTGACAAATAAGAGGGCTTGTTGGTAGGTGCCCAGCCTGAGAAACCGTTAAAGATTTTTTCCTATTTGCAAAGTCAGGTGTAAGACACAAGCTGAGTGTTTTCTTTCTCTAAATTATCAATTTTCTTTCTGCACTATAAACATCTCCAATAATCAATATTCTGTAAGTTAGACTATGCCTTCCCTTGTGTTGGTGCCATTATTTTTTTATATTGTTACACAGACTGTCTTTGCAATTGGGAATGAATGTACTTTTGAGCACTAAGGCTTTTTTTTTACCTTTTTTTTTTAAACATGGTCAAGTACCCTCAGGCATGGGGTTTTTCATTCAGGAATGTGACTGTTAAGTGGGCCTATAAACCAGTACATCAGAACACCTTAACTAGTTTCTTACAGATAAGGTTCCACAAAGGATGTCAGAGTGCTTCAACTGCATGGACTAGTGTGGGAGAAATGAAAAACTGCCGGTAATTATAAGAAGAAGTTGGCCCCCGGAAAGCAAACAACAAGGGAAATAGGCTGTGTAAAATGAGTGGGGGTAATGCAGTACTCTTGGGGATGTAGAGTTAATAAACAGCAAACACTGAACTCGGCAAACTCCTGATACTGTTTTCGTGTTGAATACAAAATGCCCAATGTTCAAGCAATGCTATGAATCTTTCAAATACGGAGACATCTTCATGCACGATTGCCCATTGCATTTCTAACGGCATCGGAGAGATTGCATCGTGTGAGTGAGTCCTCTGAGAAATTGTATCGAGCAGTCCTGATGACTGAACGTGCTGACTGTTTATAGTAACAGGGATTTTCATCTCTGATGCGCATCTTAAAAGAAAAGACAATAGTTCTGAAAATCACCCAGCTCTTTCAAAAGCAGGCCTTGGTAAACAGAGTTGTACTTGGCCCAGTTGCTAATGGGTGCTGTATTTACTCAGGTAACGATTATGTTGTCACCGCCCCAGATATTTCCCTATTATGTGTTTCCATTTCAAAATACAGCTGTATGTTGTCCTCTGCAGTCACAACAGGTGACTGGTGTGTGTGTGATCACCGTACAAGCAAATACAGATTTGGGATCTCCAACACGACAGTCTTTCTCAAGGACCTTTACAGAAGCACTACCAGGGCAGTCTTGTCCCAGGACTGGCAGTTCTCTAAGACATCTGCACTTGCAGCTCCAAGCCAGACTTAGCAAGACCCCATGTTGATCTAGGAACAAGAACGTCACATCCACTACTGTCAGGTGTTAACCTCGGGTGTTTTGTTCTAATCTCACACCGTTCATCTTGCTCTTGCCTCGGGTGCCAGAACATTAAGAACACAACTTTTGCAATGATCACTGGAAATAAAAGAAGCTAAGATTTTTAAAATAAAGACTCTTACTGTTGCTGGATTTAAAAAGTGTTAGGAGTGAAATTTGAGCTGCTTGTATTTCTGCAGGAAATAGTTATTAAAATGCAAATTGGCTTATGCATATTTATCTCGGGGTATCAAATATCTGATCTTTTAGGAGCTTGAACTGTAAATGTATTGATAAAAGAGGGTTCATAACATGCTTTAGTGTTGGGCTATCAAGCATAAATCAGGTTGTACGTGAAAGCTTATCACCTTGTCTGCACTAAAGTGTTCCCCTCCCTACATCTGTATGCGTACATGCTTGCTCCTGTCGGAAAGTCTAATACAATAACTGATTTCACGGGGTCTGGGGATTCCCATAGGATGCCCCTGCCGTGTTGGAAAGCTGTGGGTTCTGAGGCACGTCACTGAAGGCTGTTTTTTCTCTAGCAATTACCTCATCCAAGGGAGATGAAGAATTTCAAGGCATAATTACAGACTCCCTTTTCCTAAGCTTTTTGAATGATGATCTTTCAACTGCCTCCATTGTTTCTGTTCAGTATTGTTTTCCATTTTCACCACAATTTCAAGATGAAAACTTAACCCCCTCAGAGGCACAAAGGCCTTTCTTTTCCAAGTCAGACAAAAGTGGCACACAACAGTTCTTTTCAGGGCCTCTGAGATGGTATGTGATGAAGCACTCTACTGGCCCTGGAAGAAACAAAGAAAACAAACTTCTTGTTGGAAGTGCACAGGGGAGCAATGTGGAAAATCAAACAGAAGCAGTAGAAATCACCTAACCAAATATCTGTCTCTCTCCTGGGAGACTAAATCCCACCTCTTGGAAGACCTATCTTGAGCATCAGATTTCTTACTTTCCTACTCCACCTGGATGGCAGCTGATTTAAAGCTATATTTCTCCTCAGTTGAAGTCAGATTTTTCCTCTCACACGCAAGCAGAGCAGGCCCTCCCCTCAAAGCCCTTCAGCATGCCGGGTGTAAGAGAATGGGTGTGGCAGCCAGGGTCTTCCAGCTACCAGTAAGCCTGCTAAGGGTTGGTAAGGCAGCATCTCGTGGGCCTTAATGGAAGAAGCAGGAATCTAGAGGGTACAGGCACAGGCCTCTCTCTGTTGTCCCAGTAATGTCAATGGAACTGGGCTGTTGGCTCCAGTTCACTGTGCTTGGTGCATCATCTTCCAACTGATGCTTGGCAGAACAAGTCAGTGGAAAGGGAGTCTTGTACAGTGCATGTCAATTCCACAGTGCATGTGGAATAACCACACTATTGCTTTCTGTAGACTAAGGAAACAGCACCAAAGTCAGAAACACTGCTCTGCTAGTGTTTTCTCTGCTGTGCCTGGTTGACAGCAGCAGCCCTCTTGCCTTCTGGCAGAGCAGAGTTAGTCCTGGCACATCCTTACCCTTTTCTGGAACAACATCCTTTTCTGCTGGGGCTGTTATCTAGAGGTCACCGTGGGGCTTGTGGTTCAGAGCAGGTTATAGGGAAATGAGGGGAAGGCTCTATAGCCATGTCAAACTCAGTGCTTTCTTAAGACAAAAATATTGCTGCAAGGGAGCAGAGGTAGGAAAAGAACAGTTTTGTACAATTCATCTTTGTTTCCCTCCTATATTTAATTCTGTTATAAATATGTAACATTTATGGGTAAGGTGATTTGTCGTCTCCCTTTGGTTGAACCCAAATGCTATGTTTGGTATTTTTAAAGGAGTTCTTTAAAAAAAAGATGAGGAAACAAACAGCAATTAACAAGAACTGGCTGACTTTTTAACTCTCTTTTAAAAGTGTCTTTATAATACGCTAGAAGCTAGGTAGTTGCCTTGCTGCTGCCCTATAGAAGATTTTGCTGCAGCACCATCTGGCCAGTTGACAAAGTTCTAGTGGAGGCTCTTGAACAGAGTTCAGCTTCATTTCTGATAGACATTCATCTGTCTACTTGCAGTGTTAGTGCAGACAGAAGTTAGTTTGCAATAAAGATGATTAAAGAGCCAGAATTCTCTTGGTCAAAGGATAATGTATTTGTCATAAATCATCCCAGCTCCTTGAGATACGTCTTCTCTCTAAAAGGTACTTAGCTCATTTAAATTGGCTACAATGGTGTTACTTCTGAAACAATTAATTGTATATTTTTATGGAAAGTACTTTTTAGCCTTAAAACCAAAGATACGACTTCAACGAACAGTTGCTAACAAAAAAATGTCACCTTAAAGAGGCAAACAGTTTTCAGTGATATCAAGAGATGACAGATTTCTGCTAAGCACTGCAACTTGGACATGCAATAAACAGACATGTTGGTGGCTGTGTTATTCAGGCAGGTGCTGGCAGATGCTTTTCAGTGAGTGCAGGAGTTGTGTGCTGAGCAGTTGTTGTGTATACTTGCGTGCAATCATTGTCCTGCTATATTTAACTGAAATGTAGATCTTTAATCCAAAGTATGCTGAAGCCTCTGGGAACCTTTCCAATTATTTAATGAGTTTTGGCATAGCTTATACAGTAATAAGCTGTTTTCAAAGAGTGAGTGATTTGCAGGATTAGCTTCTTGGATACTGTGGGCCAAAGTGAGCTCCAATTCCAGTGGGTACAATGGTAAAATCAAGCTTATAGAGCAGCACTATCTCTAGCAGTGATTTGTATTGTGACTATCCACATTTCTTAAACATTGTTAGTGATACTTAGTACAGGCTTTGACTAGTATAAGAAATTTTTTTTCTTAATTGTGAGTTTCCTTCTCAAGTTACATCAAATTTAGTTTAATTAGGTAGGAAATTAACGTCTTCTCTGCTCTCAAAATGTAAAGGTTGAAGGAAAAGATGCTTCATTTTGGGGAGTTGGTAGCAGAAATTATGTAGCATTAGACTTGGCAGCTACTTTAATAAACCACGTCTGTGTGTGCAAGTGTGCATATATATATATATATGAGTGTATATATCTATGCGAGACATGCACACACACGTGTATATATTAAAGAAGAGTTAACCTGTGGTAGCACATAATGTTGAAATTCAGTGTATACAAATGGCTTGGTAAGTATGCATCTGGGATTCAAAGCAAATGGCATTTTTATGTAGTTGCCGGGGTGTGGTGTGGGTTGAGGAAGCTTCAAAAGAGTAGTGTAAACATTTGCTGGAGACATTTGTATTGAAATAAAACAAAGGTCTTACCTTTGTGTGGGATTTATAAGGTAACGGCTGGTAGGAGAAACTATAAACCCACACTTTCTGTGTATACAGGAATGATGGGATTGATGTTAGTCATTTGAGAGACGAGTCATTTAACTCTTTGTTGTTAGGGTCTGGAGGGAGGAATCTTTTAAAACGGGCTTTTAAAAGACCCGTCGTCCGGGTTCTATGTATTGCCAGTATTTGGTAGAGAAATTGCTTTACATTTCTTATTTTGTGCCATAACACACTCTTCCCTCCTTTCTGCCCTTGGCAGTTTCTGAGACAATGGGAGCCAGAAATGTAAATAGTAATAAAAGGCTTATATTAGAAGTTTCGTAACTGTAGACCTTTAAAGTGTATAGCTGAGAGACCGCAGCAGGAGGCATGTTGGCTGAATTAAATGATAAAAAGGGAAATGCACTTCTGAGCCTTGCTTTCTCTTAAGGCAGCTTACTGTGTTTGTATCTTGTACATCCCTAGTTATGCTGCAGTATTTAACAAACAGTAATTCTCATAATAGCAGCTACACCGAGGAGGAGTGCCATCCCCAAAAGACAGAGTGCTTTTTCTAGACACGCTCTATAACAAACAGAAGAGTTGTGGTTATATTAGGCCACTTGTGAAACTTTCTCAGCACCAAATGTTTCTCAAATTAGTATTTAATTGCCAATGGCATGCCTGAGCTGGAGACTAGATGGGTGGAACTCTGCCATTAATTGCTCTAATCTAAGATATGCTGACATTAAAAAAAAAGACATCACTATAGTGACAACCCAAATGTGTTCCAGATAGCAAAACATTGCTAAAATCCAGTTTGCACAGGAAAAAAAAAATTGTATGTGAATTCAGGTACAATCATAGTCGCTTTTATTAATATAGTTCTAAGACAAGTGTAGACAGGGCTTGGGAGGGAAACAGTGATTTCTCTTCCTGCTGCTGTCATTTCTACTTAACTCTACGTTTTCTAGCCATGTTAATTCTACTATGCAAAAGACCGTAGCAAGGAAGATCTGAAATCTGGGTATCTTCTAAGAAAAGTAGAGCAGCACTGCTTTTCGTGGCTGCCCGTGGAGTTGATTTGACCCTCGTCTCATTGAGAGTGGGAGTACATGCATTATGGACAGGAGCTGGGAAGAGGGGGAAGGAGAATGTTGCAAAGGGCAAAGCAGGCTGTACTTGGACAAATGGCTGAAATCATTGCTGCTCAGAGCAGGTTGCTGCTCTGGGGAGGTGGTTTCTGGTCAGACCAGGGGCGAGAGAAGGGGACTGTCCAGATGTTTCTCCAGGTCCTCTTCTCCACAGCAGCCTGCTGCACTGGTGCAAATCTTTAGTCAGGCAAAGAAAAGAAAGACCCTAAAATAAATAACAGAACCTATGTCCTCTTCCCTTTCCCTCTATACACCCCCATGTTTTCCGAGTCCAAAGTCAATGTGGTGCTTTACAGGAAATCTAATAGAACATTGCATGGAGACAGACAATTTCCCCAGTATGGATGATCTGTGTTAATTCGAATCCATCTGTCTATCTGTGAGGTGCAAATGATATGGCAGAAAGTGTAGTACACTTCATGTGCATGCATGTACAGTCATTGCTCCTCAGAGAGATCCTGATGTATTACAGTGTCAGGACAAGATATTGAGTCTTGCAGCATCTATCTATTATTCATGCTGAATAATCTGTTATTGCTGCATGGGGACTCTTGAAATGATAAAGTCTGTCTCCCCCAGATGCTCCTATTCTGCTCTGTGATTGTGGAGGCAGTGAAAGAGATGACGCAGTGTGTGTAGTTGATTAAGGTGGGACAAGATCTTTTTTTTGCTTCTAAACTGAGTGTACAGCGAGGTTGGGAGACGTACAAACTGCTAGGTAGATGCAAAGCCTGCATGTCTCCTCACGTTTGAACATACATTTTGGGAAATCCCTGTGCAGAAGTATGGGCTAAAATGTAGGGAGACCAGATTCTGTTTTATGCGAGACTTCGTTCCACTGCTGCGTGTTCACACACACTTTAAACCATTGCCCTGACACTATAAATGATTCTGAAGGCAAATGAAAATTCAGGCTGTCATATTTCAAAGGCGTATTTGCCCTATCTACACTTACCTTTGGAGCTGGAGGAGATCAACTTGTAATTTGAAGCAGAAATAACACTATCAGCTTCAAAATCAGAGTTTCACCTAGGGCCTTTCCCTGCCTCCCTCTTCTCCCCGCAGTTAAAGTTCAACTATTTCATTTGTAAATGCAGCTCTGTGATACAATCAGAAGCAGAAAGGAGGGGCCATTAGCTCAGTCAGGCAAACAAGCTGCTCTGGCTCCATCATAAAGACCCTGACTGTAATGTTAACTTCTGCCAGGAGGGTAAAGTATCCCCCACCAGCCCTGCTGGAGCCCTTCTTTATTCTCAGCTGTCTTTCTTAGGGATGTTGCATTCTGATCACTCACACTGTTGGTTTATTTTCCCTGTTTGTGGAATGGAGGGAGAGAAGAGGGGGATGTCCTTCACACTCTTCCTTCAGGAATCCTCCCAGACCCCAGGGGCCTGCTGCCTTCTCCTATGCCCGGTGAAGTGTGCATTTGAGAAGGTCTGTTTGAGAGAGCTGTTTGAGATCTCTTCTTTCCTGAGTGTCCTTATTCTTCTGGAGCAGGTTTCACATCCTCCTGGTTCAGGAGATATGTACTGCTGGTTTTCTCTGTCCTTTTCCTTGGTTCGCAGTTTCGGGGTTTTGTTTTGTTTGGTGTTTTGTTGTTGCTTTTTAAACAAAGGCAAGTGAAAAGTAGAATGAGGTTAATACACAATTGCCCCAAATTATTATGTAATGCACATATTCCTCACTGGGCTGAAAATTAGATTTTGAGTTTTATGCACGCCATCCTGACTGAAAGCTATCGGTGGTATTTCAGTTCATAGTACTCGCTTTACATCGGAATAGTCCTTGGGAGACTTTGGTGGTGGGAGCCCCTTCTCCCAGGTCCTGTACAGATGAGACACACCTTGTCCCATGGTGCCAATTGAGTTAAAGAGAGGGAGATGATTAGTGGCTATCAAGTCGTAAGTTTTTGTTGTAGAAGGAGAGCAAGAGATGGATTTCTGAAGCACAGGCAAGCAGGGGACTTGCTAGCTCAGTTGGTTAAAGCATGATGCTCATAATGCCGAGGTTGTGGGCTCCATCCCTGGATGGATCCTTCATTTAGGAGTTGGACCCAATGATGCTTCTGGGTCTCTTCCAGCTCAGATGAGTCTGTGATTCTCTGAATGCAATGTCAAGTTATGTGGATGCTACGTAACAAAGAGAACTTCTGAGAAGAGGTAGGGAGTAGTTTTATAAATATTTGAAAAACTCCTTCCCAGTTTGAAAGACAGGGTGAGATGCATCTTTAAAATTGAGGGAAGACAGTGAAGGGCCCTTAAAGTGAAACACAGGAGTATCTATTGATTGGGATGGAGAAAGCAGTAGTGTTGATGAGAATGTGAAGAAAAATTTTAAAATAAAAAAGAAGACTAGAGTTTATCCTTGTCCCACTGAATTTGCTTTGTGAGCCGTCAGATGAACAAGCCATACCTAAGGCAGCTGGAAAGGATGAAGCAAGATGATCTGTATTAACAAACAGCGCAAACATACAGAGCAGGTTTGTAGAGTGGGACAAGCAAAGGCTAAAGGCCTGACATCCACGTGAGGCACATATTAGGAGGTTTTATCTCAGATTATCTTTAGTCAGTTCCCATGAACTAAGCAATGATGAGCAGGTGGAGGATCTGAGGAGTGCTCCTAGAACATCTTTCTGGTCTGGCTCTTCCAAAAAGAATCCAATTCATGTATTCTGAGCTCTCTGGTGTGAACCAAAGCATGGTAAGTTGGGACAACCAAATGATTCACCTCAAATGTGAGCTTCTGATCCAAATATAGCTTTCAAGTTTGTCCTTCTTCCCAGCATGGGAGTGTCTTTGCTGGACAGAAGTAGACGATAAATGTGTGAATTACCAGAGCATGCATCATAGCTGAATTAAAGCCTTTTTTTTTTTAATTTCCTCATTTCTTGTCATGTATTTCTGGAAGTTTAGTTGTTGTTTGCACCACATTTTAAAAGTAATCTCTCTGGCACACAGATTTTCATCACAGTGAATTGCTTGAGCACAGACTTCTCCTCACAAAAAGGAGTAAAAGGGCTTCCTTTGATGATTCAGATCGATACTTACAGCTACAACAACCGCAGCAATAAACCTATCCACCGAGCCTACTGCCAGATCAAGGTTTTTTGTGACAAGGTAAGTGGAAAGCACAGTGACCATGGATGAAGGAGGAATCTTGTTATGCAGTTTATTGTTGCCGTATTTTAGACCTAATTAAATGCTGTTTCTTTCCTTAAAGAATTGTATTTTATCATAGCATTTGGACCAGCTGTATCACAAATCTAACAGATTATCATGTAATTATTTTACTGCTTTGCAGCCTTTTGGCCCTGATTCCTCAGCTTGTGAGCAATAGTTGGACTGTTTAAGGGACAGCATGTTATAGGTCATGATTCTGGAATATCAAAAAAGTAATAGAAAGTGCAAACGCAAAGATCTCTACTTGGAAGGTCAGTGCTGATCACAGGCTCATGTAAGTGGCAGTTTGCCCATGTCATCCCTTCTAACTCTTACAGCCAGGATAGGTAGCAGGTTAACTTCCTGTCAGTTTCTCCGACAGAAAAATGCACTTTTGAGTGAGGGTCTGCTAAGCTCTCTCTTATGATGCAGTGGAAAATGGCAAATTCCAGTGACACAGCTGATGGGTTTTCCCCCTCCCTTGCTTACAAACAGTTATTTTAGAAGCTTCAATGGGACTTTTATGTTGCTAGGATTTTCTTATCAAAAGTAAAATACAAAAATATATTAGCCATTCCCATTTTGTAACTCAGTAACTATTTTTTGTGTGTGTTCACACCCTCTTTAGCAAAATTTTGGGGTTTTTGCTATAGTTATGACCGCTCCTTTGTGGGAACTAGTAAGATCTTTCGGCACCCAAACATAGATCATGCCTGAATGAGTTAGACAGTGTCACGGTCAGCTGTGGTGTATCACCAGGCAGAAACAGTTGCTCAGAAATGTTGGCGATGATTCTTCGATGAGAGTGTGACCACTTTTCAGTTTTGTTTAGCATCTGCCAGCTGATGACTTTATCCATGCCGAGAAAGGTCTTTCATGAGGGAGCTGATGTCTGGATTCTAGTCAAGGTTCAGGGATTCGGGAGCCGACATCTATTTAAGTGACCTGGAAATTTATCCAAATTAGTCTTGCCATCCTACAGGTGGGAATAGAAAGACAAGAGGCCATGCCCCAGGCAAAAGGTAACATTAACTTTTTAATGGAAAGGGTAGGAGTTCAACTGTTTCAGGTCTCTGCGTTGCTGCTCCTTCCCCCTTTTCAATTCATTCCCTTGTTGCTGTCTTGACAACGAGATCTTGAGGGCTAATCAGTCAGTTGTGTTAGTGGAGGAAAATCTTTGGAAATAATGAATGTAAATGTATGCACTGAGGTCTTCTTGCAGCCAAATGCTATGCTTTTAATTGTAACTTTGAATGTCAAATATTGAGAGATTTGAAGCTACAGCTGGATGTTAAAAGCTCAGTAAATATCAAAGTAACAAGTCGTTTTCATCTACCTGTTTCTGAAGAGCAATTAGAAAAATTTGAATTATTTAAAAAAAAGGAAGGAAGTTCAGAGCACAAACTTATCAAGGGTGACCTCTATATACAACTGGTGGAGATTTTAAATAATACATGTTCATTGCATCTATTGGCTTAATTGGTGCTTCGAATATCCCAACTAGAAAGCAGGAAATGAATGTTCAGTCTATTAATCAAAACTGTCTCAAAGTAGAAAGAAAGATCACAGGGGTAGTTAAAGTCTTATACACATCAAAAATGTATTGGAAGTGGGAACTGAATGGCTCAAGGGTATTGATAATAGGCTATATATCTGTTTAATATAAATGTATACACACATGTGGAGCTTTTTAACTTAATGTGGGTGTGAAAATGACATGAGCGAATGAAAATTATCGAGGTCTATTCACATGACAGTTTGTGCTAATTGGCACTTCCTAACAGACAAATTCTTGCTTCTCCCCAAACTTATGCTGCCAGATCTTTACCAACATCCCTCTGTCACAGGGCTTTTGTAAGTAAATAAACGTTGGGAGAATTTCCACTTGCTGATGGCACTGGGAGAATTCGTTGTGCTCAGAGGAAGGTAGCTGTTGTGGATGGGTATCCTCATCTTTCTGAGATGTCAAAACAAACGCCTGGCTCTGGTTAAGATGGTGCTAAATGGTTCAGTTTCTCTTGCTGGCCCATGACTCTCCCTCCAGTGACATGGACATAGCTTGCTGCCTCTTTGGGAAAGACCACGAAGCTGAGACTGTTATTTATTGCCCACCTCCTTGTCATGATCAATTAAAGAGGTACTATAGTACCATTAAAAAAACCCAGCAAACATATAATGATCTTTATAAATTCTGAGAGTGGGAACTGCACTGTTATGCCCCAATCTGACAGCCTCAAAGAGAAGCTGATGAGAAAAGTACCTGATTTATTACAATCACCTGGACTAATGGAACTGCACAATAAATTCCTCCTGCCTAAGTATGAAATGCTTTTCATTTTGGAACATAGAAGAAAAAACGTTTCTGTGCCTGAGGTGTTATTACAAATGTTTCTTTCTGCCATGGTGGTGCCTCTTTAGGACCAGTAGGTGTATTTGCATATTCACTTAGATAAATCACAGGTGGAGGTGTCCAGTTTTTAAGAACATTCGCTGACACATTAATGTCTTGTAGCTGAAACACAGCATAGCTGTTGCGGAAAGAGTTATTGTTGAGGAAATAAAACTGCATTTAGCTAAGTGATACATATTATATATATTTTAGTATATATTCTGGCAATTCCTTGGTTTTAATAGTAATTTACATTTAAACTAGAGAGCAATGCCAACTCACATCCAGTATGTGGTTCGTGACATAAATGTATGGAGATAAATGCTGCAAAGGCTGTAAATGTTACTTAACAAATGTTACTTTACCTTACTCCCTATTTGTTCTCCAGTCTTTTGTCCATGTTTATTTTCCAGTAGGCAATCTCCAAAGCATTTGTTACAGTCCACATCTTGTTTTCTCAGTGCAAATTCTCTGCCCTTGCAGTCTTTTTATCATGTGTGGATCACTGATGCTGCATTATAAGAATATAAAATTTTTATTCCTTAAGTAGGTTGTCAGGGAAACTTGCTACCAGGCCTATTTATATTTATATATTGCACGATGCTTTAGCCACTGTGTATAAAAGAACTGGGACTTCAGAGCTATTTGATGTTCTATATGTGATTATCTTTGCTGAAAAGAAGCAGAACTTGACTTGGCAAAAACCATAACGTTGTTCCAAAATCAAATAAATTAATCCAGTTTTCTTTAATCTGAAAAAAATACATGTTCTTTGGAATACATGCAGTTCGTGCATCCTTGTTTTTGGTGTGGAACATCACAGAGAAAATGGACTATCGAAGAGTATTGAGCAACTCTAATTGCCTATTAATCTTCAGCGTTTGAGAGAAGAATGTCTGATGTCTATGTGCCTGCCCAACGAGATGTGGAACGCTTTAGCCTGGAACTAGAAGCAAGTGTACACATGAGCTTCAGAGTGGTGATGGGAGTGGTCCTTGTGATGGCAAGGGCTTTGCCAGGCTGGAGCTAGAATGCATGACTGAAGTTTAAATGAGTTGAAGAATTAGGAAGAAAATACTTTGAATCCGCTGAAATTCGTAGGCTGCATTTTGCTAATGATTAGTAGCAGAAGTACTCCTTGCATGTATACAAAGCCCAGATATCAGTGACAAAATTAAGAACTCATTGCATTATTTCACTGGTCAGAGCATAGTTTATAGTTCCCTATAAGAGGGTTATTTCTTCTGTCCTGAAGATATATGCAAACTGTGGTTTATTAGGTATGTGTCAGATGGCTCAGCTGTCAAAACTATGCAGCAGAAATGCTCTAGTATGCAAAAATCATTTTGTGGTCCATTGTCTCACCTCTGTGATGGTGACGTCCATCATGTGGGCTTGGCTGGCCCCTGCCATGTGCCATGTGGGTTGCTCTGAGCTCAAAAGGGCTGGTAGGCGGTTTAGTGGGTATTGCAATTGCCTCATTTGTGAAGTGGCTGTGGCACAAATAAACACTGGTGAATGGGAATGGCTGCCCAGCTCACGGATTGCCTGCACCCCATAGAACTTGGGGTGTGTTGCCTTGAATGAACGAATGAAGAGAAAGCTGTGAAGCTTCACCAAGTTCATGGTTACAAAAATTATCACAGAAAATCAGTAAAACATATATTTTTAATATGTATAAAAGGCTGAGTCCTCCTCAGTTTCGGCTTTCCTGAGAGGAAACTCGTGCTTGCTGCCATGCATGAGATACTTTGGTGGTTCATCCTGTCCCCGTGAGCAGCAGAGCGGCAGCACTGAGTGGCAAATAGGGCTGTGGCCACCAGGCAGAGCCCTTTGTGCAGCACAGGTTTCTCAGGATGTGCTTTTTGCTGAACAGTGGCTGTGATGTGTATTTTTGCTCCTTTAGAAAGAAGGTGGCCTTAAAGGTTACAAATGTACCCCTAGAAACAATTTCATTAAGTGCATCCCTTGGCTTCTGCGGTTGAGGTCGGTGAATGACAACTGGATTGGGACCTGGTCTGGAGGCCGTATTTCTGTTTGACACATTCATGCTTTTCTAAAGAGCTATTTCTTCCTCCAGCTCTTTCAGCCTCTGGAAATCTACTGATAGATCACAGCCAAGAGTACATCTTTTCTTGCATTCTTTTTAAGCTTGGTTCATTGACTCATGTGTGAATTTTGCCATCTTGAGTGGGTATTTTTTGCTTTCCTTACCTCCCTCCTCTCCCTTTCTATTCAAGAAACTTCTATTTTTAATTTGGAAAAAAATTCTGTAATCTCGCATGCCAACTGTCTGGGAGCATATGGATCTTTATTACCCTTCACAATGTGACGGGTATTATTTATAAAGTAAATTAAGAGAACTTCAAAGGAGGCGTTGTTGCTTTTTATGTCAATAACAAGTTTTATTTTTTAAACTTGTTGAGAGCGTATTTACATAACAGAAGCCTGCAACTTCCCAGGAGTTTCTGGTGCCTAATAGGGCAGTGCTACATTGCTTTCCTATTTCTGGAGAGCTTCTCTCGGTTTGAAATGCCTGTATTTTTCTGTAAGAACTCTTGCAATGTTGGCAAGCTGTCAGCACAGCCTTCTTGGACTGTCAGTTCTCAAAGGCTCTGCACAGCTGGCTGCAGTGGAGCAATGCCACCCCCAGACAAAGTGGGTGGAGGAGAGTTTAGGGAAGACCTCAGCAGAGACATGATGTGAGATGGTAGCAATCCTGCAGGTGTTTTATGTCATTATATACACAAAATGTTTGGCCTGAGCACTCTGTCCATTGCAGAGATGCTGGGCTCGGGGTGCCCTTTGCACAAATTGTGCTGGCATCAGTCCTGCTACAGACTGCACACTGCTGTCCTGGCTCCTCTAAACTAGCATGTGGATATGTTCCCCTTGCTGTCTGCAGCCCTGGGAGCTACTGGATGTGCCAGCCTGAGTCTCAGGCACAGGTGATCCATGCAAAGCCTAGTACCTTCCCATCAGAGTGGACAGATCTGTCTTCAATGGAATAACCAGTTTCTCTTTTAGCATTTCTGATGTGTCTGTTGCTGTAGTTCCAGGCATTGCAGAGTACAGCGCTCACAGTGGTTCCTCTTTGGGTAATATCTGTGCATTGTCTTTTTTGCATCAGGGAGCAGAAAGGAAAATTCGAGACGAAGAGAGAAAGCAGAACAGGAAGAAAGGCAAAGGCCAGGCATCCCAAGCCTCATGTAATAACGGTGAGTAAAGCGGGCCTTTCTGGTCTGGGGCTAAGTCATGCTTCACATGCCTCCTTTCACAACCCTGTGCTTTGTGATCCACCTAGCAGCTGAAGGGAAGTTGAGTGCACTCCCTCTGCAGAAAAAGAGTGATATCACCTTCTTCAAAACAATGGCTGACCTGGATTCCCAGCCAGTTCTCTTCATACCCGATGTTCACTTTGGAAACCTACAAAGAACTGGACAGGTAGGAAATAATGAGATGAGCAGGTGCCCACTTGCCATCTGGCTGCCTCTGCTCTGGGGCAGGTTTTAGGGAAATAAATCACTGTTCCTGGGGGCCGCTTGTTTCAGCTCTCATTTTGGTAAATGCAGTTTTGGCGCATCGCTTATAAAAGACCTTACAAGACACAAGTACCTTTCTGAGTTCTTGGTGTGAAAAAGGAGTTTATGCTCCTTTGACAACTGAATAGTTTGTTTTTGTTACAGTTTTGTCATTCTTTTGCTGGGAAGAAAGAATGAAACAAATAGTCAAGAATTTTTAAATAGAAGGTTGATTTGTGGCTGAAATAAAATCTGGTTTTGAGTGTGCTCTTTGGCTCGGTGAAATGAAGTGCCACCTTGTGGTAGCAGAGATCGCCCGTCGTGTCACAGCTGAAAACAAAGACCCCTTCTTACACGTGTAGGAAGGTCAAGAGTAGAGTCACTGAACAGCACTTACCCATTTTCTGTCGGCATCACCTAGAGATCTGGAAATTCCTTGAAAAAATTATTTTCACTCTTCCAAGTAAAACTCCATCATACTAATGTTAATGCTCAGTATTGGCAGTTATTATCACCAGTAAACACAAGGAAGTCTTTGCTGACTTGACTCTTTTCTACTTTATTGCTTCCTGGGAAGTTGAAAACCTGAATTGGAGGGTCAGCTCTGACAACTTTTTTACTATGAACGTGTTATTTATTAACATTTCAGGGAGTAGAATGAGAGCTTTATGCATGTGTTTATAACAAAAAAAAAATAGTTGCTGAGGAAATTTCATATGCATCTTGCTGAAAAATAGTAAAATGAGGAAGATTAAATGAAACTGAGTGTTGGAATTGTCAATTATTTTGAAGCAGTGAGAATCGTGGTTGAGCAAAGCACAAAGAGCACAGACATTGCAATCGCAGCTGTCGCTGGCTTGTTCTCCCAAACTGGAAAGACGCCCACTCACATATCAGTGCTGGGTACCTTCTGTCCTCGTGGCTTTCAAACCAGAATGTGGATTTGTCTCAAAACAGGAGAAGATGGAAGCATTCCTTAGTATATGTAATCCTGTGAATAATTTTCTAAACTAACTGGAAGATACCCTCATTTCCTAGCTCTTAGGCAGTGTTCAGCTATGTCTGTGATTGCTGTAACTCATAGTTACAGACCTCAGCTTTGCACACACACACCTCTGAGCTGTTTTCATTGCACAGGTTCAGAAGTGAAGGCTCCCAGTGAGAGCTGAGTGTGCTCCAAGTCCTGCCAGCACAAGTGCTGGAGGCCCGCCCGGGGTGGCTTGCCCTGCCCTGCCCTGCCCAGCCCAGCAGGACTGGCTGCGGTGCCCTGTGGCTCCACCCCAGCTTGCACCGCAGCTCAGCAGCTGGAGGGCTGGGGCACTTGTTGGTGCAGACCCGCAGTGTGGGCACGTTGTGAGGATTTTGGCTGACTGTTCTGTAAAGCGTTGGACAACAGACTGGTTTTATACCTCCCCTGCTACTGTCAGCTGCATTTGCCGCTGTTGTAAATTTGGTCCCGGTGACTCTGAGCTATGTGGATTTACACAAAACTGACTTGGGCTTCTGCCTACAGCCTGTGCAAAAAGTGTTCAGCTGTACCATTAGTAATTGTATTTCCATTAGGCCTGTAGTTTAATCTTGTTCTTTATAGTTTAATTAGATTTTCAGATATTGTTAAATACATGCAAAAGCTTGTGAGTGGTGTGGCTTAAACTGTATTAGGGGTAATTTAGGTGAGTAGTGATCTGATTTAGAGGATTGCAAAATAATTGGGAAAATGATATAAACCAGGGAAGAGGGTAATGTCTCTCAAATAAACTTTGATATATTTCCACTAGATGATATTCAACAGCAGTTTCTAGAAGCCCCACTTCTTCCAGATGACAGTTAGAACTAGAGGTGTTTGTGTTTTATAGAAGGAAAAGGATTTTTAACAAATGACAAACTGCGAAACACTTGTTGTCTTTTCTCTCTTTTGAAGTTCTGTTAAGCAAGTGCCTGAGTTTTGGGAATAATTGGTTTTTATTTCCATCCTTCTAGGTTTACTATAATACAGATGATGAGAGAGAAGGGTAAGATATTTATTGTTTTACACGCTTTGCAGTTAACAGGTCGAACTCATAGAAAATTGATACAAAATATAAAATCGGATAAAACTGATCCCCTTTCTCCCCCTTCTCTCATGTTCTCCCATGTAAACTGTCTGCTTTTTATGTGTGTATTTTAATATATTTCCAAGTAAAAGAGCCCTAAGGTTCAATAAAGGGACAGGACAATGTATTTGATAACGAAGTGCCGTCTATGTAAGCATAAGGGTTCTTAAGTAATTTAAAAACCAGGAATTTTTTATTGAAGCACTGAACTTCACTGCATTCCTGAAAGCTGTTTAGCAGTGCACACACGTGTCTGCAACAAATACAGGAATTGCAGAGAGAATGGCCAAGTGCCAGAAGAGAAAGGCAGAAAGAGAACAGAGAACCTGGGAAGGAGGAAGGTTGGAAATGGGAGTACCCCCTATCTGACTTTGGAGGGACTGGAAGAATTGATGAAAGTCCCTCTAATGGTTAGAGATGCCATGAAATCAGGGTTTTAATATGGGTGACTGAACTTCAGGCCACAATGTGTGCCAGCCCCATACTTTTGTAAGTTGCTCGAATCCCCAAGTCTGAGATTCTGGAGTAACATAACTACACTCCCATAAACCTGCAAAAAGTGATCTGTGATAGGGAGTGGCCGAGCAACTGCAGTCGACATTGACTCGAAAACATGAGGTCCTTTTTATTTCTTTTTGAAACTAATGTTCTTCATAAGGCATACAGTGGAATTTGAGATACGAAGGGATTTGTTACACCAAGCAATAACCACCCCCCTTTCCTCAATATTTAAATGGTTAAGGGCCTTTGGGGTTTTCAAATTAGTGCGTAACATCGGAACGTGTTTTCCTGTCACCTGTCCCAGCCAGTCAGTGTCGGCAATTTAAGAGGCCTGGATAGTTCGGATAAGCATCAAAAGCTAAATGCTTGCAGTTTCTGCTTTTGGTGCTACTTGAGTAGCTAGTGGGTGTTGTTGCCAGCGTACAAAGTGAGTAATGACTGTTGCTGTTGTCTCCTCTTCTGCTGTGAGCACAGTTTTACTGTGACATGGTCCCTGTTTTGTGTATTCTAGGAGCAGTGTCCTGGTCAAAAGGATGTTCCGGCCTGTGGAGGAAGAGTTTGGTCCCTCCCCTTTGAAACAAATCAAAGAAGAAGGTCTGAAAAGAGGTAACAGTCAATTCTTAGCAGTTAAAAATAATTCCGTGGGACTCAAACCCTCAAGCTGGGAAGGGCAGGTGTGGCTTGGACAGAGTCAGTTGTTGGATGCTAGTGCAAATATGGGTAGATGGGAGAAGAGATCTTTGCATCTGCCAGTCTATAAGGAGGCATTTTAACAAATACTAGAAATTACTTAAAAGAAAAAATACAAAGGGCTATGCTCTCTCAAGAAGGGATCAGGATACAAGTGTATATAAAAAAAGCTAGAAAGTTTCTTGGTTCTTGGCCAAGCTACATAGTTCAAAAAAGTTCCAGTAGCAAATCTGTGATGGTCTATTTTTAACTTTTGCTCATCTTTTCTGTTCTGTCTGAGATCACAAGCAAATACGCAAGATGCATTGGGTCAAATACAGAGACCTTAACAGGCAAGCTCCTGCTGACTGCAGACTTAGATTGGCTGGAATAAAATCTCAGAAATTTCCTACCCTATTAGACATATAAGACATGGACAGACATCTTCCATCAGATCTAACTGAATTGTTTAAGAGTTTGTTTCCCTTAACTGTTTTTACTGCCCGGGTGGGTATTATTACAGTTATGCTTCATATTCTCTACCAACTCCTTTTCCAGTCTGCTACAAGTGAAGCTTAAGTTGAATAACACTGAAGCAACTGCTTAGGTTGAGCTGTTAAACTTTGCAGTGAAGGTGTTTTTGTCCACAAAGTGTGTTTTGTGTACAGTTACTTCCAGTGCAGTGCCATTGGTGATAACTTCCTACACTGTCACAGTAAAACACCGTGGAGAATATTTGCCATTCCTTCAGTCTCATGAGTTCTGTCATGTAAGTTTATTGACAAACTTAAGTAACTCAAACTTGCAAGTGTTTTGAGGTTCACCTGTCAGGTTGTGAGACAACAAAGCAACAAGGTACAGAAGGGAACTGGGTTTTTCTTAGTTGCACCATTCATAAGACTCCTTTGAGCTTTATAGAAGTGACTTCCCTGCCATGACAAGCCTGCATTTGCAAAGTTTCTATGTTGGTTAGGGTGGTGTGCTTGAACCAAGGGAAGCATAGAAGATTATAGGATGGAGACTGATGTCTTCTTGAAATAAATGTGAACATGTGATTCTTTTAATTAAATCTTAAATTAATCACGTGAGGTCAGCATTGACCACGGACTTGCATTTGGCTGACTCAAGACCTTAGCCAAATTCACATTATCAGGGCTCTATCAAGCAGAAGATGACAGCCAAGAGTGCTACATAAAGAACTCTCATTTCCTGCAATTTCACCTGGGTTTCCCAGCTGGAAGCCTAAGAAGTTGCCTGCAAGGAGGTATTGGTTTGCTTTGATTATTCCTGTCCTTTGCTGTGGTTAGTTGTTTTGATGTCATCCAGGGCTTGCAAGTATTTCAAGGGTAAGATTAGAAAGAAAAAAAAAAAAAATTTTCTGCTGGTGGCAAAACTATGTAAAATGATTAAATCCAGGAGAAGCACAGAACCAGAGAAGCTGGAGTATGCTCTCTTCACATCCCCTTCCTGTTCAGTGTTTCTCTCATCTTGGACTATGCTGGCTTGAGGCCAAGCCTTTTCCAGTGTGGCCTTTGCTCTGGTGAACTTCCTGCCATCCGGAACCCTGGGACTGTGCTGATGGAACGCAGCTCAGCTGAATCTACTCATTTGATAATGCTGTCTTTGCCACAGAACTCATTGGGTATTAAAATGTTTCGTGGTTTTTTTCCCCAGCTTTGCCACATTAGAAGCTTCTTTTCTCAAGATTTATTTGGTACAGCAGAATCAATAACTCCTAGAGAGCAGGTATAGATGGGGTGCTGGTGTAATGTTTGAGGGAGAGCAGGTCTGATAGGTGAAAATATACATTAAAAGCAATGCGATCCCAAGCTCTCTCATTAGCAGAGCAGTGCAGGTAAGTAGCAGCCAGTGAGGTGTCCAAGCCCCGCTGAAGAACTGAAGTGAAAGTGTGTGGCCTCACCTCTGCCTACTGGACCTATTTGTAACATTGTCTGGTGGAAGTAACAATATTAAGGGGCAGCCTTCAAGAAAACAGGTCTGAAGGGGTTTGCAAACAGGGTTCATATTCTCACTCAGGTAGCTGCCTCTTTTTGAATTATTCTTTCATCTCCTTGACCTCTAAGGGAAGTCCAAATGCCCAACACAGAAATGTGAAGTATGTTAATCTGTACCAAATGTGCATTGCAGCTAGTTACTTGGCTAGACTTGGCTTTTTCCTGTTTTGAGTTCTCTGTAGGAGTTTTCAAATCACTTTCCCTTTCAGATTTCTTAGGGAGTTTCCCATTAATTATAAATCCAGCCGCTGAGTTATAGATCAGGTGGATTTCCAGTCCTGTAGTTCTCAGTTTCAAGAAAGTAATTTTTTGTCTAGCTTTTGTCTCTTAGGAAAGTCATGTTAAACTACTCTGAAATATTTTGGATTCATAACAATCGGGGAGTTGATAGCCATCCCTGTGAAGAGTGGCATTCATACTGTCACCAAGGGAATTTGTGCCTGGGCGATAATGAAAACTCCAAATGCGGGAAAGGAAAGCCAAATTACAGCTACCAGCCCTTCTTTCCTTGACTAAGATGTACCATAGCTCCATCAAGAGACCACTTAACAGAGACTGTAGTCATTGTTCATAGAGTGTCAGTCACAGCATTGGTAGTGCCCAGGCTCAGACCTTCCTGATGCCCCAAGTCTTACTGTCTCATTGTGTCCTTAATTTCATTTTCCCACATGGATGTTGTTGTTAACAATTTTAAAAGAGGTGTCTAACTTTGTTCTTCTGCGTTCACGCATAAATCCTCAATTCCGTGGCCTAGCTTCCAAAAGTCTCACGGGTGCAACAGCATCTCTTGCCTTGAGCAAAGGCTGTTTGCCCCGCTGCAGCTTGGTGTACTGGGGCTATTTCTTAAGTAACTAAGGATAAATTTATCTCCCCTATCTTTTGCAATTCTTTTTAACATCTAAAGAATATTAAGGTCTGCAGTGGATTTCAGTGCTGGCAAGAAGGTTAAGAACTAAGATGGGGGAGTAGATCAGACAAATTTGAATTTATCTTTTAACTTTCAGGCAAAAATAGCTCATTACCTTGTACAAGATTTTGCCTTTGTTCCCCTTAAATCTTGTAATTTGTACTATTAGAGCAAGCCCATCTAGATGCTACAGATGTGTTGACAGTAGGATCAGAGGACATAAGTATGAGCTGTGTTACATGGTCACAGTCATTCAGTGGCAGTGCTGCTGCTGAGCCCAGTGGAGCCTTTGCAGCCCCTTTCCCTCCCCTCTGGCTGTGACTCCCACTGCGGCCGCCTCTCTGCTGCTCTGCCAGCACGAAGGCTTGTGGGACTGCATTGTACGCTGAGGCAGGATCTGGTCTGTTTGAGGAATAACTCAAAAAAAGGGTTTTTTTTTCACTCACATCTGCTGTTTGAGAGAGTTTGTCATCCAGGAAAGTTCATTGAGATGAGCCGGAGTAAGAGAGCATAAGGGCAGGGGTGAGACAGGGGCTTCCTAAGGCATCGCTGTCACCAGAAGTCATTTATGGAAAAGTACTCTACTGAATCTCATTTATGGAAAAGTACTCTACTGAATCAAAGCCAGGATTTTCATACCTGTCAGGGAAAGAAAAACCCAACAGCCCCCCATATGCTTATTAATCCTGCCTCTCTGTGTGCATAACAGTAATTCAGGTTCCCCGATATCCTTGTAATAGATCCTTCATTCAGCATAATGTTGCCTGGCCCACCAAGCACAACAGAGATTTAAAGCTCAGCACTGGGATTGTCTAATGTCCCCAGCTTTAACCTTGGAGCAGCTGATTTTTTTTGGTTTTGCTCCTTTCAGATATGTTTGTAAGTGTTAAGGCTGGCAGAGCTCCAGATGTTTGTAAAGCCTGGAGTTACAGGACAACCCACTAGTCACAAGGAAAAGAATTACTGAATTAATATAAGTGTTAGTACTGGTAAAATTAGCCCTTTGTGTGAGTGCTTGTTCATGCAATTAAACATATCAGGCATGGTAAAATTTAACTCCTGGTGTGGAATTTTTTTTTTCTTTTAGTTTTTGACAGTTTAGGTTGTGACCCAAAATTGTCTCAGCTTCTGAGTCCATTAAAAGGGTGTTCTCAGGCTAGGCCCCAAAGAGTTGCTTACAATATGGGTGAAAAGGATGTGGCTCTGCATGCTGTGCTAGCAGTTTTGTGGCTTGTACTTCTGAATTGAGGATGCAAAAAGCCCAACATTGTCCTGCATGTTTGGTTCGTAGGCCAAGTCGGGACTGAACTACCCATGATTTTTTTCCAGTCATTTCAAAACCTGGGCAAAGAACCTACAATTCTGTGCAAATGAGCCTCAGTCTACCCTGCTACAGTCTTGGCCTGAGAATTAACTTCTAAACAAGTGCTTCTATATGAAAAATACCATCATATTTTTTGGTTCATCTGCACATCATCTATTGAGTTACCTAGTGAAGTTATCTTTTGGACCATGAGAATTTGCAGTTTCAAAAGATGCCCTTTTCTATCTTCTAAAAAAAAAAAAAAAAGATGGTTACCAATGTAATTTGTCACACAGACTTGACAGTACATGTGTATTTGTACCTCATGTGCAGCACTGCTATTTGAAAAGGCAGTTTATTTAGGAAACAAAATAAATTGCAGAAATTCTCATTTAACCTGTTCGTATCAGTCATGTGAGATGATGCCTGAAACACATTTTAGTGTCTATGCTTATAAGCTTTGTAGCAGTCTGCTTTGCTTTTGCCATGTTGTAGCAGGTTTCCTTCTTTTACCTGTGCAAGTGTGAAAACGAAAGCTAGAGAGGACAGGGCACTGCATCTGTGGACAACTGACAGCTAGCAGGGCATCTGAGGGAGGAAAAGGAACAGAAATGGCATTTGGGTACCTAAGCATGTGGACACACTGGTAAATGCCTGCCTACCAGCTGTGCTCTTGAATGTCTCCCCTGTAAAATCTCAAATTACTTTGAACTCATTTTTCCCAGTGTTTATTTTCATACTGGTCAGCCATTTGCAGTCATCTGCATGGTAATGTTAGAGAGAACTATTTCTTTACCTTTTCTTTGATTTTGCTCTCAAAGGCACAGCTAAAGGCAACCCAGACTTGCCCTTTGAATGTCCTTTCCCAGCCTTTTAGATGAAACCTGGAGAGGTACAAGCCAAGACGGAGGTTTAAGAAGACCTAGCCTTGTGTGTTTTGTCCTGTGACCAAGGGACAGGGCCCCAGTGCTTTCTAGCTTCTTTCTGTAAATGGAGATTTAGATTCTGGAAGATAGAGATTCTTCACATTAGATTAAATTTGCTGAATTTTCAGTACTGTGTTTTCAATGCAACCATGATGTATTGTCCATGTCTAGGTCACTGATGATATTAAAGGTACATCTTTTTAAGTGCAAACCATCTTCAGTGCTTCACTTTATCTGTCATGGATTAATATTTGCTTTTCTATTCAGTGTGGGGTATTTAATCTGTGAAATTGACTGAACCTGCTCCAAGTTTGATTTTTTTTTTCTATTTCAGTGCTTTTGTATGTGAGGAAGGAGACAGATGAGGTGTTTGATGCTTTGATGCTGAAATCACCCACAGTAAAGGGGCTAATGGAAGCTGTAAGTATCCAATGTCCTCACATTGTTTGTCTTTCTTGGCGAGAAAATCTTGAGGCTCTCCATGTATTATTGAGATAAACTATAGTGTAAAGATGGAATTATTCTCAAGTGTATTTAAAGCATTTCTTGAAGGCTTTCTGGAGCGCAGCTCTGAAATGCTGGCATGTTCCTAGTTCAGTGTAGTCAGCAGGTTACTGGGTTTAAACAGCATCACAGAGCTGATTATTGGAGACCTGAGCCTTGAGGAATAGCAGTAGTTAACCAGTGTCAGGGAAGGAGAGAGGTGCAAGCTTCGTTTTCTGAAATGCTTCTTTCTGAACTGACGGTTCAGAGCCTGTTGAATCTTTTCCTGTAATGCTTATCAGTGTGTTCCCAGCCTGGTTTCCAAGAAGAGGCCCAAGGATGCACCGTTTCGGTGTGAATTTCATATGGCCTTTGTGCAATTGCTGTTCAGCATGTAAGAGGCAGGTGCTGAGTCAGTGCAGACTTGTCATTCATGCATCATCTCAAATTCCTTCTCTAGCCGTCACTTACAGCGTGACCTACCTACCAGTTGCCTCTTTGCTGCTTCTTTGAGTGGAGTTTTTTGCTTGTTATCCATTAGCTGTCATCGTAAGAGTTGCTATTTTCATGTTTAATCCTCTTTATATGAGCTGATGAATTGTGAAATTTGGTAAGGGAAGAGTTAAGAAGTAATCCTGTGTCTCACTGCTTCAGTGGGGGAATGTGAGACTGACATGTGGGATGCTGAGTTGATTTCCAGCCTTGTTTACGTGTAGGGGGGAAGATGGAAATGGATGGAAATGCCCCATGAGAACTCAGCCAAGTGCTAGAAGTGTGTCTATTCGTACTCTCTTAAAACTGTCACAGTATCTTGTTGCATGTACTGAACACTTTTAATGCAGTAAAGATTGAGTTATTCAGTCAATATTTGGCCAGTAGCAGAAGGCAGAGAAAGACTTGTGGGTCGGTGAAGTTGTTTAAAGCACCTGTTTGGATGAGGGTATTTCTGAGGAGAGTCACGGCAGGCTAAGGCCGTCCTACCTGTGCTTCTGCCAATGCTGTTTGTTAGCTGTGACTGCAGCTCAGTTGTCAGGCAGAGCACATGCATAACAAAAGCCAGGCTTTGCTTGAAGAGGCTGCAGACTGATTCATGGTAAGCTGCAACATGATTTCATCTTGTCTTTGTATGGAAGTTAAAAGTATGTTATAATCCTTCTGTAACTGTTCAAGCTAGCATGAATATGTTATCACCAGTAGTCTGTGCCACCCCATGCCTGTTCGCCAGCCTCCATGTAACAAAAACAAAGCTGGTGCAGAAGCAGGAAAGGCTTCTGCATACCTCAGTCAGTGCAGCTGCTGACTCACTGGCATGTTTTCAGCACCGGAGAAATCTAATCTGTTGTAAAATGTCCCAGTTCACTGGAAGGAACACATTCAGAAAATTTTAATTCTCTTTGGTAGGATACTGTGGATCAAACAATGCCAAAAAGCTGTCAAAGTGCATATTCTAAAATATCCTCTCTACAGTCATTGCAGCAAATCATATAATTTTGTAATTGTGCATATCCTAAATGCTCCATTCTAGTCTCAGTATTAAGAATTTAGGAACTGAGCCTCTGAGTATTACAGAACCCCAGATCTGAAAGAGAGCTCCAGGGATCCTCAGTCATACCCTCCTTCTCTGCTTATGGATTTTACTTTTTTTTTTCTTTTCATTAGCCACTATTCCTGGTCTTTGACTTTTTCGTAACTCTGTTATTAATGATACTGTTTTCTTATGTTTATTTTATTCTCATGTATACCCCCATTCCAAAAGAACAATTAGATTCCTTCTCAGATGTCTTTCTTTTGGCAAATATCTAGAGGCTTGGGTTTCAGAAATACTGCATGTCTCAGGAAGTGATGCAGATGTTTGGTTTTCACTAGTCAGTCTTGATCAACAGAAAATAGCAAAACAGTTGCCCATCGCAAAACATCACACATATGTGGCGACTGACCAGCTCTACATCCTGCTTTCGGCCTGATCCAAAGTCAGGATAACTGTGGATCTCAGTGGGTACTCAGTCTTACATTGTGCAAAATTACATATTTATTCAAATTACAGAAGGCAGTTCAAATTGGGAAATTCAAGCATGTCCCAAAGTCTTTCTATAATTAAAAACTCAGTTCAATAGAGCTAGCTTAAACTATTAGATGCCTGCCTATATATGTGATCTTCCAGCCAGTGTAACAGGGCAACAGACTAGACCATTTCATAGAAATAAACTGGCAAAGGTGGTTTCCTGCATGCTTTGACCCACCCAGATATTGCCCTTTCTGGCTTCCTGGCTCCAGCAGAGAGCATTTCTGGTGGCTTGTGCAATCAGACAAACTTGCCATGCCAGGGGACCGCAGCCCAAAGGGACGCCCAGACATCTATTTCAGTGCCACTCCGAAGGCTGTCGCACTGCTTCGGGCATACTAAAGAAAGAAATCTCTCCTCAGAAGATTGACAAATGGGCAGTGGAGATGATAAGGAAAAATATTCCTCCAAATAAAGATATCTTTTAAAAATTTAATGCAGCCTGCTTGGGTTCAGGTGAGAAATCCTGTTGTTTTGTATGGAAGTTGGCAGTGAGTGGTGTTCCCCCTGCGCTGGCAGCAAACACCCTGAGAAGAGGGTGTTAAGTGAGATGCCCTAGCAGATGCTCGCTCTCTCCTTTCTCCGGTTCTGCAGCAGGACTTAGCACATTTGTACTGGAGACTGTGAGGGGGAGGCTCTCCCATACCCCCACTTTGAGCCTTGCTTCCACAGCTTGCCGTTTGGTATAATTGGTTGAATCCCAGGGGTTCCTAAGAAATGTGCTTATTCAGTCAGCTGGAAGTCTTTCGCAAAGCTCACTAATCCCTGCATGTTATATAAATCCTACACCTGTCATAGGCAGTGTGACAGGCAAGGCTTTCTCAGCCTAACCTCTCATAGTTTATGTAGGAAGTGATGTCCCAGAGTCCCAAACTGCTTTGAGCAACATTTGGAGTGCATGAGTGTTAGGTATGCCAAATATCCTAGGGAAGATTTATGCTGGAATGTGCAGAATGCTGTATATTAGCTGCTATTAAGCCTCCTTGGCAAGAAATGTTTTGCTCAGCTTGTTTATTTGCATGCAGTCAGTGAAAAGTGTCTTCAAGTGCTGATCTTTACAATTTCACTAGGATTCAGAGTTAACAACCCAGAGAGGAAGATCCTTTCCTCATGTTCACACAGTTGTGACACTTTCTGCGGTTTCAGGTTGCCGGTTTTTCTCCAATGCCTGTAACAAAGGATTTTTTCAACTGTTTGATGAAATGGAGCCATTGTTATTATTGCTTTACATGAAAACTTAAATTTAGGGGTACAACAGAAGCACAGATACAAAAATTCAACACCAGATTGTTTATCTGATGTCATTCTGCTCATGATAAGCAAAGCCAGAGGATAATAAAGAGTAAAGAACAATGAAACATGCTGGTGCAAGAGAAACCGAAGTAGCAAATACCACCCAAATTTAGTTTGTGTTTTGTTCTCTGCTAGGTGGAAAACTTTGGGAGTGGATGGGTCTATTTGTACCTCATCAGTTATTCCCCTTTCTATTAGCCATAGATGTATGCTGGTGGCCAGAGGAAACTGTTTTCCGTGCAAAAGAAGTTTTATCGGTTCTTGAGAATCTTGGAGTTCTGCTATAGAATGCCTGTCAAGCTGATACCCTTGTGCATTATTAGGGATACTTTTTAAGTACAAAATTGCTTCTTGGCTAAGATGGCAATTATACTATTATAGGTGATGTAGACAAGTATAGTTAATTCTCTCTTTCAGAGAATCTTGGCTGTCTGGATGGGAGCCATGCTTGGTGTTTAACCTGTGGCTCTTTGAATCTGTCCTCGGTGCTGAGTTTATCCATTCCATTTTCTATTTCATGATAATTGCTTTAATGTACTTCTCTAAAATACCTTTTCTCAACCGAAGTCTGAACGCAAGCACAAAGAGAGGATTTCACAGTGACTGATGTTTGCCAGTCTTTAAATGGATTTTTAATTGTGCATTTCAGTTCTCTAATGCAGAAAATAAGTAGTCAGCTATTTAGCTGCAACTACATTTCACCTGGGAAGAGCTGGAAACTTACTTTGCTCAGCAGTAGAGTACCACAGAACGTTAATCACTGGGAAAAAAGAAAGTAATTTTTCTGTAACTATTTTGCCTTTCGGGACAATCCTCTTCTAAAGTGTGAACTGTGAGACCTCAAAGAAGAGTCATAATTTGGAGAGCAAACCTGGCTCAGATGAAGGGCCCAGGGACACCATCTTCATAAGCACACCACCGATTCACTGCAGAATAGTCATCCAAAAAAGTTACTGATACGCTGCTGCAAAGCAATGCCAAAGCATCCCAATGAAGTACTTGTTGGCATGGGTAATTTGTCAGCTAAGTAGCTCTTCCTTCTAAAGTTTTACCGTACTTTCTGCTTTATTGTTTTAGTAGCTGACAAGAAGTTTATTTTACAAGTCCTTTACCTTGATGACACACTTCTCTGTGACATCTCGTTATCTATACACTCAGATGATGTTTTGTGAGCCAAATAGTGTTTTCATTTTGCCACTGTAACAACTAGACCGAGTCACCTTCCCAACAATACAGAAGCTTCTTAGTCCTGTGTGTCGGATGTTGGTAGCCCTCCCACAATAAAAGGTATCTTGAAGATACTTTTCAGACAAAAATACCACCATGGAGAGTCCTGTTAGCTTAACAAACCTTGAAATGTCTTTGAAAAATAGAAATGCACATGTTTTTGTTGTTCCATCAGTCCATCAGCTCCCGTTGGGTTGCCATGTGTCTGCCTTCTGCCTGGTGGGAGAAGCCTTTGCTTCCACGAGCCCAGAAAATCAGATTAAGAAACAACAGAAAGATCAGATTGAAATTCTCTGGTAAAATCTGAAGCTGGGAAGAGCATTGACTCCTTGAGCAGGGTGCTAAGAGGTGCTGGGGCAGTTCTGATGACTCACACCCTATGAAAACTAGAGTAGCCGAGTTTCTGGATGGAGACAATTGTGGGTTTTGATTAAGCTATTCAGGATTATTCCTCCCTAAGTCATCCTTAAATGAAAGCATGATATGATTGTGACTGACTTCTCTGTATAGCTATCCTGTCAAAGTTTGCAGAGATTTTGTTTTAACGTCTTATGTAAGGTAAGAGGTGATAATTTTATATTTCTCATTCATCTTTAGTGATATTTCTTTTATTTTTATTATTTCAGATCTCTGAGAAATATGGGCTGCCAGTTGAAAAGATTGCAAAACTTTATAAGAAGAGCAAAAAGGGGTAAGTTAGTTAACTAACTAACTACGGATCTATTGCAGGATCCTTTAGAAGTACTGAGAGATCCCCGTTATACTTGGGGCCTCATGATGCTGGGCAGCATAAAGTCTTTCAGGAGACATACCCATGTGCTTGAAATTTTCATGTCTATGGAGACCGTAGGGGATGGCAGAGGAGGAAACATGGATCTCCAATCTGTATCTGGCCAGTATTCATAAGCTTACTGTGAAGAAAGAGTTTGTGGATAAGAGATGTGGATAAAGACTGTTTTGTAGACAATATGCTTAATAACATTGTGGAGGGCCAGCATGGGAGATGCCGCCTTTGCTGTCAATGCAGTGTGGGGTTTTCCTGCGGTGTTAGGAAGAAGTAGGCCACTGTCCTACTCTGAAAGACAGGCAGGCAATGTTTGCTGCAGGGGTTTCAGCTGAGTAAATTTAGACATGAACATCACAGCTGGACTTTTAGAATAGCTAGGCTACTGCTTCTTGCCATAAAACTAAATCTCTCCACTTCAACTTTTTTTTTTTAGCTCTATTTAACCACAATATTGTAGCGATGTAATTTAAACCAATCATTTATTTTCAGCTGTAACTCTAGCTTAGGGCATTGTTGTGTCTGGGGATTTCTTTAGCTTTTGAGAAGAAAGGTGAAACTTCTCATGTTTTGCTTCTCTCTAAGTTACGGAAGAAACACTTGGAGGTAAAGAGTGAGGAGAACACTCATAGACACTTCTAAGAGTCATTGCTGAAAGTCTCACATCCAAGCTGAGTTCATTGCTGATAGTCTCACATCCAAGTTCTGAGTCTGTGAGCTGTGTGCAAACCTGTGTGCTTCCCTGTGTTAGCAACTCACACCACCGAGGTGCAGCAGCTCACATGGCATGCCTTAGGAGTAGTATGGAGGTGTCTCTGTGGGGGACAGGCATGGGAAGCACCAGCTAGCTGCATCTGCCAGAGATCTGAAATGCAGCTCAGCTGTAGGTAGCCTAAGTGTGTTAACATCCCAGCACTGGCTTCTCTTACCTCAGCTACTCTGGCAAGGAGCAGCCTCTAATCCAAAGGCTATAAGGGACTACGGGGCAGATCTTGATAATAATTCCCGCTAGTGGTGCTGTATTGGCCTGTGCTGGAGTCTGGTTCTGTGTTGTAGAGAAGCGAGCGCATGTGGCAGAGTGCACAGCTTTCCCTTTCAGTACATAAAAACATATGGTACATAAAAACATTGATTTCTGCCTTTTTCACCAGTATTCTGGTAAACATGGATGACAACATTATTGAGCACTACTCCAACGAGGACACGTTCATCCTGCACATGGAGAGCATGGTTGAAGGCTTCAAGATCACACTGACAGAGATCTAGCCTCAGGCAGAGCCTTTTTGTAAGGAACCACAGCATTTCATCCTTCTTGGAAAACAGAAGATTCCCCGTGAACTTGACAGACGTTGATCAGAGAAACTGTTACAAGACTGCATTGAAAATATTGTCCATTCTGCACATGCGCACCCACTGCATATAGACTTGGGTTTGTCAAGCACAAGGCCACTCACGTTAACCTGGTCCCTTATTTATTGTTCCCCACTCTCTAGTGTACAAGCAGTTACCAGCCCCCAGATTTGTAACCAGATGACCCACTGCAAATGTGAAATGCAGCATTTTAATCCATGCTTCAGTGTGGATAAGCTCATTCTAAAACATGTTAAGTAACTATGCTGGTCTAGTTTCAGAAATCTGGTATAAATCACTTTACCAGTAGTTGTCTCCGTCATTGCTAAAAATCTGTTGCAGTGCTAAAGATGGGGAAAGTGGCTGACAGTTCACTTGCTCAGACTGATCCATATCTCTCTATACTGTATAGTCTTGCCAAATACCTCTGGTAGTTCTCAGCACGTAGCAATGAGGACTTGTAAGTAAGGCATTCAGCTACAAATGTCACTTGTAAGTAAATGGTAAAGAAACCATTTTAACCTTGTATATAATGTTTATAATATGCAATAATATATTTTAACTACTGTATGTGGGCAAGTTTACTGCCACTATGTTTTTGTATGTATTTGGTTTAGGGTTTAATAGAATCTTTCCTAGAGAAGTAAATTGCTGCAATCTCTTAAGAAGTGTGTACTGAGAAGCTGATAACTGAATCTGTGCTCCTATGCTCCATCCTCACTCACACAGTTATATATTGAAATATTTGAGCAGACTCTGCTACTGGGGCTTGGATGCTCTGGCACAATGGGGCCCACCTTAGGTGCCCAAGTCTCAGCTGTAGATACCCGAGTCTCCCATCCATCTGTAACAAAATCCAAGAGACACCGTGTGTCTGCTGCCTGGTTTGCCTAGAGGTACAGAAAGGAATTCTTTCTGGTCGTCTTCCTTTGGTGAAGTGGAGGCTTCCCAAGTGTCCTTTTCTCAAACCTGTGGTGGGAAGGTTCTTTCTGCAGCAGCCTGCACATCAAAGCATTCCTCTAGACTGTAAGAAACAGGACTTCAAACTCTTCTTCTTAAGTGTACTTGCTCTTGTATTTCCATTGAATGATTCTGTTGTGGTTCCTAGGACACTTGGGTGACATATAAGCCTGGGCTTGGTGTAAATATTTTCTCAAAACTGGAACAATTTTTCCAATGGAGACTGAGTATCCCACACGGAGGTATGGAGATAGGTCTCTCTCTCAAGGGCTGCGTCTGAACCCAAGTTGAACTACGTGGTTATTCCAGCAAATTCCACGCCTGTCTTAGGAATTCTGCGAAGAGATTAAGTTGTGCAGGCTAAAGTCATGCCAGGAAAGGGGTTGAAGGCCTGAATGTCCCTATGACATCCAAACCCAGCATCTCTCTCTCTCCATTCCAGCTCCTCTGGCTAGCGTAAAGAGCTCCTCACACAGCATATAATTCCGTGAGTTTCAGCTGAATTTTCTTCTCTATGCACTGTACATGGATCCTGTGTGGCAGACAGAAGTGTGGGTCCTTTCCTACATGCAGCCTTTAGAATTTGTTCTTCCCTTTTGAAACCTTTTCTCCTTTAGTCACAGAACCTTTATTTTTAGGTGGTTAATGGCAGAAAGAAACACTGCCTAGTATAGCAGGGCTCACGTAGTGTTCAGAGCTGTGTGGAGCTATTTACATTCAAGCAAAGTAGCTGGGTTAACTGACCAGTCTGATTTGGCCATATCTGCATGATTTGTCCTGCAAGTTCTTGCAGACTTTCTTAACTTCATTAGCCGTAGCACCCCATTAAAATCTCTACTTCTAATAGGAATGTTAGGTACATGTCAAGGTTTCTGTGGGACCAGAAACTATAAAAGGTCCAGGCTGGTAGTGTCAGGGCTAACATACCCAGAATCCACATATGCCTGTAGAGCAAAGTGTGTATTGTGTCTTTCTCCTGCCCTTTTCTTTTGGCATGCACTCTTTCCCCTTCCGATGCAGAATTCTGTAGTAATGTCCTTAACTTTATATAAAAATGCACTCCAGCAAAGATGCTCCTGCTACCCTTCTCAAGAGCAAACATCCTGGTAATACAGGAGATTTATGATTGTTCCATTTGTTTCTACTTGGCTCGGACTGAGATAAAAAGTCTATGCTGATTTATCCCAGATACTTTTTTCCTAAGGAAAAAAAAGAGGACAGTTTGGACAGGAGGCATTAGGAACTGGGACCAGCACGCAGGACTGGTGAGCAATACTGTTAGTTCTTGTATTTCTATGTTGGTGTTTGGAATCCTCAGAATATCAGCTGGGCTCTCTCAGCTGGTCAAGGTGTCTGGGCAGAAGCTGCAGGTTAAGCACAGGAGTAAATGTATGCAGGAGCTGAACCCTGGTTCTGCCCCCAGCAAACCTGCTGTCCGAGGGAATGCCTGCGGTGCCTGGGGCTGGCCTGGGTTGGAATGTGCTGCATTAAGAAAGGACAGTGGGAATTTAGGCATCACAGAGAAGGACAGGCTGTCCTGGCAGCACCAGCACTCAGGTTAACGGGATGTTGTTGTCTTACGCTTGGGTGGAGATGAGCTGACATCTGTTGGGTGCTGCAGCATCCCGTGATGAGGAGCAGTGTAGGATCAGTGAGAAGTGCAATGCTCCAGGAATACTGGGGCTTAAGGAGCTATCTTTCCATTGTCATTTTAGGAGCTTTCAGTCAGCCACTGACCAGAGAAGGAAAGTTGCTTCCAAGATTAACTGAAAGCTATTCTAAATACATCTTAAAGTGTACAAATTCCTGGTAGTAGAAAGCTGATACTCCTGCCTTTAGTTCCTTCTTACAGTTCTCAATGAAGTTATCAGGAAGGCGACTAGATTGGTGGTAAGATTATTTTGAAACAACAACTAGAGCTAGGTAAGGATGATCACCCATAACTTTATCTGCCAGGGTCTGAGGGCTTTGTTTCTATGTCACTAAGACATTAGAAAGAGTATCCACGCTGCACCCCTTCAGCTGTAGTTAATAGCATCAGCTGCTGGAGGAGCACTGAACCTTGGATGCTGGTTGTGGCAAGCTACAAGCTCTCAGGGTTCACCTTGTTGGTCCAAATCAGCCCATCAAAGTGGTGAGAAAGGGGCAGTATGAGTAATGCAGACTTCTGAAGCAGTGGCTGCCTTGTGCCCTGCTTGACTCAAATGTCCTGAAGAGTACGTAGTGCTGACATGTATATTGTTTAAAATATACATGTTGCTTTTGTTTGATAAAAATTATTGATTAACGCTGGATCTTCCAAATATTATGAGTTAAGTGGAAGTAAGCTTTGCCTATTGTTCAGCGGGGGACAGGAATATCTGCCTTGCCTCCTTTTGTCTCTTTGTGGCACTGCTGTGGTTGTTTATTTAAAGGAACAAAATTCTCATTTCCTCTTCTTCTTCAAGACAGCAGTCTTGAATCTTAACTAGTGCAACCTGAAGAGTGGCTTGCTGCTCGGTGCATTTTCCCTGTGAAGAGTTACAGCAGTGCAGAGTCTGTAGATGCTGTGTTTTGAAAGACTCTGGTAGAGGTGTACAAAAGGAGAATAGTCTTCTACTTTTGGTTCCTGCTGCAGATTTGGCACTTCGTCCGTCCATTTGATGTTTTATTATGAAACCCCATCCAAATTCTCAAATTCTAGTTCTTTCTCACAGTCAGGTGCTGATATCTCCAAAATATAGTGCATCCTTTGAGTAAAGCTTTGTGGATGTACGGCGATATGCCCATCAAGACATTTTAGAGGATTTCTACCACTGAGTGTAAACTACAAAGAAAAGAATGTTTTCTTCCTGTGTGTCCTCTCTCATAAACTTTTGGTCAATGGAATTCAGAGATCAAATATCTTTCTTATATATTTTTCTCTTTCATTCTATGAATTGTTTAAATGTAATTTAATTCAAACAATTAGTAAAATCTAAACTCTGTAGCTGTCAGAGATGCTGTATATTGATTGAAATGGAACTGGAAAGGAGTATCTTATGACTTATAAAATGTAAAGCTTATTAAATGTTTATATGCTCTTCCATTTCCTATTAATTGAGACAAGATACAAACAAGAACGTTTGTGCCAAAGATTGTGACAAGCCGTCTTTCTGGCAAACAAGGAAACTTTATGTATAAATAGTGTGCTTTTATATTAAGAATATAGCTCATGTAACTTAATAGTGTTGCAGCTGGGAGAGGGGTTTGATAAGCTGTAAATACAGTTATTTTATTTTTTGTACATTTTTAAGAAGGAAAAAAATAAATATTCCTATGTATGAGATAAAATTTCTGTTGCTGTGGTGTGTATTACTACATCTCTCCAGGAGAGATAGTATCAGTATGTACAAATACCTGAAGGGGGGTGCAGAGAGGATGGAGTCAGGCTCTTCTAAATGGTGCGCAGTGACAGGACCAGAGGCAAGTGGACACACGCTAAAACACAGGAGGTTCCTCTGAAATCAGGGAACACATTTTACTGTGAGTGTGACTAAGCCCTGGAGTAGGTTGCCCAGAGAGGTTGTAGAGTCTCTATCCCTGTAGGTATTTAAAAGCTGCCTTGACATGGTCCTGGACAGCCAGCTCTCACTTGCCCTACTTGAGCAGGGGTGTTGGACCAGATGAACTGCAGAAATCTCTTCCAACCCCAACTATTCTGTGATTCTGTGACTTGTTGGAGTGTCCTGGGAACCTGGCTGGAGGCACTGACACTTAACATCTTTGTGACTCCTGGGCACCTGGGATGAGATCCTTACCACATCTGCTCCAAAAGCACTGAAGCACACCTGGCCACATATCTTGCAGTAAAACATTTTCATCAAACATTTCATTCTCCACCAGTTGAGTCTGGCTTTTCAAACAAGGATTCAGGAGGCGAGAACATCTAAGTAGGTGGGAAATTGCTTGGGAAAGCATTTGCCTCAGCAAAGGGTGATGCCCCAAGCAGTAGCAGGGCAGCCCTGTCGTACAGTAGGGTGGAGGAGTTCAGTGCTCTGGATGAGCAGTGCAGGGTGAGCCAGGATCAGCTCCCATGGAGCTCTTTAAGATAATCACGTTTCCTGGGCACTGCCTGTGATAGATATTTAATTATGTTTTATAGGAAGTAGTTTTACCGAGGGCTCTTAAAATGCAAATGCTTTAAAGCTGCGTGTTTGGCAGTGCTCCATCTGCGAGGCCATGGAGGGCTGAGGAGAAGTGTCAACCCCAATGGGAACCACTGCACCCACTGCATGCTCAAGGGCTGGACTGTGTCTGGCATGGCTGAGCCAGGGTTTAGTGAGGTGACTCGGGTCACCTTGATTAAAAGTCTTTAAGAAGAACTGACCCTCTCTTAGGAGCAGGGAGCAAAACACTCCACCTCTAGCTCCTGACTGAAACTTTAGGGGACTCACTGGAGCAGCAAAGCTGTGGTTTTCGGCACCTTCCCAATCTCGGCTCAATTTGTGCTGCAGAAAACAGTGATAGATTCTGGAGCATGCTGTTTCCCAGATGGGGCCATGAGCTGCAGGATCTCAGGTTCCCTCCTCTCTGAGGAGGTGGGAGGTCCAGTCTGGGATCCTGGGAGTGCAACATGTGCTACAGTGCCTGGGGCAGAAGCCTTGGGCTTTGCATAGCGAGATGCAAGATGAGATGCGAGGGACAGGAAGGGGTGGTAAGTGGAGGATTTTAGCACCCCTGTACAAATAAACGCCTCCTTACACCCCTGTCTTTGTATGCTAAATCGTGCGATGGCCCTAGGGGGAGGGTGAGGAGAATGTACATCACAGGGAGTCTGGCACACTGGAAGCTTGTGTAATAAAGCCAGTTTGAAGTTGCACTGAGCACAGGAGATACCTGGATACTGTAACTGATGCTTCATTCAGGCTCCAGCCTGTCTCAAGCTTATATTATTAATATGCAGTTCCACAAATAGGCGCTTTTTTTTTAATCTCAAAAGGAAATAGGCACTGGTTTCTGTTATCTTCCAGTAGGATTTAAACTACTTTTTGCACTCTAATCCCAACTCCAAATTTAACCTAGGTAAAAATTTGAGGAGCTTAAGGAGCACGCACAGAAGCATCAGGCAGCCCCCTCCAGAGCCTGTCTGAGGTTGGCAGGAGTCCCTGCTGTGACAAGCTCTGCTGCCGCCTCATCAGCCGCATCTCAGAGCGACTAACCACAGCTATCACCCTGCCAGGCCATGCTCCCTTGCCACATCCTGCTCCCTTGCCGGTGCGATAGTCATTAGGGGATAACAAATCCCCTAAACCTGGAGAGAGATTTACCTACAGCAGGGAATGTTGCTGTCAGTCAGCTAAGCTGGTGTTTCCAGCTTCAGAGGACCAGGGCTCTCAGCCTTATGCTGTCCTTCCTTTGCTTTTATAACCCACTCCATGATATCCTACTCCTTGCCCAGCTGCTGGCTTTGGCTGCTGGAGGAAAAACTGCGTTAGCAGTGGAGTGCCCGGGCGGCTGCAATGCGCCGGCACAGCGCCCGTGCACAGCTTAAGCCTGGCCGAGCCCTCCAAATTGGCTTTCACAGCGGTGGGTGGGACAGGAGCTGTGATGGCAGCAGCCAAAGGCTTCTCTGGGGTTTTCTCACCAGACCATGGGGCTACGTGAGACTTCAAGGCTCCACTGTGAAGGGAGTAAAGCACACGGCACACCGGAGCTAGCTGCAGCAGAATGTTTATTAGTAGGAAAGAACATTTAGGGGATTTCAGTAGGTGAATTTTTTTGAACTGTTGGTATCCACCATACATTGGTTTTCATCAAGATTGTTCAAGGTCACATATTCATATAAGAAAGCAATAATTCATATTTAGGTGCAATCAGTAATTCCAGTATGAAAAAGCACCGTGTCACAAAACAATTTACAATACAAAAGTCTTCAAAATCTAACATTTAAAAACAATATATTTGTTCAACAGTAATAACAATACAGTAAAAAAATTCTTATTTCCCTTCAAACAATACTGCTTATATATTTTGGCACTCAAAAAGAAACTATCACAAATGTGCCTTTTTAGCCACACAAAGCTGTTTTGTGAGCGTCTATATAACAACAAAAAACATGCTTTTGAAGTCAGTCATTTTGCCAGGTGCAGTTTGAACTGTTTTCTCCATTAAAAAGGAAAAAAAAAAACCTGAAAGAAAAATAACTCCTAAGCTGCAGCATGTCTTGTCTTTTGGCCCACGACACAATCTGGAGAAGCATCTCTCAGACTCAGTCCATCTAGTAAGTCAACCCTGCCTGAAAGGCTGGATCCGAGCCCCACTTCACTCTCCAAACCTGCCAAGAAATGTAGACCTAAGCCACCCAAATGGTCCTGTCTTTTAGGGACTGACCCCAAGTTCTTGTTATATTAAGCACCCCAATAGGATTCTGACCCTAAAATTGCTGCTCAGGCTCTTCTTTTCCTTAATTCCCCCCAATTTTAGTTAATTCATTTTAAAGTCACTTGCACAAATGGTCTTGCAATGTGAGCCCACTGTTTTTGCCCTGGCATAGCCAGCAGTTCCAAGGAAAACGAAGTTCCAAGGAGCATGCATTGGGTGAGCTACAGGGTGAGGGAGCCCGACGCCAGCGGGGTGCCCCGGGTCAGGAGACATTCCCCCCAGGTCTCCTCCTGGGGCCAGGGCTGGCACACAGCGTGGGAGGGGGAAGCTCGAATCCGAGAGAGGGAAAGAGAAAACTAGACTTTTCAGGAAGAATTAGTTTCCACTCAAAACTGACCCCTATTAAAAGAAGAACGCAGGTGCTATGCGCCGGGTGAAACACCGGTGCCTGCGTGCAGCTATGGCAGCCCTGAAAAAGGCTGGTTCTAGTGAACATGCAGTCCTCGGTGCTATCTCTAAAAGCTGAACAATAACAAAAAAAAAATTTAAATAGTTTTTACATCTTACATCAAAGATGCCACTACAAAAACACAATAGTATCACACATTAATTAGTACAGTCTTAAAAATGCAAACCAACGCTGGTAAGACTCCCATACATTCTGCATATCATATGTACAGAGAACAGCTTCTCGAGAGGAGAGGACAGTCATAGAGAGATATCTTCTGTTTTCTGAGTACGTTGCATAATACAAATACATCGTCAGCATAAGAAAACTTTATTCTAACACTAAGAGCTCAGGAAAGGTCCTAACTGGAAGTTAATAGCTGGGGGAACCGTGCACGTGCTGGGGGACACAAAACATACACAACCCTCCACCAAATTCTCCGTCTCCTTCGATGGCCTGATCATCTCCTTTCATTTTACCAGGTAGGTTTAACATGTTGCTCTGCAGGTACAGACTCCCAAAGCATGGAACAGCACAGGGCCACATCCCCAAAAGCTGCCCCGGTGTACCTGAAAGCCGCTCGCCTCTACATGACCTTCTCATGGGCTTTGCCTGGCGGAGAACCAGCTGGAGACTCAGGATACCACCAGATGAGCTTACAACAGAACCGGGGGGGGGAAATTAACACATCACAACAGCTACAGGCAACAACACACAGGACATCTGCAATTCTAGACAGCCGTAAGAAAAATATGCGGACCAAATTAATTTAATTCATAGTTGTCCCTCTCCTTTCTGAACGGTAAAAGTCTTCCTTAGGATATGTAGGTTTGCTTACAAAGCATTCATCTAGAGAGGTATCTAATTTTGCCAAGACACAGGATATGCTGAACTCCATGCTGCTGCAGTGAGTCTGCTCATAGTAGATCATTCAAAGTTCGATTTGTTATCTCTACTCTATGCTGCAATGAGGCAACAGCCTGAGGGAACAGAGAAAGCTCTCCCTGTGGAATGGTCATGGACTTAAATAGGAACTGGACACTTCGATCCATTCAGCTCTTGACCATGTTTTATCTCGATTTATTAGTTTCTACAGCATCAAAAATATCTGCCCAAATTTAAATGAAGCGTTGCGATTTAATCCCAGCCAGCAGCTAAGTCCCACGAAGCCACTCATTCACTCCCTTCCAGTGGGATGGAGAGGAGAAGTGGAAGGGTAAAAGTGAGAAAACCCGTGGGTTGGGATAATAGGGAACACAAAAGCCCAATGCACAAGCACAGCAAGGCATTCATTCACCAGTTCCCATGGGCAGGCAGGTGCTCAGCCCTCCCCAGAAAAACAGGGCTCCACCACAGGTAATGGTGACTTGGGAAGACAAATGACATCACTGAACATGTCACTCTCTTCCTCCTTCTTCCCCCCTCCTCTTTATATGCTGAGCATGACACCATATGGTCTGGGGTGTCCCTGGGGTCAGCTGTCCTGGCTGTGTCCCATCCTATCTCCTTGTGCACCCCAAGCTCCCTTGCTGATGGGGTGGGGTGGGAAGCAGAAAAGTCCTTGACACCATGTGAGCACCGCTCAGCAATGATGAAAACGTTCCTCTGTTATCTCAACACTGTTTCCAGCACAAAC